>VWZX01010082.1:103028-192676 GCA_013399015.1 Galbula dea
AAAAAAAAAAAGAAAAGAAAGAAAAAAAAAAGAAAAGAAAAAAAGAAAGAAAAGAAAAGAAAAAAGAAAAAAAAAAGAAAAGAAAAAAAAGAAAGAAACCAAATAAAGGGTTGTCTTTATGAATATCTCTTGAGCCTGAAATAAAGGAGATAAAATTGCTAGGACATCTGATGTGCAGACCAATTAACTGACACTTTTATATTCATATGTTCTAAACGAACATTTCTTCAGTGTTTTAATAATCCTTAGGCATACGTTTGAGGTGGTTATTGCAATGAGATTGACTATGGTCCTTGAAACCCCCAACAATTTTTAACATTTTATTAGACTATATTGTGTTCTAATAATGATAAAACCTTTTAATCCAGTGAAATAAATTTACTTAGAAATTAATACAACAGAACTGTCACTTATCCTTTGTGTGCAAGAGAGGAAATTAAAGCTGACTTTCAGGGGATCTTGCAGTAATGCTGGAGCTCTTGTGAAGCTTTGGTCAAGAATATTGTAGAGGCAGTTTTTCTCTCTATCAAAGATTGAAATCTCAGATTATATTGAGTTATTCCATAGTAAAATACAAATAACTGAAACTGTAGGATGAAAGTCTGGCCTTGTGAAAGTAAATAGGAGCTTCAGCATGTTCAGCAGTATTTTACTCCCATCCAGTGGGAGGGCACTTGTGCAATGCACCTGGAGACCCTTGGAGCTTGCAGAGGTGCAAGGTATCTAGTTTTGCAGAAAAATAGCTGCTGTCTGTCTTTCAGCAATTAGAAAAACAAACTATTTTATGTTTAGGACTTTGAGGGATCAAGTGAAAAAGCTCTAGCAAAAGATCAGTGAGACATGATATAGGAAATGGAAGTTTGGGCATTGCACAATGGTGTTGAAAACACTGTCTCTCTCCTGAGGGAAAAGAATCTACATGTGGTTCAAGTGACAAAATCCACACAACAAACTGCAAAGTATTGCCTGTTTTCATTATTCATATTATGATTCCCAAAACACTATTTTTCTTGGTGTTTTAATTATTTTTTCCATCAACTCTCATAAAGGCTCATTTGAGGCTTGTGAACCTAAGAATTTTTTTTCATTAACAAAAATAATAATGAAGGAGCAAGATTGTTTTGCAGGACTGGTTCTCTCAGGTATTTCAAACACAAGTGATAAACTCTACAAGTCCACCTGCACCAAATATGAATCTAGCCTGAGTCCAGGATAAGCACTAAGCCCATCTGGAATTTGCTATAAAAACTGACAGTCACCTGAAACTAAGGTTAAATTCTCCTTTCTATAATGGTGTGAGAATCCACACACCTTCACACAGGAATGCCTGATGGGACATAAGCAATGCTTCCTACTCCAAAAGCTGTGCTTGGAACCTGCCAGCACTTCTCTAGCTGCAAATCAGAGAGTGGCCATCATCCCTTCCCATGAATGCATTCAGATTGAGTTGGAGAAGAGTCATGCAATCCCTCTTGATTTCAACAGAAGTTGTGTGGCTGAAATTAATGTCAATAGGGGATATGCACAGGCATCAAGGGGAGAATAGACTTCATAGTGTGTTAATTAAAAAATATTCCCCTACTGTACCTTTTCCTAGAACCCCACTCTTATAACCAATTTACTCTGCAGAACTGATTAGCATAGTAATAACATTCCCTCCAGTTCACAAATAGGACTCCAGTTGAGAATATCCTTTAAATGTAAAGTCATATAACCTGTGAGGTGCAACACAGGAAGTAAAACTTGTTAAAGGCTTCCTTTAGCATGAGTTTACTTTGTTACAGCTTTCTGCTTTTTAGATTTATTTCTGAATGCTCACATAATAATAATCTCCAGGTGTAGAATGCTCAAATCAATAACTGAGGAGGTATGACAAAGATCTTCCATCATTTTGTAGTTTCTTTTAGACTTCTCTCTTTGTCTGATTCACCTTCACCCTTTCTTGGTTTTGTTCTGAAGTCTTCTCTTCTCTTCTCTTCTCTTCTCTTCTCTTCTCTTCTCTTCTCTTCTCTTCTCTTCTCTTCTCTTCTCCTCTCCTTGTCTCATGATGAATAGCACAAATAGCTTGGACTTATAAAACTCAAAACAGACTCAAGCTTGAAAATCCTTTTTTGTTTCTGCTAAGATTCCAAACTCTCATAATCCCTTTCTCTTGATGCAGCTCTACTCTCAGAAACCACAGCCTTTTGCCATAGGAGCTAATATAATCTACCTGTAATTAAAAAAGATAGATATCTTCCAGCTCAAAGATTGCAGCTCATTACTTTCCTTGGTCTCATGTGGAAAAGTAGTCTCATCTGTCTTGTCAAAAGAACATAATCCAGGAGTCTTGCCCATTTGGAAAGCATAAAGGTTTTACAGAAGGACACTTGATAGGAAAAGGAGCTTGTGTTTGGTAAGAGAGACAGAAAGCTGAGGCCTTCAACATGCCATAACATTGTGAACAACAGACCATGGCTCAGACTGGTAGCAAGGAAACAGATCATTGCAATTGCTTTGTCCTTAGTCCAGTCATAGACTCATAGACTCACAGAATGGTTTGGATTGGAAGGGACCTCCAAGATCATCTAGTTCCAACCCTCCTGCCATAGGCAGGGTCACCTTCCACTAGACCAGGTTGCTCAAGGCCTCATCCAACCTGGTTTAGAACATTGCAGGGGATGGAGCATTCACAGCTTCCCTGGGCAACATATTCCAGTGTCTCACCATCCTCACCATAGCTGGTTTAGTAGCATATTTTAATAGTTGATATGATTTGTTATGACTTTACCACAAGCCAAAGGAGCAGCTGAAGAGAGTTCAGGATTACATATCTACAGGGCTGCTGCCTCCTTTACTATGCTAACTCCTTGACCACAAGAGCCATGTGGAAAGCAAGGGGTGGGAGGAGCTTTCTCCAAGGAAAATGGGTGGCACAACAGCACTTGTTAAATGTGCTGTAAATGGAGACTAGGAACAAAAATTCATTTTGGTGAGGTAGCCTGGAATGCACTGTGTGCATTTTGTGTTTAAGGGATGTTATGGTGAGGAACCCAGATTGCTTAATTGGAGCTATTTGAGCCTATTTTGAGCATCTTTAGCAAAGCAGAATATATGTGAAAATAAAGGAAGCAGTGCTAAGGGGAAAAAACCAGTTTCACATGAGACATTCCAGAAATATATCCCTGTTAAGGTCTTGTGTAAGCTAGGGCAAAAGTTTGCAGCAGAATATGTGAAGCAAACCTATTGGAAACGTCTCCTGGGAACAAGGTAGTTTGGCTTGGAGAGCTTAACACACATAAAAAGCTGTGTGTTCCTTAAACTGTTATCAGTCTTTAAATCTTGGGCTAGATAGTGCTTGAGTGATCAATTCTTAAGCATGTGGCTCACTAGCCTTTAATATGGGAGGGCAGAAAGTATGTTAAAATGCAGACCTGTCTGCTTTCAGGCAAGGTGTCTTCTCTTCTCTTTCAGCAGATCACAGAAGGATGTGATTTAGAAGGAATTAAAAGAAAAATAAATTAAAAACTTATTAGGGGGATGACTGTGTTCTTAAAGTCTGTTTATAAGCAATGAAAAGGGATAAAGTGATCAGACATTGAGTGAACAATGTTAGCTGAACTAAGGATGTGAAGTGAATTTCCACAGAAATCATGGTGAGTCTGTTTGAAATACATTGTATTTGTGTACTTCACTCACACAAATTACTATTGCCTCTATAACCCTACACAGAAATGTTCCACAAGAAGCTGAAGTAAAAATATAAAGCTTTTAAATCTCCCAAATTTTCAACTCAATATTTTTATAATTGCTCACATATTCATCAAGGATGGTGTTTTGGACTTGAGTTTCCTACTGAGATGAAATTGCAAACAAGAAAAAACATTGTTTGTGGTGGAAAATTGGACATGGGCTGTAGAATGAAATGCAGTGTACATAATGTAGGTAAAATCATAAAAATTGAAGCTGGTGCATAGTGAGAAGGGAGAGTGGAAACTCTTGAGTACTACCACTAATGATAAAATGTTTGCCATGGAGCTGTAAAGTCATACTGAGACCAGTGTTTTCATCATCTTAATTCCTAACCAAGTACCTGATCCAATATGTTTTAATTCAGTAAAAGGCTTTCCATCAGCATCAACTTTCAATCTAGAATGAAAAGGCCCAAGACATGAGTTTGAAACACAGCCAGTTAGACTTCCTAATTTGCTTGCTATGCCAAGTTGAAACATATTTTAGGGGAGGAAAAAGGCTCAAATGCTTTTTAAAAATCTCTTTTATCATTTATGCTTCAAAAAGGTTAAATTACATGTCCATTATGGTAGCAAACAATATGGCATTTTATCTACTGAGGAGCTGACACATTTCACATGTTACCTTTTGCCAATAACCAAAAGAATTTCATGTATTTATTTGTTGCTTAATTTTTGCTTTAGAACTTAACATAAAATAATTAGTACTGGTCCTTTGTACCAAGTAAAACATTTTATTTGCTCTAATTTGTACTCTAATTAGAGACATTCTTCCTTGACCAAAAAGATAAGCCATTGATGTACTTAGCAGAGGGGCAGCTGTTATCAATATCCTGTGCTCTCAAAGAGATAAGGAAGCTCAAAATACAAGGGAGGTGATCATAGTAAATGGCTACAAAAGTACCCAGCCAGTTGTGCTGGTAATGTGGGAAAGATGAACTTTTTGGAAGGTTTAATGGGTATTTGTTCACAGATCCTTCCAGGCTTGACTAAGATCACCAGAGAAGGTACGTGGTGTTGGCTGGGAAACATTGTGCCTTGACAACTGCTCTCCTCCCTGGTCCTTGTTTATGAATTAAGAGTGGAGTATTTTTGGGGGGTAAAGGGCAAGAGGGAATAAAAAAACCAGGGGGGGTTGTGAAGTAATGATTCAAAATAATGTGAAAGAACCCTTACTGTTGCATAAAACATTTGTATTAAGTTTGGAATGTGTGACTTGTTTGGCAGCAAACATGGCACCAGAGAATGTGGTTTTTTCCCAAGTCAGCCAGTGAGCCTCAGCTGAGGATGGGAAATTAAATGATGTCTTAGGGTATTCTGAGTAAAAGCAAATTTTTCTGTTCATTACTAATACACTGCCTTAGAGCACACATCTTGTGTAACTGTATACAGGAACTCTTTAACATTGCTAGTCTGCAAACCTATGGAAATAATGAAGAATTGTACAGAGATTCCTACCTGTTCTTCCACAAAGGCAGTGACAGGTGTGCTCTGGAAAATACTGTGGCTGAGCAAAGCTTGTTTACAGACAGGCTCTCCCAAGCCAGGGTTTAGCTAGTGGAAAAAAAAAAAGGGAAATAATGTAAAATAATCTAGCACAGTGATTTGATAATTCATGTTAAAAGGTTTTGTACATCTCCCTATAACACTGTGTAACAAACCAAAGGGGAACCTAAAATGCCCTTTGTTTATTAAATATCTTTAAAGATATTTGAAGTTTTTTAATTAAGCAGGAAAAAAAATTAGCCACAGATTGCTGCATTCATGAAGGCTATGTCCTGCACCCACAGAGTATAAGGACTTGCCTGCCCCATTATAAACTGTCTTATTTTCTCATATTTTCTTCTCCTAATAATATTTTTTCACCATTCAGAATCTCAGCCAATTCATTTTCTTTCTCCTCTTTACATGTGAAAATAAAATTTATGCATATTTCAACCAACTAGTTTTTAGTTTCCTTACAGTATTCCATCTCCCAGCTGTCTTTTTCAATTGTGAATTTGATTGTTACTCATCATGTAGGTACAATGCAGATGGAGAAATAAAAAGGGTTTTTTTTTTTCTTTGGAGGATTTCCTTGGGAAGTCAATCTTTGAAATGTTTTTCTCTTAAAAGCAAAAAAAAAAAAATAGTTATATGGGTAGCTGGTATGGATGTGCTTTGTTTCTAACTTTTTTTTCACTTTTTGAATGGATAGACTATTTCTGAAATCTATAGAAGTGAGAGGAAATGGTGATTATTTCAACAGTGCACTGAGTTCATACCTTAACCAAAAATAAAGTAGGCCTGTGCCTGTAACCAAACAGAACTGAAGATCTGCAAGGAACTACTGCATATAGTCTATCCTATCAGTGATGTTTTCAGATGGAGTTCTAGTTAGACAGGTCAGTGTATTAACCTGTTTGAACATCTAAACTAACCTAGGCTAATGCATAAATCTCCAGGGAGACCTTATTGTGGCCTTCCAAAGCTTGAAGGGAACTAGAAGAAAGATGGGGTCACTTTAGCAGGGCCAAGGGCTGATTGTTTGAAACTGAAAAAGATGAGATTAGGCTAAATAGAAAGAAGAACTCTTTTTATACTGAGGGTGGTGAGACCCTGTCCCAGGTTGCCCAGAAGGGTGGGAGATGTCCCATCCCTGGAACCTTTCCAGGTCAGGTTGTCTGGGGCTCTGAGCAACCTGCTCTAGTTGCAGATGTCCCTGCTGACTGCAGGAGGGTTGGACTGGATGACCTTGAAAGGTCCCTTCCAACCCAGTGTGCAATTCTATCCTTTTTACATAATTACAGATTAAAATGACTTATGTTTTTGTCTGAAGAGTCCATTGAGTTATGTTACCATAGGTATGTGGCTCTCCTGGCAGGATATTAGGTATGAAAGGCAAAATTTCACCAACTGCAAAATGTCAAAATTCCATTAACAACATCTGACATCAACGTGATTGAAACCATCTTCTGTATTGGAGCAGATGGCATTATTTTTCAAGATGCAATTAATATTTTATAGGCAGAAAAGAGAAGCCTGTAGTCTCTCAGTAAGATTTATTTAATTTCATTTTTGTTTTGCATCTGTTTTTGTTGGATTTGGCTGCTTTCATATTTCAGTGTACAATTTTGAGGCAAAGAAAGCCTATAAACTGCATATGGAAGCAGTGATAAAAAACAAGCATGCTGCTTGCAGAGAACAATCCCTGCTGAATTATCACCATATACCTTTGATTAGAAAGGCACACTCTGCTGGGATGAAATCCATGGAAAGCACTGTAATGTTGCATGGAGGGATTGGGGATACCTCTGTCACACTTCAGTCTTCTTTCCCAGTTAAATATGCTTAAGGGCAAGAGTATATCATTGCACCTGCAAGTAACAAGTCTTTATATGAAGAACACAAAGTTGGTGATTAATGATTTGTGTTTTGGACCACACTATGGGTGGGTGAAAAAGTAGCAAAAACTTAAGCACTTCCTGCTCCTCCTTTCTCTCTCTTCCCCCCTACATCTTCCTTCTCCCACACCTGACTCCTGCCCAGGTTCTATTCCTAATTATTAACAAGAATAATTAACCCCTCTGGATTTTTTTCAAGTAGCCAAGCAATTTACAAGGCATTTGCTTGGGGTTGGTTTGATTCTTTATTTGTATGGCTGCCAAAATGGAGGTGGAAAAAAATAAAAGGTCATTTTGCCTACTGGAATTTGGGGAGTTTAGCCAAAACCAGGCATCACTTCAGGAAGGTAAGAAGGACTTTTATTTTATTTTTTTTTATATTCATGAATCTTTTCTTCCACTGTAGAAGCTTGGAATACAAATGTGTTTTATTGGCCATTTCACAGCTGTTGATTAAAATAGTTCATTACAAAACTGCAAATGTGCTTATTTGGAAGAGTTTCACTCAAAAGAATAGTCCAATTCTCCCCCAAGTCAAATCTTGACAATAGACAGGGAATTAAATGACTCAGTGGTCAATTAAAATAATACATATGCAAAGTTTTTTCTCTAATGTAAAGACAGGGGAAGGAAGCAAGCAAAAAGAGTGGCTAAAAGGTTAATTAAAGGTCAAGTCTTGTCTCATAAAACATCAGGCACAGGAGAAAAAAGGCAACACAAAGCTTACAGAATAAAATGAAAGGATAGCATAAAATTGATGATAAAAAGAAAAGTAGAAAAAGGACCATTGCAGTAGATATTAATGTGAATAATAAAACAAGTTTCAAATGCATGTGGAAGAAAAACCTAATAAAGTTGAAAGCCAGGCCTCCAGGAGACAGCAAAACAAATTTATTGACTGAGGAAGCAGCCCTTGATAAATAATTAAAGAAATTATTTGCTTCATTGTCCTCTAGGGAGCTCAAGGGACAGATGCTGGCAGCCACTTCACGGATGCTGAAGGCAGTGTGTCACAGAGGGCTTACAGCAGTCGTAGGGTGGAAGTGATGGAGTCACTACTTGTGTGGGAATGGAAAGATGCACATGGAGAAAAAGGGAATGGGATAGACCTATGTACACAAAATAATTCTTTTTTCTTTGTCTTTTTTTGTTTTAGATTTCTGGCTGTGGCAACTTGGACATGGATGTCTTCTAACTAATACAGTCCAAGCCATGAAGTTAGACAAGTCAATTGAAACATCAGTCTCAGAGGAAAAAAACACCTCCTTCCTTCATTTGTGTGAGCTAACAAGCAGAGACATGAAAAATAAAATCCTTGAGGACTGAAGCAGCTAGGAGTTTTTATCTGAATTAATAGCTTGGGGTAAGTGTGAAGATCCTTCCTAGCCCTTCTTGACCTGCTAACTTTGAATTAAGCCACATTTGCTGTCACTGTGCTGTAACTTTCTGTTTGGTGCCTCACAATTTAAGAATACACCTTTTCCCTCCTGAAAATCTAGCTTGTGGGAGGAACTTGGGTTTCAGCTCAGTTACTTAATGTGTTGATAGCAAAGTCTACACTACACTGACTTTTCTTACTTTTTGGGGAGTACTTGCTGAAAAGACAATCCTTTCTATCCTAGTCTAAAAGGCCTTTGAAAGACATGAAATAATGTGCTACTCACAGAGCTGGGATTTTGAGATAGATACATTGAATTTGCTGTGTAAATGCACAGCCTTATTAGCTCTAAAAGAGAAATAAGAGAGAGAGCTTTTCATTGACAAATGATATCTTGGGTCATGAGTCAAGAATGCCTTTAAGAACATATCTAACTCCAAGTGCATGAGGCAAGAAATATTATACTGTCCTGAAAAGAAACCTCATTGTCTGCATGTCTGTCTGGAGAAAGACATGGAACTGGCACAGGAGAAAGAGATATGTAAGGAAAGAGTAAATATTTTATGCTGCTCTTGTATGAAAATGTTACTCTTCCTTTGCTGTTCAATCCTGTCTCCTCCTGCATTTCCTTTCCCTCAAAATCCATTTGCATTACTGCAGTTATGCCTGATGGGGAAAATTGTGGCATTAGATCAGAGAGTCAAGATCAGCAGTGCTAAAGCAGTAACAGAGAGGAGATCTAATGGTTTAGGTGTCTCCTAGTATCTCTTCTTGTCTGCCCACACCTGTACACAGACAGAATGCAGGAGTTCAGCATGGACCAAATAAAATGATTTCACTGCTGAAGAGTGAGCATGCAACTCATGAGTGGTGGAGCAGGGCACAGAGATGAGCCAGGCATATGTGATTGTCTTCAGCAGTGGAAAAAAACATTGATTCTGAACCTTTCACTGTCTGCTGCATTTTCCACTTCATCTACCTGACTGTTTATGTCTTATCTTACAATGGGAACATTCACCTCTCTGGCACTATGCAACAGGCCTCCAGCTCTGGGTCACCTATAAGCAAACTGCTCTGCTGCTCCACATGTTCCTCCAACTTCAGGAAATCCCCAGAAGGCTTCTGTTCTCCACTTCACCTGCAGAGTCTGCTGTTGGTGTTAAGTCTTCTGGCCTATGTCACTGTCACCAGTACAAGTAGGGAAGCTGGTGACCCAGGGCTGGGAAGCATCAGCAGAAAAAGGAGCTGGCACAAAGCGTGATGGGCTGGCATGGGAGAGGTTTATGACTGATAACATACTTTGCAACCCAGGCAATCTACTGGGTTAGGGCACCAGCTCTATCAGGAATATAATATGTAGTGTAAAAGAGCCTTCCCAGACTGCTGTAATATCAGCAATACAGAAAATACACTATAAATCTCACTGAAGACCAACTAGGACAGAAGATATTTTGTTTTTCAAAGATGTAATGTTTCACTGCTCTCATTTCTTTCTGAGATGAAAGAAAGACAAATACAGCCTCTTTGGCAATGCTTCTTTGTCAAAGGAAGCTGAAGATGCCAAGGTAGAGGAAGGAGTGAAACCCTGGATGTTCTGCCTGAAGCAAACGAGATTGAACAGGACAAAACTCCACCAGGGATACAGCAACAAAATGGCTTGAGAGGGTAAAGAAATGAAAAATATCAGTGTTGGGTTTTTGGGAAAAAAACCCTGTGTAATGGAATCCTTGAGCCTTGCTGAAGTTGCCAGCCTCAGGAGCCCCCTGAGATGGAGATGCTTCCACCCCACTTCCACATCTTCCTTAATATCCTCCTTTAATCAAGGGAATAGAAACTCTCCAGGAGCCCAATGATCCCTGAGGAGCTTTTCCCCTTCTCTTTGACTTCTGGCCAGGAGAGTTAAGCATCTTTTCTTCCTATACTGTTCCAGTTCATTTTCTTCTCTCATGTCTAATCCAGCTCAACATCTACTATTTAATTTTTATAATGTTTTCTTTAAAAAATGTTTTCTTCCACAGTGCTTCATTATGAGATCTCAAGTACCTGATCCTTTCCTTTGTCTCTTTTGCTTGTTTTAGCCTTTTCCCTCCCCTCCTGTATTGATACTGGACAATAAAAACCATGCACAGCATACAGATATTTTCTTTAAAGCCTGCTCCTTCCATTTGTGCCTCACCCTAGGCACTGCAACTTTTCACTTCAGCTCCTGTGAGGTGTCCAAATGTCACCTGAAAAATCAGAAGTATGAAGATGAAGCTCTACAGCTCTGTTTGAGGTGTTGGGGTTTTTTTTAAACTGGTGAGTTGTGGGCCCAGAAAAACTTGTAAACCTCTGTGCTGAAACTTGTAATTCACCATCCTGCTGTTGCTGGCTCTGCTTTAAATTTGGAGAAAGTCAGAGGGGAAGATTTATTTATTTATTTATTTATTTAGCCTGAATAGAGAGAGGAATATTTTCCCTGCTGACAATGAGCTGTTCAGCTACTCCTGTGACAAGCTCAGGAGGTAAAAAGCTCTGCAGCTAGATAGATGAGATGGAAATGTTGGCATCATTGCACTGTATCAAACAAGCTCTATGATTGCATTCACTAGAGTTCCTCTTTGAATTTAATGGAAAACTTGCTATTGATGGAATGCCTGATTAATAAGGATTTATAAGAGAAGCTCTGTTAATGTGGAAAGCATATAAATCTCATATCTATATCTATTGGCCATCTTTACTAGATTATTTTCACTTGGTTTAGGATTTAACTCTAGTGGGAAACAACTTCTGTGTGCAAAAATCCAACAGCTATAGCAAGAACACAGCACTGCTATTCCCAGCTTTGTTAAATAGTCCTTTAAAAGCCCTTCAGATTAATTGCAGCTGCAGGGGGAAAAAATCAGATTAAAACACGTTTATTCCCATCTTTGGGAGGCTTAAGATCTAGTAGCTTCACTAATAGGTTATGGTGATAAAGGGTTTCTTCCTGACATTAATGCAGTACCTTGCCTCAACCTGAGTCTCTAAAGCCACCTCAGGATGTGGCACAGTGTAAGCTGTTTGAATCCTCAAGTCATTTTCATGCTTTAACTTCCTCCTTCCCCCAACAGCTTTTGCTGTTGTAGACCCATTCATGGATTTACACTGGCATAAAACTGCTGTAAGAGGATAGAAAATCAGCCTCTGTTTTTATATCTAGACTCTTCTGGGTTTGCATTTCCTTGGCTTCTCCTGGCCCCAGGAGCAGCATGGAAACAGCTTGGATGGCTCCTACCACAGGGAGACTTAACAGAAAGGTAGTGGTTGGAAGGGACCTCTGGAGATTACCTAGTCCAACCTCCTGCTAAAATAGGGTCACCCAGAGCAGGTTGCCCAGGATCACCTCCAGGTAGAGATGGGATCTCTGCAAAGGAGGTGGTTCCACAACCTCTCTGGGCAGCCTGGGCCAGGGCTCTGGCACCCTCATAGCAAAGAAGTTTCTCCTTCTGCTCAGGTGAACCTCCTGGATTCCACTTTGTGCCCGTTGCCCCTTGTCCTGTCACTGGGCACCACTAAAGAGAGTCTGTCCCCAGGCTCTTGACACTCATCCTTTAGATACTTATAAACAGAGTCCTCAGGAGCCCTCAGTGTCCAAGCAAGCCAAGGTTGCATGGTGACATCACTGCTTTGCTTGGGTATTAGAGGCTTCTGGTTTAACTGACATGCTAACCTAGCACCTGCATCAGAGGTATTTGTTATATAGAAAATAGCTTATGTCCACCTGCTGGTGAATTTATTTCATTTTCCAGCCATTTCTCCCTTCTAGACCTTAGGTTCAGTCTGATTTTATGAGGCTTGCTGGAGATTCCCTGCTTCATGCCAGATGAAGAGCAGATCCATACATACCTGAAAATATGGCTGGCAGAACCTGAATGAAAAAAAAACAAACACAAATGAATCAAGTTTTCAATTAATTATGTATTTTATTGATAGGAACAGAAGGGATCCACATTCCTGTTAAAGCTTTTTGGTCTGGCATATTGGGGTATTGATCAAAGCTGCTGAAAGAAATGGTTGCCTTTGTGGGAGATTGCCTGAAAAAAGATTTCAGTGCTGGACTCTCCAGCACTCAAAATGTTTCATTACTTAAGATCCTGAAGTATGAAGATTCTTGCAGCAGATGTGTCTTGGACTGAAATGTAATTGAAATATATATCCTGAGCAAGAGATGCCTTAGACTATGCCAAAATAAATATATTACATGGTAGACAGAGTTCATATTGAAATAGGTAAATGACTTGCCTATTAAAACATGACATTAAATCAGCTACAACACTGTGAAGCCAGAGTTCTAGCCATAAATTTCTTTTAAAAAGACAATTTTGCACTGCAAAATTTAAAGCCAAAGTCTTGCTTACATCAGACACCATGTTTGGAGCATTGTAAAACAGCACTGTCAGAGTGGAATCCTTCTGAATTGATGTATTCCTTGATTGGGGTTTGTTTCTATGTCTTTAGTCAGTGTTTCGCAAGTGCGGAGGAAAAAAGGTGCAACATGGAAAAGAAAGCTGAGTTTCATTCATAAAAATATCAGTAAATTCTATTTTGGCACTTGGGCTGGTTCTTAGAAACCTTCATTTATTCTACATTTCTTTTCCTGCAGAGTTGTGCATAGCAGGAAAAAAATGTGTAGGACATTTATTCCAAATACAAAATTCTTTTGCAACTAGTATAGGCAGAAAAGAGAAGTTACTTTAAAAATTCAGCTCCCATCTGTATCTCAAATACTGATGTCTTATATTCTTCCAGTACACATCCACAGTCACTTTTCTTGCTCTAGTTTTAAAGTTTATACATGAAGTGTTGGAATTAATACCCATTATTTATTTTAACTACTATTTAAGTAAGTTTGAGAGCAGTCTGAGGCAAACACTTGAGTAAAATCAATGTCTCCATGCCAATCAAAGTTACTGTGTTTGCAAAGAGATGAAGCAGCATACCGATATATTCAAGTATATATCACAACCATCTCCTCTGCTTTTCTTTTTGCATTTCTAGATAGTGGTGCAGTCCAATATTTTGTATGTCAAAATAAGAAAATGTTCTATCCACATTCCCTTCCCCAGGGCTGGAGATTGCCTGTCAACAGACCAGAAGATGGAACTGATAATGGTAAAGACACAACAGAATTCCCTTCCCTGGAAATAACTGCATGTGAATACTTCATAGGAATATCCTCAAAATACCTGCAGGCTTGGGACCCCAGTCCAGCACAGTACTCAGTAGCATGGTTTTGACTGAAAATTTCACCTTCTTTTCACTAGTGTCACCCATTTAAAAGAAAAAGTCATTTCCTTTCTAAAATGCACTGACATGCAGCCCCAGAAATTTCAAGCACAGATGATTTTTGTCTGTGCTGCTGAATAAATAAATAAATAAATGTGTTAATTTTTTATAGCTTTTTTTTTTCACCCTTACCCTTTCTCTTTGGCTTTAGAATGCAAATGATGTCCTAGATGGGTGACCAAGCCAGTAAGGCCAGTTGGACCACTGATCCCTGCTCACTCTGATTCCTGCATCTCCACCTCAATTCCTCCCCTCCATAACTTGCAGGGTAAGACTTTATTCTGTAAGGTTAGAATTACTTCTCTGCAACCACAGAGAAAACCATTTTATTTTCAGTTAAGACTTTATCTGATTAAAAAAAAGAAGGCCTATAGTTTCCTTGTCTTGAACAATAATAAAGCCACTATAAATCCTTAGACAGATGGTAAACTTGAGGTTGTGTTTGGAGCCCCTCACCAGGAAAGACAGAGCTGTGCTTTTCTAAGTCTTCCCTTATGACCAATGAATCACAGCAAGTGGGATCTGAATTTGTGAGCAAAACATTGCATATTTGATCCAAAGTTTCACAATTGGCTTCTTCCAGCTGTTTGCTTGGGTCCTGCATTGTAAGACAGTTGTCAGTTGTTATGGAGAGACACTCATGGTATTTGAAGAAAGAACATAAACCATGACAGGCAGTGTTTGGATCTGTTACTTATGTCTCCAATGAGAGCTATTTCCCTTGGAGCTCTGCAGGTGGGATTCAACAGCAAGGTGAATTTGGGATGATGTAACAAGAGGAGCCCCTTCTGTCACCTCTCATGCATTTGGACAGCCCTTCTTTACCACATAAAGAAGTATGGTACTGGAGTTAAAAGGCAAGGGAGATTAAACATGGAAAAGAGATGGACTGATAGCAGCCCTGAATTGTTATAGTGACTAAGGGTTGCAGAGTCCATCCAAGTAACTGCAGAGTTCCCAAAGAACTGTAATTAATAAAGGTGATGAGTCAACATGGACCCTTTATATTTTCTCTCTTTCCACATGCCTGCAAGAATGACATAAGGAACCATTAAATAATGTCCATATCCCAGGACAGATTTGTTATTGGGGTATATTATCATAGGTCCACTGTAAATATCGGTTCTGTGTCAGTAGGAGCTGCTTCTGCTCTCTTACAGGCTCACATTTCTCATGTCTGTCTAAGAGCAGGCTCTATTTCAGTGATGAATGAGGAAATTGTGATGGTAAACAAGTCTTTGATGTAGCAGGAAAAGAAAAAGCAGATATTAAAAAGATTTTGCTGAAGTGAGGCTAATTCAAATCTGAAATAAACATTTCTAGCCATTAAAATAACTTATCTTGGTATTAAATGGACTCTCAGCTCTGTGAGATCCTTGAATCAAAAGCTGTTGACTTTAAGAAGAATATGAGCTTGATGGAAAAATTATGAAGTAAAGCATTTCCACCCATGTTATCCTGGGTGACAAACAGTGACTGGAGTGCTTGGAGCTAAAAATCAGAGGGGTTTATTATTCTCATGTATATTCCATGGTTTAGGAATTAGTTTTGGTCAAATTTTGTGTTCTGAACAAGTAGCAGGTGGTTATTCATCTGGTGAAAATGTTAAGGAGAGACTGAAGCCTGTTTTTATCCCATTTTCAGTTTTGGAGAGAATATGCACAACAGTTAAGAGGGAAATGATGATCTAAGTAAGAGAAATGATAGAAGATTTCTCCTGGGAAGGAGAATGGAAGAAAAAGAAGGAGAGAAAATGGAAAAGAAACAGTAATAGTTAGATCAATAGCATGAGAGAATATTTTGCTGGTTTTAATGATTCCAAATTTTACTGTCATTTCACACCTGAAAAGTTCTGAATGTTTTGTTGCTGAACTGGAGTTTTCCATTCCATCACTAGTGTTGAGGGTAAGTCTACTGACTTCACTTTGTAAAGAGGAGGAAGGAAAACTCTTGAACTGCTGCTGGCTGGAAATCAATGACAGTTTTACCACTGATCTCACTGGAAGCAGGATCAAAGTTTATGATAATTTTTGTTGCTTTTTATGGTTAATAAATATTATTTATTGCTGCAGTAGTGCTGCAGCAAGATCCCTAAAATAAGCTGCAAGATAGGAAAAGTAACATTGCCCTGCTCCCCCTAAGAGGTTGTAATAAAAAGAGAGGGGAGAGAATAGAAGGTAAAGTGAGATTTTGATACAGGTAATGCTGATGATTGTGGACAAAAACTAAAAATAAAAACAGCCCTTGCTTGTCTGTTGCTGCCAGTGCCTAATACCTCAGAGATATCATTTAAAAAGAGCAGTCCAGCAGTATAAAGTAAATAGATGTTGTAATACAGAATCAGGATTGTATGAGTAAGACTGAGTAATCTGCTGTCTGTCTGGTTCTAGCCCCTTAGTTAAAACTTACTGTCTGCTTTAACTTGCACATCGAATCTTTGTGTTTCCCTAGGCATGCTGGCAGCATTACACATGCAACTCATGTCACCAGTCTGGCTCTGGGTTTTCTTTTCCTTCTACTGCATCATCTCTCATTTTCTGGGGAAGATTATTTTGAGGTCCAAAACACATGACAGAAATTATCTTACGTTTCCTCCAGTCAGAGTAAGCTGCATCCTCCAGCGCTGACATCTATTCGATGTTTAAGCTTCTGGGTTTCTTTTTCCTCTACCAACTGGTGCAAATACCTGGGGAAAGTAAAGCAGTTCTGTAATCATCTAGGTTGCTCAGAGACATCGTGGTCCACCAGCCAGTGCTCCCATCTGGGACCTGTCTCTACTGCTCCTAATGTCTCCAGACAGAAACATCACTCTCCATCTCATTCTTTTTACTATTCAGTGGGCATCTGCCGAGGTACAAAATGCAATGCTAGGCTATAGCTCATTTTCAGGCCCAAATATCTGGGTTTAACCACATACCTGAGAGATCTGTACACTTCTGTGTGTAAGTGCTATGCAGGTGTTAGACACTTCACTGTCTGTAGTGCATATTTAAGTTCCTCTATTAAGGCTGTAGCCAGAAGGACAAGCTGGTAAGTGTTGAACTAATCGAACTTTTCAGCTTTCACTGGAATTTCTCTGAAGTTTGGGTCACCTTCATTTTAGATCAGCATTTAGTAGTTCTTTCCTATCCTGAGTATAGCTCTGCTTAATTGCAAGTCATGGCTGTTTGAAGTAGTTGGGAAATTATTTATGCCTGAGAGCTGGGATTTCCTAAGAAGCCTAAGAAAGTTTGGCATTAAAATCTAATCAGGCTTTAATGGAAACCAGGTACTTCAACACAATAAATAGTTCAAACTTACAGAAAATCCTACAGACTACAAACTAGGCTAACAGCTACAAAATGTGTGCAGGGAGTGTTCTGCATCCTTCTGCAGATGCCATTGAAAAGATTGAGGTTGTTTTCCAAAATACACAGTGGAGGAAAACAAGCATATAAACATAATAATGGCAGGCTGTGAAAAATATAGCAAGGAAAATTTCTTTTCACTTTATTCCCAGCAAATGGGGAGAGTGACAGGAGCTTTGTCCTCAGCCCTCTATGATTGAATTTTGCAAGGCTTCCTTCAAAATATTCTGTTCTTTGGTCCTAAAGGAATTCTTCATCAAGCAAAAATGACACCTGGATTTACAGCTTCTTCCCCCTCCTCCTCCTCCTAACCTCACTTGCTCTTCTTCCACTTTTTGGATAATGTTGAATTTATTGTGAGGAGCCTCAGCAAAACAGCTCTGGCTGGTGTTGGGATTTTTGTGGGTTTTGTACAGCATCCATTTTCTGAGAGTGTTAAAGAAGTAAAGGCAAATTTGCTGGCTTCCATGGGCCAGAGGTATATAAATATTACCCAAAATGGGAAGTATGAGGCATGCTGATGTTGGTGGCAATCATTTTTAACAGAAAAACTAAGGTCAGTGAAATAACTCAGCAGAATGGCTGTGATTTTTTTATTACCCTCATGGTAAGGTATCAGCTCAATTTCAAATGTGAAAGAACATATAGCAGTTAATGGAAAGGGTCTAATTCTTCCTCCATTAATTTTACCTCACTGAGTTAACAGAAATCAGCTCACCATTTACCTTAGGATTCAGGGGGAGATATTCCCAATCTATATTAATGTAAATGAAAGGAGAATCAGGCTAAAAGTCTGGGGGTCTTTCAGTAAATTGTTTCTAAAGCTCTGGTATACATTTTCATTAATTGTGCTTGAAAGAAGAGCTAGTGCAATGAAACATTCTTAGGGAGCCTTTCTTACTTGCTCATCTTTTCAGGGCTTGAAAAATAGTCCCCTTCTATTTTCAAACAATATGCAGTAGTTCAATGTCACAGACAAATGTGTGTGCTGAAGTATTTAGACTTAAATTATAACATCCTGGACTCCTAAATGGGTAGGAACATGCAGAGTGTTGCTGATTCATTTGAGGTATGGTCCTAGTGCCTCTAGACTCAGTTTCTGATGAGTCTCTACCCCTTCCAGGACACATGTTTTTAGAGGAGGATGGATTAAGCCTTCAAATAGATTTTGTCTAAAGCTTTGGATATTTTGATATCCACTTAGGTGCTCCTGGAGAGAGAGAGTTGATGTGTTGGAGTAACACAGTCTGAAACCAAAGAGAAGTAACAGTACTAAATCTCCACCAGGTGTAAACCAGTTGGGCTGGGCATAGCTCCTGTGATTTACATCAGCTCCAGACCCAGCATCTGAGTTTGAAATACAAAGAATAAGAGCCTGGTGCAGTTGCAGGGCTGCAGACCCTGCCTGCATAAATACACCAAGCACTTTGACATCCATGGCCTGTGACATCTCATCTGCTGAGCCTGCAGCAGGGCATGGTCCTGCTAAGGAGCAGGAACCAGCCTAAATGGGTCCTCAAAATCAAGCTATTGCCGTTAGACTGGGAGGTAGGGCTCGAAATCAGGCATTGGGAGCTGGGGGCTGTGCTCTTGCTACTTCTGCCCTGGACCCACTCACTGTTTCAGTTGCCCTTTTCATACCTCTGCTGCTGTCTAGTCTGCTCTGATGAACCTCCCCTGAACCCTTCTCAAATCTCTCATGCCTTGGTTACCTTTCTCTGCTTTGAAATTGATGGCTGTTTTCACTGGCTTCCCATGGATGGGGAAAAGCATCCTTTTCCTTTCATACACAGCACGGGGTACTCCAATTTCTTTCTAGAAGCTTGTGCTTCTGTATGCAGCATGGGACTGCCAGAGAAAGGAAAAGTGTGGAAGAAAACACTGAAAATTGATAGTCTGCATTTGGGCAGATCTTGCAGGTACACAGCCTTGCTTTTTCCCACTCCATTATTGGGTTTTCTCCCTACTAGAGTGAGCCTAATGTTGCTGTTGCTGAATATAACTAACTTGGCACTCACTAATTGTCCTCCAAAATAACCAGTGATATTGTTTCAGACAACAGCAACCTCTATAGGCTTTAACTACTAAACCTGAACACAGCAACTCATCAGAAACTTTGGGATTATGTATACCCACTGCAGACTCCTTGAACACCAGCTCCCAGCTTAACTCCAAACGTGCATCTTCAAGTGCTGTGCTCAGTTGACATAGCACAACTAGACAATATCCCAAACTGATGTTTATTATTTCCACAATCCCCAGTCTGCAAACACTTACAAACACATTCAGGCTGAGATCTATGACTGTTCCCCCTGGTTTGTAAAATTAAGCGTGCACATAAACGCTACCAACATCAGAGCCTTAATTTGTGTTCCTTTGAACTGGCAAGGGGCTCGTCATCTACGTGGCTTTAATTCCTCCAGACAGGTTCTGTGCTCAGAGAAACATTTTAAAAATGGAATGTCTGTATTAACAAGCACTTCCATGAGCAATGAAACTAATGAAGCCTGCTTTCTTATGGTTTTGTCTCTCTTTGTTGGATTCTCCAGTGGCTAATAAAGGGAGAACTCCATCAGAAGTTTTTCACACAGCAGAGGCATTCATAACATCTCCTTCCTCTATAGGAGGACAGGGACAGGACAAATTAAGGTATTTTGCCTTTCTTTTTTTCCCCCTTCCAATACAAAAGCAGTGTGTGTTTCTAAGACAGACCTTTCATGTCTACTTTTGTGGAACTTGGAGCAAATATGTTTGAGATGGATACACAATAGCTGAAAATTGGTTCAAATTGGTCATGGAGCTCTAAAGTTGTATCAGGGAGGACAGGACAGCAAGATGAGGTGGATTCAATATGTTGGGGGAGTTTTAGGCAAACAGGATTATAGTTTTTAAATTCTTGCCCAATTTCAAAGTGTATTAGGATGACAAAGGTATTCATAAAGAAAAGAATAATTCCCTTTACAGCATCAGTAGTCTATGCTTCTCTCCTTAGACAGGTTAAAGCAGAGTAAATTGTGAACAGCCTCCAGCAAGTGTCATGTTTCTATAGTTAGCAAATATTCTTCAGGAAATCCAAAACTAAACTCTGATGCCTTTTTTCTGGACACCCTCAACTTCTCAGTCCCTTTCTCTGGTTAATCTCAGGGCAAGAACTGTCTATCATGAAAACCCATAATTACAGAAAGCTGAGTAGGCATTTTCTAATGCAGAGTGCCCCTATCTGTTGAGATTCCTGTTTCAAAATCCTCAGCAATAAGCCAAGACTCTTTAAGTTCGAAAAAATGCTACTAGGTATATTCAATATTAACATCTCAGGCTCCAGCAGGAAGCTTACACTTGATAAATAGACACTTCATTTGAACTTGGCACACCCTTCAGTCAGCTTTTCATAACTCTGGCTGGTATTACAGATTGCACACAGAGCAGAATACACAGAAGATGGACAGAGTGATATCAGTTCAACAACTTGCTAATTTCAACATTAAATACTTCCCCACCTACAGGGAAGTATGTTTACTTCAGGGATGAGTACAATTGGAAGGACTGTTATGTTTAGAGAGGCACTCAAAATACAACCCAAAAGTCTCCCAGAAAAATATTTGGACCTTGTTTCTCCATTTTCTGTATTAATAACACAAATGTTTTCTTAGCTGCTTCTTTACTTGCAAGGATTCAAATGTCCCAGAAAAGTCCTCTCCTTGTATGATTTAAAATATATTAAGTATTTTACTGGCATAAATCAATTAGAGCTTAACCCAAAGGCCACAGAAATCTTCCAGGATATATTTTAACATTTGTATTATTAATATGCATATTTTAATACTAGTGCAAAGGCATCCAAGAGAAACTAATAGGAATTAATAGCTTGGCTATAATTTCAAAGCCCTGGATTGAGGCACTCTCCTAAATCAGGTTCTTAACACTAAGATGTAATTTTATGTCAAACTCAAGGCTGGTGGCTATAGTGTGCTGCACCCAGTATTCTCTCTATCATGAAAGCATCAGTCTCAGCCCAGCTATCTTTCTTCTTTGTACAAAATGCTCCTATCTGGATCTCACCAGTCTCTTTATAATAAAGACACTACTCATTTGAAAAACTAGATTCAGATCAAGTTATAGTGCATAGAAAAAGTGAGGGAGAAGGGAAGGAATATGCATGCAATAGACACAGAGAGGAGAGGTTATAGAAGGTGATGTTATCTATTACAAGAACAAAGGAGGAGTGATATCCCTGAAAAAGCTGATGGAAAATCAATTCCATAACATGCCATTAGTCTGTTAATATCAAATGACTTAAGCCTGGAACCCTTGCTGTGGACATAATGCAATATTAAACATTTGGAACATGTCCTATACAGGAAATAAATCTACTGACTCTCCTCTCCTCTCTTTCCCCTTCCTTTTCTCCTTCCTTCCTCCCCTTCCCCCTCCCCTTCCCCCCTCAAAGACAATGGCTATAGGAATCAGGTACTTCTGAGCCCCTGTAGTCCATGTTTCAGACAAGCAAGAAAGTGGCAAAGGGAGGACTTCATAGCAGAAAGATCTGTTGATCTCTCAAGAGATATTTAACTACAGCTGGGAGGAGACCTTTTCCTGATATGGAAGATTGTAAATCTTTGAGTGTTAGTGAAAAAAAAAGATGTGTGGAAGAAATAAATCCTTCCAGACCTCCATAAACCATGCAAAAGATGCTTCTCCCACTACACACTTGCTGTTAAATTTACAGTTTTAACAGGGCTTGATATAATCTATGGATGATGGTGGCTATAACCACAAAACAAGTCATTGCTTGCAGCAGACAGGCACTAGTGTGCCTTGGCCACACAAAACAGGACCCTGCACCCTTCTGCAAGCCAAGCAGACAGTGATGGAGAAGAGGACCTCAAACCACCACAGCAGAGTGACAACTGCTGCTACAGAGAGATTCCAGAACCCCCAAATCAGGAACTGCAGGTAACGTCCAAGATTGAACCACATTGCTATTTACAGACATGCCCTGACAGAGCAGCTGAAAGACCTGGCTCCTTCCTGCTAGTCTTTCCAGTAAGCACACTGCAAACACAATATGCTGCTCTCAAACCCAGGACACCTTGGTTACATCTCCCACTGCCACCTCCACATCTCTCTCTGTATTGCAGTACCCTGCATTTTTCCACCCTTCCCAGCATCTCTCTGGAAAGGAAATTCATTTCCTAAAGACAAGTAATGGCTCTCAGAGCCCCAGCACACACCAGCTGCTTGCAAAAACACTCCAAATCCCTGACAAGTTCTCACCAAACTGGATGAAAGGTGATGCATCTTCTTTAGGGCAGAGATTAATGTTCAATGTGCCCCTGATATGCTTATTTTCCAGAAGTTCAATGCATGCAGTATCTCCAGATGACCCTTTCAAATGCTTTTGCATGGAGCTGGACAGTGTGCATGGCTTTTCCTTGTGGTAAGCAAAGTCTGTGTATTTCCTTGTGGAGCAGCAAATTCTTCTTAACATATCTTGTTGAGTCTCCAGGAAAAAAAAAGTGGTTAGTTTCTTAAGCTCCTCATATTTTAACTAGAATTGTACATTCTTCACCCAGTGGTTAAACCATCAAATAGGACCTCACCTGCAAGTTTCTTCCTTTTGTTTTTTTCTCTCTTTCTTTTTTTTTTTCATTACTGGGGGAAGGGAAAAGTAATTATGTTTTAAAGGCTGAAAAGAATATTTTTTCCTCTGTATTATAAGTTCACTGAGGCTGCCTGACAGCAGTGGGGATAGAGTGCATGGGAAAGGTCTGCCACAATTCCAAGGGGAGTCCATCAGGGTCTGTTTTTATTAAGTTTAACACCAACTATATTTCTTATGGAGTTATTTTCCTCTCCAAGGATAATTTGTCAGAATCAGACAGGCTATTCATTTCTCCCTGCTTGTAAATACCCAGTGTGTGCTCCATCACCAGCACACCCTTCTGAAGTACAGGGGGACTCATAAAAACAAGCAAAGGTCTCATTAATAACTACAGAATACTGGACTGTTGTTTAGGGTTTGTGGTTGGTTTTTTGCTTTTTTTTTTTCATACTAATTTTCAGAAATGAAATTATTGGCTCCCTCTGTATTTGTCATGCAACCTATTTTAATGCTGTCACCCACTTTATGACTTAATACCTTAATTCTGGATGACAGAACCAGAATATTATGAGCTCTTTACAGCAACCTCCTCCAGCTTCTGGATCCTTAGTGATGCTCTGACAAAGCCCAGCACTTGGCTTTCATTTTCTGTGTCTGGATGAGTTTTACTTCCCAAGAGATTTAGGCAACAGATTCTGAGGATGCCAAATGTTCTCTGCCCTCCAAGCAGGAATTAATTTGCTCTTTAATTAAACAGATAACATACACATCTACTGCTGTGGCATTTTCCCTCTCATAGCTGTGGCTGTCAGCTTTCTGTCAGCATCTCGAGGTTATAAACAAAGTGCTTCCTCCTCTGACATGAGACCACTGAGCTCCTCTCTTTCAACAGACTTCCACCTACTTATGTTAGTCCAAACTGTGGCTGAAGAGAGGAATTGGTCCCTGGTTTGCTGTAATGCATGAGGTGAAATGCTGGGCTTGGATGAGAAAGGAACAACACCTGCTAAAGGTCGATTTTTTAAGTCTTTATCACTCAACATAATTTGTTGTTGCTGTTAATAAAAGAATAGGTTAGTTGTCATTTACAGAAGACAAAGCTTAACAAAATTCCATTTCCTCTCAAGTCACTGAAGACCTACAATTAAGCCTCTATACTTCAGCTTGCAACATTTTCCAAGGCTTCAATCCTGCAATAAAAAAAAAAATGTTCTTTCCCAGTTTCTATGCTGAATTGTTCTCCCCAGGAATGAAATGCTGGTCTCCATCAAAAGGAACAAGCCCCTTCCCTTTCACTGAGATCAATAGTCACCCCAGTCTGCAAAAGGATGGTAGAAGCCTGTGTCTGTGTGTGTGTACCTCTTCAGAATATCAACCTAAACTGCATGGACACAAGATCTAGGTCTGCAGATCATTGCTTTTACTGGTTAAAACTCCCCATGACTTTCTAAGACCAAGGTGATTCTTAATTTGGGCTGTATCCATATGAACATAAGCTTAAATGTAGGGGGCAAATAGCTGAATTTTTTATTCAAGACTTACTTTTCCTTTCCTCTTATCTAAATCCAAACAATTATGGATTTTGCAGTCTTAGCACTTAGCCACCCACTCTGTCCCCCTTGGAAATGGGGAGCAAGTTTTCCAGACAATGTTTTGAAAGTAAAAATAATTTAAAATCTTTTGTGCACAAAAGAAATACTGCTGAGTACAGGAATGTGAGACACTTGGAAAGCCAGGAGGTTAATCTGGTTTGTAGTCGTGTGCTGGGATGGTAGGAATAAAGCTGATTAGAGATCCTTAATTGGCTACTATCTTAATTATGAGGGAGATTTCCCATTGACTTGAGTGTCCTTTGAATGCCACCCTAAATTTAGAACACAACACTGGCTATAAATGATAGAAAACTAAAATGTCAGAAGAGAAGTTTGATTTGAATACCCTCATCCTTTTGTTTGCTGATAAAGCTTTAGGTAAACTGTAGCACAGAGGAAATAAATAATAAATTGTGACAATTAATAATTGATTCCATTTCTTGATCTCATCATTTTACATTCAGTGACCTACCTGGCCTCCTCTAAGACTACAAAGATTTACCCACCAGCAAATGCCTTTTAATGGTTGCTTTTACCTCCTGTTTACTAGTATTTTTGACCTGGTTCACATCCTATAATGTAATTTTAATAGTGACTTTGTAATCAAGGAGTGTGTGTCAGAGAGTATTGTAGCTAAGAATCAGAGCAACTCCAAAGCCTACATAGCAGGCTTGAACTGAACACAACCCTTTTCCTTCACACAAGGGGTACAAGTGGATTTAATATTAACTAAAACAGTAAACATGTTTAGCATCCAGAGTCTATTGATTACAGTAGAATTCACAGAGATCTGGATGCACTCTGAAAAATTTACCCACAAATGCCCAAAAAGGAGTTTACAGGAGAAGACATTCTGCTGCTGTGATGGGTGTGAGGGATGTAATGGAACTGGCACCTGGGCTTTACAACCATTAAGTCTGAATCTGCCCAGAGGAGGCCACAAACCATTCCAGGTCAGGTTGTTTGAGGCTCTGAGCAACCTGATCCAGCTGCAGATGTCCCTGCTGACTGCACTGGGTTCGACTAGATGACCTTGAGAGGTCTCTCCCAACCCAAACCAGTCTGGGATTCTATGATCTGGCTGAGGAATACAGACCTAATAACCACAGCATAAAGGGATGAGTTTACTGTGCTTTTCTGAGGCTGGCTGGGGGCAGATGATGGCTGGTGTCAACAGCTCTTCACTGAGAGGCCAACCCTAAATTTTTTTAAGCAAACCTGAAGTGACAGACTGTACTATACACCCAGCCAGGACTTGGTCTCATCCAGCCATGGGGATTTTCTTCTAAACACAGAAGCCCCAAAGCTGAATCAAACTCTTATCTTTCTTGCTTTGAACTATGTTCAATTAAAGTTATACTTGCAAATCACAGGTAAAAAGGCTATTGCTTTGATATTTGGGATTTTTCACCCCACTATGGACATGCTTAGTTGCCATTACCTACAGAAATAGTAAAGGACCCTCAGTACTAATCTAAACATTGGGGATTATGTTATTCACAGACTGCCAAAAATAGGAATAATAGTCTCAAATGTAAATTTGATTATTTCTGCTGTAGCAATAGTTGCTGTCATGTACAGCTAGGACAGGCAATGTTTTCTACATGGGAATTTCAGGAAGAAAGTTGGTAAGTAGTGAAGATTTGAACAAAAAAACCCTCATGTCTTTTCTTTTAAATAGTTTACAAATTGATCTCCAAATGAGCGCACTGTAGCAATAAGCTGTTCTGCAATGAAATGAGAGTCACTCAGAGAACAACCTGGAACAAATACTACTCAGAAAGAAACTGATTTGGTATTTGAAAGGAAATGATGTTTGTGAATTTATTTTTGCTGATTAAAACTCTTATATTTGACAACTTGTTGTGATTCTTCTAACAATACTGTTCAGGGAAGATTTATAAGAAAAATACTGTATCTTATATACATATTAGCAAACTGAAACAAGCTTTCTTTTGCAAGGACATGTGTATTCACATACATGTACATGTGCATTATGTTGCTTACATGACCCTGATTCACCCATGCATATCTAATTATGATTATTTATACAGATATAGCTTGAACTTCTGCAGAGTTGGCAACAATCCTCTGCAAATGTGAAGGCCCATGGATTTTATCAACTTTCAGTGCTGCATATTGGATTTCTCTGGTCAGAGAAAATGAGAAATCAGGAGAAGGAGGCACCAGGGAGATAATTACCCAAAGCTATGAGGTAGCATAGAGAAAGACATTAACAAAGCTGGCAAAAAGTAGCTGAATTGGTTTCCAGATCCAACTGGCATCAGAAGCCTTGCAGAGTGAGGCTCAAGTGGAGGTACACAGGAGTTTCCATGTTATCATCTCAAGATAACCTTCAGCATCATCTGTTTCCATAGATATACACACTTGTCTGGGAAATGGTATTTTGGGAAGTGAGAAGACATCCTTAGTGTTTAACCCCAGGAAAGGGGCAGCCAGGGTGAGACAAGAGGATGCTGAAATCAGGAAACTCAGTCTTTTCTTAGCACAGGAGTCTCTGAAATAAAAGTCACAGCTCCCAGGAGGTACCAGTAGCAGCATTCTCTTCTGCAGTGCCTTCTGGGCTGTGCTGCAGATCTTCTAATATGAACTTCTGTGAATTAAGGTATTGAACTGCCAGCAATTAAAGCAAGTCAAAGTGAGAACAGCCACTTCCTCCTGCTACTTATCATGCTGACCATTACTGTCTCACACTTCCTTGGTAAATTTGTCTGAATTCATCCCTAAGTCTGCCTGTTTTGAACAGGTTTCCTTTTTTTAGCACAGTGCAAATGAACAGGAACAAGAAAACCTGAGCAATGGGAGCATCACCATCTCTGGTAAGAAGGGAACAAGGAACGTTACCCTTCAACAACCTGCTCAGTCATTAGCAGGGTAGAATTGCTGTGTTCTCTTGTGAGTTCAGCTACCAGAAACTTCCAGAGCTTTCTAGCTCAGTCTGCTCAAATCTGATAAAACAAGCACTTTCCCCTTTCAGGAGGAGAGCTCCGTGAGTCCCTGTGATTCCAAGGGATCATAGTCTGCTTCTGGATGCCTGCTCCAGTCCTTCAGCGATGTGATCTAGCACTCTGTGACAAGCAGTTGGGGATGCTGTGCACACCATCTCAGTAATTTAATTACAATCAAATTAGTTATTTAATCAGGATACCAGCTTGAAACAGAAAAAAAAAATCAAACCACACCTTTTTTTTTCCTCTTCCTCCCTGCACCTCAAGAATCAACTGATGAATGCATAATATAGTGAGGTGATAATAGCTGTTACTTCCTGCTGGGCAAAAGCTTCATTAAGCTTTTGCTGAACTCTGTTGATATATCCCTTCATGCCATCCATCAAAAGATAGCTTGAATCTGGTCTAGCTATTGATCAGCCTGTTATTCTGATAGCTGAGCTAGTCAAAATCCCATATATTCTTTCTCACCATACCCCAGAGAAGGAGATAAATGTTTTTCTACCTTTTGCAGAGACTGGTTAGCTTCTGATTCTAAACCAGTTGCCTGAATAACATTGGAGATGCAAGTAAAAATCATTTTCTAAAGTCACACAGGAAATTTATGATGGAACAGGGGAGAAACAAGATCCTTCTGGTCCCAGACCTGCATCCTAACCAACGACCTATTCTTCCCTCTGACTCAGAAGGACACAGTTCTAGCAGGAAGACAAAGCAATTCTTTTTTTTTCACTCTCAGGGTCATAAATCACTGAAGCATTTGGGAGTGAACCACTAACCAAGCAAAATTCAGCATTGCATTTTTGATAACTTCATGGCTAAAGAAGCCAAGCTGTGCCTCAGATATAGAACCAACTCCCCCTGACTCACACCATTCAGCTAACACCTGTCCTCTGCTTGCCTTCAGAGCTCCCCAGGAGGAAAACCTTCTCCTCTTTTTCACTAATCGCCTCTGACATGTAGTTGGCCAAGTGATCTGTGCAGTCCTGGCAGGGGGATTCTGAATTAACCTCTTCACACACAGAGAAAAACAGATGGAGGAGAGAATAACTTGCTGCTCTGAGCAGTGGCTTGTCCTTTGTGCCTCTGCTCAGGACATACAAAACGTTGCCCTTCTGAGGCAGGTGTACTATTAAACACAGTTTTCACAGGAGCAAATGATTATACAAGGTGCAAAGCAGGGGCTGCGTGAGCAGCTGAACCTGCTCCTGCTTGCTGGAGCACAAAGAAGGTAGAGAGAATGCTTCTTTTCTGCTTGCCTTTATTACTTAAATTACTTCATCAGGTGAACAAAACACAAAGGAGAGAATAAAAATAGGACAGGTCAGGCTGATTTATTTTTTAGTTTGCTATTTCTCACCGAAGTGAAACATGCAGATGAGTTCAGTTGTGTGACATGTTTAGGAGGGTTAACATTCACACAGTCCTTCTCCAAGAAGAATAACTGTTCTTTCCTCTCTGTCTCTACTTAAGCAACAGTTCAGTAGTTACTTATGCATAGGAAAGAGAAGAAAATTTTCAATTTCTTTTCCTCTCTAAAGAAATTGAAACCCAAACTCATCTCTGAGAATATTGCCCAAATCACCAACATCTGTGTGTCTCCAGTGCTCCCTGCTCTAGTCTTGCTCTTGATGATTAGTCAATTGTGGATCACAACAGCAATAAAAACCAGGTGTTTCACTCTTGATAGGAAGTTAGCTGAATCTAGAGAGATGAAGAGAGTGTTCTGACCACTAGCCTGCTAGGAACCTTTGTCTAATCTTTGCTTCTTATGTAGTTAAGAAAGCACTTTGGGTTTGCTATTTGTTTAGTGAGTTTGGGTTTGTTTTTTTTTTAATAGTATGTAAGTAAAAAGCTGTTCCAACTCCATCTTCTTCAATGGCACCATCTGTAATTCTCTTTTCTGATGACAGTACTAGTAGCCCATCATCCTTATTTCACTCCTGCTCACCTATTCTCTGTCCTCACCTTCTTAAGGTAATACCTTAGCTTACCATGGAAGCTATGTGCTTTTGGGTAGAGACTGCAGGGAGCAGGAGTTGGTGTAGATTTGCCCAAATGTCCTGGGATTAAGAAAAACTGAGAAACGATAAGGTGGAAAGGAGATAAACAACTGAAAAGAAGGTTGGAGATGTTTTTAAGGTGAGTGATGGTACTGATGAGCCCTGAGGCAGACAAACAACTTCTTGGTGTGTAAGGCATTAAGGCAGAACAAAGGACTGGGTTAAAGAGGCTGATTTGTGGTCACAGATATATCTGTATAAGCTCACGTGTCTGGCAGAAGGTGGAGCCAGCTCTGAAACCATGAGGCTGACTGCAGCAATCTGGTTCTCTGGGTTTTTTCTGTAGGCTTGGCCTTGTTTCAATAGCTAACTGCACTGTGTGCTCCATTGATCTCAGGAACAATTTGCAACCAGATTAAATCTCTGCTAATGTAATTGGTGTAAATGCAAGCATGACCTAGCACATGTTGACAGCAGTGTGCTCAGCAGTGCTGTGTGAGAGCACCCAGAGAGAGAAACATCTGTACAGCTGTGAGCACACCTGGGGCACGTGGAGGTGGGAGCTAACACTCCTGTGTCTGGCTTCTTCCTTTACCCATAGGAATCATGGAATCATTAAGGATGGAAAACTCCTCTAAGATCATCAAGTCCAACCATCAACCTATCACCCCCATGCCACTAAACCATGTCTCTAAGTGCCACATCTCTATGTTTTTTGAACCCCTCCAGGGATGGTGACTCCACCACTGCACTGGGCAGCCTGGGCCAATGCCCAACAACTCTTTCTGGGAAGAACTTTTCCCTGATATCCAATCTAAACCTCCCCTGGTACAATCTGAGGCCATTTCCTCTTTTGTCCTCTCACTGGTAAGCCAGGAGAAGAGACTGACCCCTATCTCACTACAAACTCCTTTCAGGTAGTTGTAGAGAGAGAGAGAAGGTCTCCTCTGAGCCTCCTTTTCTTCAGACTAAATCCCAGTTTCCTCAGATGCTCTTCATAAGACTTATTCTCCAGACCCTTCACCAGCCTTATTGCCCTTCTCTGGACAGGACACATAGGTGTTCAGTATCTTACTTTTGGTTCTGTTTTATAGCTGTTATATTATTATGCCTTTCCTTTTCATTTTGTGTCACCTTTATGCCTGCCTTGACCATGGTGAGGGATATTGAGCAATGATAGCACACAAAGAGCTTCCATGAGAACAGGTGGATGGCTTCTGCCCAGCTGAGGAGGATTTAGCATTTCTTTTTGATATTTCTGTTCCTGTCAATGTAAATCTGTCTGTTGAATCACACTGAGATCTCTCACTAGCAACAGCCATCTCTGACCTTAGCAGCACAAGATGGAAAGAGACACAGCAAAACAAAAACAAGTTGTTTAATACAATTTTTTCCCCCAGCTCTGCTTTGCCATGTCAGGGTGGGGAAGGGAGGAGTGGTCACAGAAAGCAGAAACAGCTGTGCAGGCTCTGTTTGGCAAGAACATTTCTCATGTATCCCCTGGAAGGTGCCACTGTAGAGGAGAGCTAATCATCTCCTGAAAAATAGCCAAAGTTGTGTTATCTCCATGTGGAAAACTCCTCCACAACAAATTGTCTAAGGAATGGGGATAGGGTGTTCTCCACATGTTGGTCACCTGGATGGCAGCTGCCATACCCAGGCCTTGTTCTTGTATGTTATCTTACCTGATAAGTTAAATATTTGCTGCAGTATATTTGGCTTTTTAGTTTTTTCCCATTTCCCCATATATCTTACAATTCACCCTTTCCATTGGCTGGATGTTCACTGTAAACACATTAATCATCCTGAATTCCTCCTGGATCCAGTTGCAGGATATACACTACTCTGTAGAATTAATGTGTATTCAGATACAGAAGAGGGGGGGAAAAAAAGTAAGAACATTTAAGTTTGATTAATTGAACTGTATTAATTTAACAGATGGTGTGTTCTGACACCCACCAGGCTCAGGTTTACATTTGCAATACATTAAAGAGGGATCACTGCCCCCATTTTGATATAGTTTTGATATAAATTTTGACTCTACACAGTCCACAGATGTTCCACTTGGCATTTGTTTGTTTGTTTGTTTTCCTGTTTTGTTTTGTCTTCAACTGATGGTTGCTAAGGATTGATTCAGCCCTGGGACTTGCAGAAGTTTGACACAATTGCCTTAAATCTGAATCCTAAGAAACCACTGTCTGATTGGATGTGAACAAATCTTGACCTTTAAGTATCCACACAGAAGGAGTTAGTGATGAATCTTCTTTTTACTAGTAAAGTATTAATCAGTGCAGGGAACCCCTGCTATACTTTGGTCAATTTGAGAGGAGAGAGCTCCTGAGAGTTCAAATAGACTTCTTTATTACAAATTTAATTTAGGAAGAAGCAAGACTTTACCTTTACAGACTTTCTTGAGGGACTCTCATAATGAATGTTTTCTTCTTGCCCCTCATTTTGACCAACACCTATGCTTCTATACTGATACACTGTGGGGTAAATCATCTGACATTTAGGTATATGCTTTGGATTATGCCTGATAGAGGAACAGCTGGTGTTGGACTTCTCTAGGGTGCACTAAATGCACCAATACTCCTTATTTCTGATGACCTGTGCAATGCTCTTAAGAATGACCAGATTTTATTTGTTTATTTAAGTCTCTCTGTCCTACTATTCCCACTGCTTTAGCATCATCTAGTAACCAGCTATAATTGCAGCCTTTTAGGGCCATGCTTATGCAGCCTGAAACTTTCCAAAAGGCTATGATCTCCAGGAAACAGTCTGCTCTTTATTGTTTGTGATCAGAATGACTTATATGGAGTAAATTTTATTGCTGTAATTTTTATTGCTGTTTAATTTTTTCCCCTTTTCCAGAGATTTGTAGAGGAGTTTTAGTATTTGTTTCAGTACAGAACTGGAACTAGTAGAAGCTTGTGAGTACATGTATTAAGTTGCCTTGTAGGTCACCTAGTCTCACTCTCTTCCACCACAGGTTTCCTGCTTGTCAGAAAAGATGTCTCCAAACTTGGCAGGTTATGTCTCTCATCTATAATCTATATTATCCTGAGCACTTTTGGGAATCCAAGGTTCATAAGGTGGCAGGTTCCTTATACATTTACCATCCACTTTTGAATAAGGGATTCATTAACCACTTGTGTATATTTGATAGAAAAAACAAGTAATGAAATAATGCTATTGCTAGGGAGGATGTCAGGATAAAGTAATATATTTGTTTAAAACTATGGATTTGCAATAAAGAGCAAAAATGCATTGGGGACCCTCTCAAGCTAGTACTTATAAGCCTATAAAACTTGCCTGGGCTTGCTGTGCTTGATCTTGAAGCCCCTTCCTGCACCCTCTTTGAGGAGCCAGTGTGAGCTGCTCATCTGGTTGCCCAGGATGGCATGTCCCACGTTTGTTCTCTTGCCCTCTGTCTCTTACCTTGCATATCCTGTCTGTCTGGGACACAAGGTGACAGTCCATGAACACCCTCTGCTTGTGTAGGAACATCTATCACCCCCTTTAATTAGCCCATTTCTGGTTTAGGCTCCAGGCTGCTTCCCCTTTCTTTTCAGCCTCTTAAAGCTCAGTGGCACTACTCAATACCTCTCATGATATATGAGGTAGAAGCAGTACCAGCTTCTTCACAAGATTTATGACATTTAGCTTGCTTTGAGCTCTTCACAGAATTTACAAATGACATATAAACACAACAAAGAACTGATTTGTGAGCTAGGTTGTACAATGATTTACACATGGGGGGGTTTTTTATGGTTAGGAGAACCCTTCAGGGCCCCCTTCTGTAAGCTGGTCTTACAAGGTTGTACAGATTCTGTTGCAGGTGGGAAAGCTGCTGGAATTTCGATGAACCTGGTCCCCAGAGATGCTTAGCAACTATGAGCTGGTTTCCTGGGGACAGTTTCCAAGTGCCAACCTCAAAGTCAAGAATGCTGTACCTCTGAAGCAACTCACAGCTTGTTTCTGTTCTTGGGTTGGGGTTTTTTGTTGTTGTTTTGGTTCTGTTTGAGGGTTTTTTTTATAAATCAGCAAAAAGTCTCTATGCTATGGTGGCAGAGTTTTAGACTAGAGAGTTCTCATCATTCTATCACTACACAAAAACACAGAGCAGCTCTTTTGGTGCTGCTATTATTTTGTTTCAGATATTTGCATGGCATGGCTATGGAAACTCATAAAACTTCCCAAATACAGCCATAAAGCCCTTGATTGCTTGGAGCTGAAGCCAAGTTCCTATTGGGTAATTGCATTCTGTCTATTTAAAATGCACATGTCAATTTTCAGTTTGATATTGATTGGACTCTTCTTCACTTTCTTGCACTAAACCATCTGCGTGCTTTCGGACACTAGCTGCATTCTGCCTTACAGGTAGTTGCATTTCAGTCATTGATGGGAGATGTCCTGGCTGCTTCAGTGCCATCAGCATTCAAAGTGGCTCCTGACCTGCCTAATGGAGCGAGATCTGCTTCTGCTCCCATCCTGTCTGGGTACCAGCAGCTGCTCCTCTTCCTCAGCCAGGGAGGTCACCTCTGCCTCTGCAAAATGACCTGATCTCTGCCAGTTCCACCTCAGGAAATGGCTGAGATTGATTTATTTATAATTTTTTGTTTTGGCATCAGGTCCCTTTAGAAATATGGCCTGGAAGAAACCTTGTGCATTAAACTAAACTCTGCACCCTGCTATGTTGGCAACCATAGCTCATCAAATTAGCTTGTCCCATCCTAAGCTGTGGTTGGTTGTATTGCTCCCATTACTCCTATTGAAAATCTGTTCCAGACTCTCACTTTTTTAGTGGTGCAAACTAAGCTCAGAAGGCCTGGAATGGCAATCGGCTCCTTTGCTTTTGGACTGACTCCACCTCTGTATTTTAATATTCCAAGAGAACATGCTCAACAGGAGTGTGAACTTTGCTGCAAAAACAAAGCAGAGCTGAAAGGTCTCCAAATACTTGGCTGGAGAGAGGAAAAGATATGTTTTTCCCTTTCATTCTGAACTTTCCATGAAGCAGTCCAGTAAATGCTTTCCATCAGCTCCAGATAATTCATTACATGAAGGTGATAAGTAAGATATAATACCTATTTCTTGTGGAATATATTGCTGATGAGCAGTTACTAAACAGATCCAATGCATGATTACAGGGAGAGAGTCCTGGAGCCAACTTTAGTTAAAGTTCTTTTGATATTATGGTAAATCATTAATGGTAGAGTTTTATTCCAGCTTTCTTTTTCTTGCATGCCTATAATGCCCACTGGGCATGGGGGAGGAACCCTCCCATGTGAACTCTCTTGTGTACTCTTCCTTATTGCAATTAGCATGAGTCAACAGCAATCGCAACAATCTCCTCGAGCCACTCGATGTGTGCTTAACTTTGTGCTTTTGTCACTTGGAGTCCTTCTTAAACAGAAGATAGCTATCAAGAAAATAAATACAGCTACCTATTCACACATTGTCCCCCTGGTTAGCTTTGGCCATCAGAAAGCTGCATCTGTAGTCTCTCTAACCCTGGAGCTTTCCGCTGTAGAATGCGGTCACCTCTCTGCTCTGCTTTTCCAACAGCTTTCCTTGTGTTGAGTGAGTTGCCCTCAATAGAGGCCTTTCTCCTTTAGCTACAGAGAGAACTGTGCCCATATTCTTTGATTAAAGCTAACTGAGCTGTAAAATCATAGAATTGTTTTGATTGGAAGAGACCTTTCAGATCATCAAGCCTGACCATTAACCAGCACTGCCAGGTCACCACTAAACCATGGCCCTCAGCCCCACATCTCCATGGCTTTTCTATTCCTCCGGGGATGGGGACTTCACCACAGCCCTGGGCAGCCTGGGCCAGGCCTTTACAGCCCTTTCCATGAAGAAATTGTTCCTCATGGCCAACCTAAACCTCCCCTGGAACAACTTAAGGCTGTTTCCTCTTGTCCTATCACTTTTTACTTGGGAGAGGAGACCAACCCCCACCTGGCTCCAACCTTCTTTCAGGAGTTGCAGAGAGTGAGAACGTCTCCCCTGAGACCTTATACATAGCTAATAAGGATATCATTCATCACATGTAAGTTTCATTTTTGTTTCAAGTCTGCTGTAAATCATCTCTACTAGTGGACTCTCTCACAACTGAAGTGCTGTAGTGTTTAAAGCTCTTGGTGTATGTAATTTACTGGGGTTTAAGCTGCCTTTATTTTTTTGGAAGGTGTTAGCTGAGAAGTGAAAATCCTGCACCTTATTCACCCAGATAAGAAATTTAGAAATGTAGTCCAAAAAGAGGACCAGATATTTTATTCATAACAGGTATGACATTTTCAGTGTAGTCTTCTCAATGATCCCTATTTAGCTTGCAATAAATCTTGGTTCTTAAATATGAACAGTGGATGTAAATACTGCAAATTTGCAGTGACTGAGATACCTGCCAATGAAAGATATCTGGTGACATTTAAAGCAAACTGTCAACTCCCTTTTCTAGGCCAGCTATTTGTTTCCCTCTTTTACAGCATTTGTAAAAATAAACAAGTTAATAGGTATGAAAGAAAGATGCAGTAAGCTGCAAAAAGGAGAAAGAAATAAAAGAGAATACAGAAGCAGAAAGGGAAGGACTAGGAAGCTGCTCAGATGCAACTGCTGGTAACAGATGTAGCAATCTGTTTACTTCTGAAGGAAGATCTTAACCTGTGCTCTCAATAGAAGAGTTCAAAATAAGCATCACACCTGAAGCCCTATGCCAAAGCAGTTTGAACTGTGAGGAATTGGGGCTAATTGTCTCTGTTCAAGCAATCGAGATAGCATTTATTTGTATTTTTTTAATTTTTGGATTACCTTCATATATCCAACATATTAATGCTTCTATAGTATTAAACATTTATTCCAAGGTAATGTCTTCAGGTGGTGTCCTTGGTGGAGCAGGTGTCCTGTGCTGGGATATACTCTGTCCTGTTGTGAATGAGCTAGAAGGGGGCAGCAAAAGATCACAAGATTGGTTGGGGTTTTGTGGTTTTTGGGGGGTTTTGGGGGAGAGAGAATAAAATGGTGAATTATGTGACATTGTCCCTTAACTTTTGTTTAGTTGAGGTCCATTAAAATAAACAAAACCAAACCCAAAACAGTCCCAATTAGTGGCTACAGAATGGCTCATTTCAGCCCAGGCAAGCCAAGAGATATACTGATGAACAGGAGCTAGAGGTTGAATTATTGTATGAACATAGCTTTGCAACAAGGTAAAAGTGTACTTAACAAAGCCATTGCTAACTGTCTGAAGGCTCATTTTGTGTCTTTTGCTGTGAACAAAACCCTCACAAGGCAATTTAAAAGCCTGATATAGGAGGTAATCATATCCTAATTTCATCTGTAGGCTCAGTTAATGGCTAGTGATGATTGTATGTATTTCCACAGTGATGAGGATGTTTGTGTAACATAGACAACCCTCAGAAAGCCCAGGCTGGAAGTGGACTGGCTTCCAGTTCCAAAACTGTAACTTTTATTTGCTGAGTTGGCAAGAGGGATAGGATTGACCAAACCTGACCTCCCTTCAAAAATAGGCTCGTGGCTGATGTGCACTGTGGGGACCCTGAGTACAGCTCAGGAACAAGGAAAAGAAAGTATTTAGTGTCACTGGCACACAGGATGAAACTCTGTAAAGTTTAAATGGTCTTTCCACTTTTTAATGAGAACATTTCCCTGGAGAAAAATAGAGAGGACAATCTGAAATATTTAGTCTGCCAAGGAGCTAAGAAAAAGAGGAATGACTGACTTAATAACTAATTTTGGCTGTTCCTGAATATTCCAAACATGACAAAAAATTATTTAAAGCATCAACAAGATGTTGAAAACATTTTTCAATAGACTAGATCTGAAAACTTGTCAGAGATTGGATGCTTTTAGGTGTAGGTTAAAATACTGTGGAAGATAATCAGCCTGAGCTTCCCTATAAAACAAAGGCCATTGAAATGGAAACAGACCACCAATTGCAAACAGTGATTGTCCAGGACTGGAGCAAAAATGGTTCAAATACCTAAGCTACATTAGATGTTTCTAGATAACTCTTAACCCAATGAGCATGAATAGCTGCACTGATAGGGAAGCACAAACATACTTTGAAAAACTTCCCTTTAGTTGCTTGTTTTGGCAAGTAAAGTACAGTAATGAGACAAGCGTGTGCTCATCTTTTCCTTAAAGTTAACATTTCTTCTATTAAAATGTTGCATCTTATCTTCACACAGCAGTCAGCTCTTTTCCTCCCATCTCCTTTTTTATGAAGCTGTTCTTTCATATATTGCTTTGAATTATTCCTTTTTTTCACCATCAGAGTGGAGGCAATGAAATATGCCCAAAAGATATCTGGAGCCCAACAGGTCCTAACATAAGTTCTCTTGGTTTACTATAGCAATACAACTTAAATACTGAAGAAATTTCCTTTTTTTTTTTTTGTTTTAAAGATCTCTATTTTATTAAGAGGAGGAGTTGAAGCTCAGGAATCCCTTGATATTGCTAGTGCTCAATCCCCCTGACTAGACCCTACAGACTTCTCTAATTACTCACAAAGCATTTTGAGCAGATGTCCACAAAATGAATTATCTGCTGTCTGCCAAAAACTACTTCTGGCAGGCAGTGCATCAGGTAAATAAAATGAGGGGTTGAAAACATGAATAAAACATGTTTAGAACAGCTTAGGGCATTTTGATCCTCATAAATTCAGAAGCACCAATTGGATCTATAGAGGTGCAGAAGGTAGGGTAGGGCTACCATATGAAAATATGTTGAAAGGAGTCAGCTTTGGAGGAAAAACTCTTAACAAGCATTTCTTTGTGTTAGTGGCAGTGTCACTGTGTTAGGGAATGGAAAACACTTTAGGGTATGAGATGGCAGCAGTTTCCATCATCTACCATAGGAGACAAAGAGTCTGGATGCACAGCATCAGTCTGAGACCTGAAAGTCATATGGGTCAGCATCTTGGATTCTTAAATTTAGCAAATACCCATAACTCTTCCTATTCTGCCATTGGCAAGGACAGATATATATATATAATTATATGTACATATATCTGTAATTATATATATAATTCAGCCTTTGAGAATTCAATGAAAAATATTTAATCTCTTGCCTTTCTTATTAGGAATGTACCTGCTGCTTTCCTAATTAAGGCAGGCTGCTCTGCCCCGTTCAAATCAGGAGCACATAGCCCCTACAAAAGACTGAACATTGCAAGTAATAGATTTGGAAATGGGACTGCTATTCAAGAAATGAATCTTAGATCAGCCCTGTGTTAGCACATGCATTTCTGAGATCACATGTTAAAAGCTGTCTCTATGGCACCTTTTCAGGCAGCTTAAGATTGAGTCAAACCAAAGGAAACATCAATTATTTGAGAGGAAGGGAGCTCCCAAAGACTTTGTAGTGAGCTAACATCTACTATGCTCTGTACTCCTTTACTGACTAATAAAAACTTTATAGTATTTTAGGAACAGGTATTTACCTACATCCATGCCAAAATTTTATCATGTTGGACAAAATGCATGAGTTTACAGTTTCAAAGACTAAGAACTTATAAAGTGGCAACATCAGCAAGAATGATAAATCTAAATATCAGAAATATTAATGAATAACTTTGACATATGGAAAAGGTTGCTACCCAAGTGCTAGAGGAGAAAATGGGAGGACAGAATCATCTGAAAACTGTGATTAAAAGAAATGAATGGGTAGGTAGGTAGCTTCATAAATAATAGACCAGATTTATTCATGGTGGTTTCATTAAAAGCAGTGATAAATTAATGCCAAGCAGAAGTCTGTTTCCTTCCAATATTTTTTTGACCTATTCAGTGCAACCATTGTAGTCATTAATTCACCCAGGATTACACATAATTGGGAAGCCCAATTAAAACAGTTGAGTTTCAGAAATGACAATGTTCACTCTCCTTCAGGGATCTCTAATTTATTCCATTACTTTGAACTTGTGTTATGCAATATGCCAAAATAAAATGTACAAATGCTCTCTCAAGTCCTGCTGCCTTTGGTTCATATTGAATAAGTGAAGGAAACACGTGGAGAGGATTAAAAATATGGGGAAGAATTACCATTTTAATACATTTGACTTGTCCACAAGGAGACAAGAGAAGGTTTTCAGCCTCAGTAAATCCACTTCAATATATGTAAGGAGTTCAGAAAAACTTGTTCTATCCCATTGTCTTCATGAAAGCAACAGCAGCATGGCCTCTGCTAAAAAGGCCAAATTTAATTTATTTACTAAAGAAATCTGATGGTTTATTGTGTTTTGTGGGGACAGCTTCCCTTCCTTTGTTTTATTCCACTAAAATGTTTCCTTACTGCATTAATTCATCTAAAATCTTATGTATACACTGCTAGCAGAAGTATCTACACTTTCAGAAGTGTGGCTGATGCCTTTTCTCCCTGCACTTTGAAGTTTCCAACACAGAAGCCAATCTTCAATTTGGCTAATGGTTTTTCTTTTTACATGTTGCCTCTTGAAGCTGCTGAGGTATTAGGATAATAAGTGTTTGAAGAAAAGAACAATCTATTTATACAGAATCAATAAAGTGTTGCCATGGGAAACCTGAGGTTCTCCAAAGGAGGTTTCCTAGAATAGAGGATTTTCCAGGACAGAGAATGGCTCATACACTTTTGGCTCTTTCTGACTGTTGCTAGTTCATTGCCTTTGTTCATGTGGCACTCAACCCTGCCTGCTTGGAGGGAGGAATTCTCCTCGTGTAGATCATCAAGTAGCAGAAACTTGAAAAATTAGTTGCTAGGATGCCCCATGAACATCACAGAGGTTGGAGAAAAGAGAGCTGTGAGAGCAGGAAAGCAATGATCCAACATGGAAAAAGACCTGTAGAGGTGCTGCCTTCGGAGGGCCCTCAAGTATGCTGGAGAATTTTGTAGGAGTGTGTGCTAGTTCTGGGGCTTCCAGGGATACCTTAAAGGGCAGAAAAAATGATAATGATATGCTTAGCCTGCTGGGACTCAGAGGAGAAAGTATTTCTTTTCATAGCTTTGTTTTCAGTATAATATTGCACACATTATTCTGTTTGTGCTTGGATGGTCTCAGCTACAGAATGTGCACAAAAGCACACTTAAACATTTGTCCAGGGTTTGTGAAAGCTATTAGTATCTGTAATATGTGACAGTCTTCTGTTACTACAGTGAACAGGCCACCATCAGCCTCTAAGAAATGACTGGTGATAAACTGGGGCACTTCGCTATCAAATGGTGCAGGATTCTTTGTATGGGGTCAGCAAGCCTTTAGGTACCTAGGCAATACAAGAAGTAGTTTTGTTCCAACCCTTTCTGCCTTTCTACAACAGCAAAGTATCTAAATTGTAAGCCTGGTGCAAGGAAGTGATTTGTTCTACTGTGAGTCCTGGGTAATAGGAACTGAAGGTGTTGCACCTGATGTCTCTGGCTCACTACTCTCCCTGCCTCTGAATTCAGTTCACAATGAAATGAATTGGAACAGAGCCAAAGATAACCCTGAATGTCAGAAATAGTATCTTTAAAGTGATTCTGGATGCAGAGGCAGCCAAAGAAGTTCAGTCCCTCTTCAAAGTCATGATGCAAGTATTGTAATGTAGATTACATCAAATTGCTACCAGTTACTGGCAGCTAGCAGGAATCTTTCAAAGATTCTCCATGGTACCTATAGAATAAAAAGCTCTCTGCATGAAAAGGAAACTGTATTTTCATGCAGATGAGACATCATAAAAATAGTGTCAGTGCTATCATACATACAAGGCAAAATCCAATCTTGTATAGCATATTTTAGGACTATGACAGGATTCAGTCTGTACCATAAACAGTACTTCCATTTAAGCACATAAGTAATGCCACTGACTCAAATGCATGCCTAAGTACTTGCTGGTTGTGTTTTAGTAATTAATTTATTGCAGAGAGGCAATAGAAATGCTGAATGGCAATATACTGACTGTAAGTTTGCTGTGGTTCCAAAGCATCCCTGTGCAGGACTGGTATGCAGGTGTATGATGAATGAGAGTTGACAAGATTCTACAATAAATACTTGAAATCCCAAAGCAGTGACTACTGAAGCATAAAAGAAGTACTGTACCAGGCCATAATTCAGAACAGCATTCCATTTACAAATGTAATAACAGGAATAGAAAAGATTAACTTTCATAGGAAATTACAGCTTGTGTGTGTAAGTGCACGTTTTTATGAAGTTCAGTTTCCTACAGGCTTCATCTTTCTGCATCAAAGTTACCAGGATAATTTTAGCTCTCAGCTCTGATTGACAAAATCACAGAATGTTAGGAGTTGATTGGTGATGTTGTGGCACTGTACATGGTGCTCACAAGGAGTGCTTCTCACTGGGACTCAGGTTTTGTAAAGATGTCTGTTGTGTGTTTAAAGCTTAACTATCACACTGTAAACTAAAGTGTGTGCTCCTATCTTTTAGCTGCATGGAAAAGCACCTGCAAGCCTTTGGGACTGCACTTGGGCAATGGCCATAGCTATATACATAGACTGACATACAGGAGGAATGTTCTGTAAAATGTGGTTGCACAGGAAGGAGATGGAAGTGATTTAAATATAACTCACTTCTTGTCCAGTGCCATAAAACATGCTCTGGCCTTCCTAGCTCCTCATATGAGGATTAAGTGGTGCAATGTGCAACCTTCCTATAAAGAGTGTGATTTGCTGCTGGAAAGAATTGCCAGAGTGGCAATAGATGCTTCACTTTGGAACTATAGATACAAGTTCAGTGGGTGCTCACCACTAGGATCCATTTCTTTCCTGTTACGTGGATACAAATGGATATGAGCTTAAGAGATTGGCCAGCAATAATATCAGAGGCTGAAATGTTTGTCTTCAGAGACCCTGGACTACATTGCAGCCCTTGGAGGTTTCTTCCTTCCAGATAAAACTTCTCAGCCTAACAACCCAATCTCAGGAAAAGGAAAAAAAAAACAAAAGTAATTCTGAAACCAAAACAAAACCAGTAAAGAAATCATATTATTCAACTAAACTTTAATCCTAAATAAAAACTAAAATGTGATTATAAAGGGAAAAGGAAGAAAACTAAATCATTGTTCTGCTTCTTCCTTCCTCTTCAGGAGCTTCTGCTCAATGTCCAAGTTCCATGGAGCTGTTTAAAATAACCATCATTAAAATGTTGCTGTCACATCTCTGACAGCTTTAATTTTTTTTTGGTGTGCTCATAGCCTATTGAAGTTAGAACAAAACACTGTGAGAAATCTCCTCTGTTTCCAGTTGCAGATCCAGGGGCAGAAAGTACAGCTTGCGACAGCTGTAATTGCTGCCTTGGATTGCAGTGGCCACTTGCTAGCATTATCCACAAGACAGCTTTATTGCATTTTGAGATCTGATTATTAACTGTCACAAAAGCCTTGGTACCACAAAGGAGGAGTGACATCCCCAAAGCTAAACATGGAAGAGTTGTCATCTAGAAGATGACATGGTTCTCCTGCTCAAATATCACAGCTGTTTATAATGCCACCCTGGTGGTCCCTGGTGGCAGCAATGTGAAGAGATGTCAGGGACCTGACTGGTGCTGAATCGGAGGAGTGTGGCACCAAGGTGCATGGGCTGGCAAGGTGAAAGTCTGTGTTTTATCCAAGAAAGTTTAACTAGCTGTTGGCAGAACTGGTTGCATTTTACAAGGAATAAAAGGAAGCCACAGGAGGAAATGCTCTGCTCATGAAGGAATCAGCAATGTGCATTTTGGTCCTTTGCAATGATGAAGACTATTTTGCATTACACTATGTAGACCAGTTAGGATCACAACAATTACCAGTGCTGCCTGTTGAAACAACTTGATATTTCCTCAGATTTTCAAATTCTTTTGTGCAAATCTTCCATTTTATAGTTTTTCATATTGCAAGAAGCCTTTGACTCCCCAACTCCACTGGTAGGTGTGCATGGAAAACATTCATGTAACTGATTTAGCTCTCTATTCTGCATGGAACCCTTTCTTCAATCTTTATTCCTTGTAACACATCCAATAGGCTTTTTCTATTTCTTTCCAAATAACTACTGAGATAATGACTTGGAGAACAATTATCAACTTTCTGAGTGACAAAGACATTATAATGGAATTGGGTTCCCTAGCCTCATTGAAAGAAAGAATTAATTTTCCTCTACATTTTGCTGTTATTTTGCTCTGTTGTAAATTATTCCATGTACTCCAGGTAAGCTCCATATAGTGAATCTGGTTTTCAACATAGATAGGTCTAAGGCTGTAAGGTTTCTGGTTCTGGAACACTCCAGAGATGCTTTTGTGTATTGGGAACCTGCATGACTTTAAAATTCAAAGTGGAGGTCCTCCACATGATGGACCACTTCTACAATTCTAATAGAGGTAATGATTGTAATAAATTGGGGGAAATGAGGTAAAACATTATCTCTAATATTTGTGCTAACTGCATTAACTCTCAGGATATATTTATAAAGGCAAAGGAGGATATTACCAAAAAGATTTATCCAACAGTGAAGGGTTATTTTCCCCATTAACTAACTTCTAAGTTTCAAAGTTCTTGAAGTATAATTGGGGATAGTGGAATCTAGAAGAAATAATTACAAACATGACTACACAGGCAATATGCTACTATTAAGCACAAAATACAGCAACAGTTTTGGGCTAGTAATTTACCCAATACTAGGAAAATTCAAAGAAAATTAACTTTCATTGGCAAATGTGAAAAAGATAATAAGGAAATTTTGGACAAGCTATCAAAGGTTTAGTCTGAATATAACCGAAAAGAGCACAAATAAATGAAGCCAGAGCAGATCACCAAGTAAAACTGAGTAGCTTTATAGAAGGTTAGGGTTGTTTTTTTCAAGGAAAAGAAAGAATTTAATGTCTGAAGTCAAAGTTAGACTCAATCAATACATTCAGGGCTCTTGAGAAATTTTGAAAATAGTTTCCTACTTGTAGTGATTTAGGGCAGCCAAGCATGTAAAAAGATTGAATCAGTTGTGAGAAATCAATGACCTCCCCCTCAAGATTCCCACTGAAATGAAAACTTGCCAATTACAATGGGAGTTGTGATAAGGCCAGTAGGAGAAGGATGCTCCAGACTTGAAGGAGCAGTATGTGAAATGTAATATCTATTATTTTTTTGTGCCATTAAGGTGTGAGACAGAAGCCTGCTGAACATCTGATGTTAAAACTCCACAATACCTCTCCTGTGGCAGATTAGCAGTGGTGATGCAAAGCAAATAAGCAGAGTTCACATGTGCATGTGGTAACCACTCTCCATCTACTGAAGATGTCTCCAGACCTTTAACTCCCTTCTCAGCAGGTAATGTTAATGCTGCTTCATTGCAGCCTTTCAAATCTCTTGTCAAATGTCCCTTTGGACCTAGTGTGACAAAAAATAGGACAATAAGTAAGTTTGCTTATGTTCTGAAACCACCATTTAACACCAGGATCTCAATTTTCTTATCCTTTCACCATGATGGTCTGTCTTTTGTCATGCTAAGCAATGTTGGTACTGGTCCATGGGGCTGTGTCTCCACTAGCAGGTAGGGCAGACCTGTAGCTGGTGTAGGGGATCTAACGTTTGCTCCACATGGTCCTTGGGCTTTTCACTGCAAAACAGGAGCAGTCTCATCCTGTGGGCTGAATGTTTGTTCCCTGATGCTGTGCATTAGGTGTGTTCCTGTGGGAACATTTTCCAGTCTATTTACATCTTTGAGGAACCAATTTGTGCGATGTGAGAGTGCTCTGCAATGTGGAACAAGGTGTTATGTGGAGAGCAAGAGATGGAGCAAGACAGTGCAGAAGGTAGATACTGGTTTACAGGGTGGAAAACACTAGGGTGCTCAGGTCAAAACAAGGAATGCAGACTACTACAACATGGCATAGACCTTTCCCAAACTTTTCCTCTACCATTCCCTTCCCCTTTCCAATTTGGAATACCAGTTTGGGGCTGCACCCTTCCTTGTCTTGTTGCTGTGTGTCATTTGCCAAAATATCTTTCGGGGATCTTATCAATATCTAAAGGACAAGTGTCAAGAGGCTGGGGCCAGACTATTTTCAGTGGTACCCAGTGACAGGACAAGGGGCAGTGGGCACAAACTGGAACCCAGGAGGTTCTACCTAAATGTAGGAATAACTTCTTCACATTGAGAGTGCCAGAGCCCTGACCCAAGCTGCCTAGAGAGGTTGAGGAGTTGTCTTCTCCAGAGAGATTCCAAACCCACCTGGAGGTGAGCCTGGGCAACCTGTTCTGGGTGACCCTGCTGGAACAGAGGGGTTGGACTAGATCATCTCCAAAGGTCCTTTCCAAACCCCACCATTCTGTGAATCTGTGCTCTCTCTCAGTGATCTGAAGTGCAACTGACCTGTTGCAAGGCTGGAGGTGAAGCTATGGGACTTCAATATAATCAGAAGAAACTTATCGCTATGGCTCTGTGCAAGCACTCAGTGATTCCTCCTAAAGGGAAAGTGCATTCTCTCTTTATCTTACCTTCCAAGAGCAGTCTTTCAGAGAAAAACCAAACAGCTGTGCTTACAGGATCTCACAGAGATTCCTAAAAGCTGATAATAAGGTTTGACAGTCATGTCATAATTGTTAACAATGGTATCGGAGATGTGCCAACAACCTCACACTCTCTTGCTGCTTCTCTGGGTAAGAGGAATTGCTGTATGACTGTAAGTCTGCAAACCAGATTTGACACAAAGGGAAGTTCAGTACAAGAGGAAAGCTAAAGCAATGTATTGCATTGTGCCAGTTTACACAATAGGATGAAGGATGAAGCAATGAAAGAGAAGAGATTACAGTGACATCACATTACTATTTGCTATTTCTGCTCTCCATGCATTCAGACTTATTAGGTAGTTAAAGCTTTTAAGAGCCCAATGGAACAGCCTGGTGAAAGGTTTGGCAGTGGGTATTTGGTGTGGTTCACTTATTTACTGCTGGGAAAGCCAGGAGTGATCAATTCAGGTTTGCTGGTGGGACCTTGTCCTGTGAAAATCTTGCACACAGAATCACACAGAATCATTAAGATTGGAAGAGACCTCTGAGATCATCAAGTCCAACCATCAACCTATCACCCCCATGCCACTGAACCATGTCTCTAAGTGCCACACATCTGTTTTTTGAACCCTTCCAGGGAAGGTGACTCCACCACTGCACTGGGCAGCCTGGGCCAATGCCCGACAACTTCTTCTGGGAAGAAATTTTTCCTGATATCCAACCTAAACCTCCCCTGGTGCTATTTGAGGCTATTTCCTCTTGTCCTCTCACTGGTAACCCAGGAGAAGAGACTGACACCCCCCTCACACCTCACTACAAATCCTTTGCCTCTTCTCTGTGACCAGCATACTGTACAAAGAAAAGTTTCTAAAAGTGTAATTTGGAGCTCCCTGGATTCCTCTCCTGTACAGCTATTTGTCCTGGTTAACATGCACCCAATAATGTAACTGTCAGAATAAATCACAGCAAATGACACGTTTCTGTACAAGTGTCAGGAATTTTGAAGCTCAGGGGTCTGGAATTTTCCTTCTGAAATTTGTTGACCCTCAGACAGCCATAACTCTGTGCAACCTTCACTGCAAAAACAATCAAAATACAACTCAGCCCTAGAAAATATGAGAACTATGTCCTTTTTTTGCCTGTATTTGTAATCCCTTTCCAATGGCTCTGTTAGAACTCACACAAGCAAACCCATGCAGGTTTCTGCATGATCTGTTAATGATTATAGACTGTTGTTTACTTTATCATGGAAGCTGTCAATAGACATAGTTAATGATTTTTTTTCTTGTCATGCAAATTTTAATTAACAGTTTATTAACTCACAATCCAATGCCAGAGAGGTCTCAGCAGAATTCAGGAAGATATATTACACATATGCTCATGCATTCACCTAAATTTGGATAACTTCTGTCCCAGAATGATTACATCAATTTCACAGAGCTGCAGATCCAACTCTGACCACTCCAATTATCTGCCTCCTCCAGAATACAGCAGCCATAACTCCAAACTATCATAAAAACATTTATTAATTTAGCTCTACTGAGTGCCAAGCATTTTACTGCAGTGCAACAGAAAGCTATCTGCCACCTATGAAAACTTTAGCTATTTTTCTCTCAGCTTGTCTTTCTTAAAGGACTTCCTAAAATTTGCAAGGATGAATAATGGATACAACTCAGAATCTGCATGGAAGCTTCCCTAAATCCCAGCAAGAACAAACAAGGGTTTAAGGCAAGAAGCTTCTGTTTTCTGAGCCTCAGAAAAGAGAGGTTGGCTGGGGATTGCAGCAGCACTATAGTTCTCTTTTTCTCATAATTTCCAAGAGCTGTGAGTTTGTTTGGTTGCACACTTATTGGTGTGTGCTCTTTCCCTTGAGCAAGTTTTTGCTGGTAACTCCAAGAGCAATAGCTGAATAGAAAATTTGAAGTTCATTTTTAACCATCTTCTTCCCAAGGTTTCTCACAGTTTTAGTACCCTGAACATTGGATCCACCTGACTTCCTGGCAAAACCTGATACCAATGAAAACTGGGGTGCTTCCTGGCAGGAAGGATCAGAGGTGCAGCAAAACAAAAGATGCCTCAGAATAGATAAATGCTAGTATCCAATGAGCAGCATATTGAGGAGTCCTCTGTGGAGGAGCTGGGGAACACCAAGCTGTGCTGCTGCAGGTCCAAGCCTGAGTAAGGAAAAGGAAGGGGACAGGAAACCATTAGCCCAGGCAAAGCAAGGTACTCACCCAGAAGAACAAGCAGCAGAGACAGGGAGAGCTCTGGTGGTGTCAGTCAGTCTAGGACTGCCTGGGATTGTGACACCTGGTTGTGTGTAGCTGGACCAATGTGCCTCCAGCACAGTTCTCATTCTATGTCATCCATACAAGAGGGATTTCCTTTGGCAGGAAGGTTTAGGTTTGGAATGCCAATCTTCTCTTTCAGTAGGCTTGCTTTTTCTGTAGCAATGATATTTTTTTGATGTTTGGGGTAGATTGTGTACTTGCCAAAGTGGTGAAGTAAAACAAAATTCCCTGAGATGATGATAAGTTACTGCTACATCAAAACCAGCTCTTGAAACTAAGCCTGCTTTGCAGCTCTGATGCTCTCGAGTTCCTTCAGATGTAAAGGTTCTGATGTGCTCTTTGACAGTGTTAGTTGTCATGAGTGTTATGATACAATGATACTGATCACTTGTCAGTTTATATTACTGCTGGTCAAATATCCAACACCCCTAATTCAAAGCCTGTCTTTGAATTACACAAGACAGCTGCTAAACCTGGCAGCTGAAATAACAGGACTTTATCAGCTCCCAGCAGATGCCAAGACTGGAGGAAGGGCACCTGCAGAGTCAGGCAGGAATGTAACTACCAGGGCAGCTTTTGGGGGATCCATGGAACTCCCAGATCCATTCTACTGAGGGTGCCAAGCCCTATGGTGGGCACGTTCATGGAACATTCAGCTGGAAGGGACCCACGAGGATCACCTAGTCTGACTCCTGGTCCTGTGCAGGACACCCCAAATATCACACCATGTGTGATTGACTGAGAGCATTGACTCACTGGCAGCAGGTTTGGTTTCTTTACTGCTTTAAGAAGTTATGTGCAAGCCCCCATCTGTCAGTGGAGCAGATGATGAAAATCACTGACCTAGATTATCTGCTGAATGGGTGGAGGAGGAAAAAGGCAGCTCCTGTGCATCACTCCCAACACGGCCAAACGCGATGATAGAGAGACATGTACATGGCCGAGGGTGAAGGCCACCCTCCATCCAGAGGAACAGTAAATGTATTTGGAGAAGTCAGAAGGTCCTTCTCTGAACTGTAAATGAACTGCTGCAGTTCATGGGCTGTTAACCAGTGCAGATGCTCGAGGTTAGGAAAGTGTAAAGATAGATTCCTGGTCTTCAGGCAAAATACTGGTGACATGGCAGAATGGGAACTAGAGAGGAAATACAGCTCTTCCCCGGTGTTACAAGGAACTGCACAATGCTTCAAAGGCACTTAAGTCAGTGAGAGTTTTTGTTTTCCACTCATTTAAAGAGGCTTTTAATAAAGCCAATAAAGGGGAGAGAAAAACAGACATGGAAATTAGAGAGGTGTAATCAAAATGTATGTATCCATTTGGAAATGGGACATAAAATGGACTTTTGACTTCACACAATGTTTGTTGTTCATCCTTTTGAAGATACTTATTCAGTACAACAATCAGCCTTTCATTGGCAGAGAACATAATGATCTAATAGAGTTTGCAGACTTCTATGGAATGCTAACCATAAAATACATCACCTATAAGTTAGGGTTCAAAAGGTGACACACAATCAGGATATTAAATAAGAGCATATTTCCCTAAGTTAAGTTAACTGCTACAGCAAAATTTATTGCCAATCTGGCTACAACATCTGCACAAGTGAAGGACTTGTTAAAGAAAAATGAAACTTGTCTTTCTGCCAAAGTTTGGAGAGGCTTAAACAGAAATTAATATCCCTAGGAAATCCTGGAACATTTTTGAAAAATTAGCTGGCTGGCAATACCTGCTGCTTTTCAGATACAAAAAAATTTCAAAAGAGAAGGTGTTTTAAAGGACCTATTTCACAGTGCAGCTAACACTTGCTCCACAGAAACAATGGTGCTCTGGTACAGTCACATTCAAGTGTTGTTAAGGTTCTTTTATGCTAATCACACTTATTGCTAACAAAAAAAATCTGACATTCTCTACAAGGCCAGACCACAGGCTCTTGTGTGCTCACAAAACATTGCACATGTTGATGCTAAGCATAAGGGATATGGATAATAATGCAAACCCCCATTCTTATGTGCAAGTTAAGGTGACAATTCAAGATAACTCTCCCCTTTGGATCACAAATTCTCTCTCCACTATGTGTTCTGAAGGAATACTGTCAGAATAGGAGTACTGCAGTTGTACTGGTCTGCAAAGGCACTTGTGATGCCTAAACATTGTGAAAAATCAACCATGAAAATGTAGAGATAGTGAATTACTGCATGTGCTCTTCTCTCTTGCTGAGAGGAGAAAAAATGTGTTTGTGTGTGTACCTGGCAAATGTGGAATAGTGATTTCTGTGTAGCCATTCTTTTTTCACAGTGTCATTTTCCATATTGCAGCTACAGACTAAAAACTGTTGCAAGCCTCAAAGGCAAAGGCATAGCCTTTATGAAACTTTCTAGATTTTCACTTCAAATCTGACGCAGAGAAAAAAATCTAAATTGCTCATTTTTCACAGCATAAGCTACAGCAACAAGACAAACTAATTCTTAACTCAATATGAATTTCTTTAATTTATTTCCTCATTCTAAAATAAAAGGCTCTAAGCATCTTTCAGATGTAGAGATTGATATTTGTTGACCATACAAAGTGAACAGCCAAATCCTAGAGTCATTCAAGTGGTGAAAAGACTTAGTTGGCTAAAATTCTGTGTATATATGATGCTTTACTTTTCACTTCCTAAATTTTCAATGAAATCACAAAGGAATTGCTCTTACATCCAGCCTGGTACCTGTTCAAGGAGATATCTGGGTGAGATATGTTTAAAAGTATTTAATGTCCCATCTTGACATTCAACCACTTGACCTTTTTATTTTTTTTTTAATGAAATATCCAGCTGCTTATAATTAACCATGTTAATGGCTGGTCTTTTCAAATTCTGGAATCCTCCAGTTCCTTTTAATTAGTAGCTTATAAGAGATTAATAGTACCAAGACATTTAGTCACTTGGTGGCATGCTGCTTCTCTTTTTATCATTGAAACTTGATGCCTACAGTTTCTACTATAATAGGTTATGGAATAAAAACTAATCTATGATATTGAATTTTTCAATCTGAATTCACTATTTTTCTCTCAAGGCTCCTGACAGAGGACTGGGGTCTTGGGCTGGTTTTCATTAGCCATCAGGAAGCATGCATTTGATTAGCAAGCAACATCAGACTTCCTAAGAGACATGCCAGGATTCCTGGCTCAGGGTATAATGACAGCACTGCATAATCTGATAATTTTAGCCTAAAATTGCAAGGTGCAGAGAAGAGAACATCAGTTATAAGGCAGAAGTCAACAGTTGAGTACTTGGATCCCAACTGACAGTGCTGAGGATGGTTTGGTGCTGAGATGTTGAAATCATGACCTAGAAAAATAAACTTTGCTTAGTCAGTACTTGGTGGAGATCCAGAAACCAGGAAGCTGAGGATTCTTTTATTCAATGAAATCATTTGGTGGATAGTGAAAGATACAGTGAATAGATGGCATGAACTTCTCCAGTGCTTTCTTCTTTCCTGTTCAATCAGACTGTGAGAAGTGCATCCATAGCATGTAAAGCTTGTCAGGACTGTGAACAATAATTTCTGTTCATTACACTTTGGTTCTTATGACACCTTCTTGCTGTGGATTGCAGCTAATTAACAGTAATTATTCTATTCAAACCATCTTTAGCTCTGGAGCAGACTTCACATCTTGAGGACAGTTGGGTCTACCACTATAAAGGTGCCACCACCTTATTATCCCATGAGCACTTCTGCATATTGTAAGATCCAGTTCCACTCTGCCCAGAAGGTCTGAGGATGTCTCCAGGATCTTTTCTTCTTGACATACTGACATGGGCAGAGCTGAACTTTCAAACTCTCACAGTCCTCCAAGTGCCAGTAATGCAAGTCCCTCATGCATATTTGATGGCTGCCTTGGGTGGTAATATCCCTGCCTTTAATGTATGTGCACATTGTGCAGTTGCTGTGGGAACCAGAACTTGGAGGTTTCAGGATTTAAAAAAAAAATTAAAAAAGAAAGTGTATTTATAGACTTTATTTATTTTGCTTATGGATCAACATGTTAATATTGATGCAATGGAAGAAGAAAGGAAAACAAACTTCTGAACAGAAAGAACAACATCAAACACTGATCTGTTTACTTTTCTCTTCTGCAAAGTTCCATAACAGGCAAAATCACAGCAACAGAAAGGGAAAAAATTACAACCCAAGAACCAGACAAGAGAAGAAGAAAGCAAGCTGCAGACAGCTGAGTAGTTGAATCAAGTTGTTGAGATTGCTTTACCACTCATAGTTTTCAACATGCTAGAAGATGTTGTGAAGCATTGCAGGCTCTTGCCCTGGGGTCCCAGGTAGCTACCTCAGGCACTTTGAAGCTCACCTAAGGCACTAGGTCAAAGCAACAGGCTTCTCAGGTAGTTGCAAGAGTAGTTTGTAGGTTCATCCATTGGGTTTTGAGTGGTCACAAAATGGGGAGTCTGGGTTTGCTTGTGGGTTTTAGACTCATCTGACATCACTTGAGGGGCATGTGCTCTGAGGAGGTGACCCAGCACCTCTGTCACAGCCCAGCACTGCCCCCACTGACCGTGTGAGCATTGCTCATGTTGGAGATGGTGCTGTTACAGCTTCACCACGGTGCAAGATAACATCACAGTTAGTTTTTTGAGATAACAAAAAAGGAGTCATCTCATAGGTGGCCCGATGGGGTGAGTCTCTTCCTGCAGGTGAGATGTTTCTGTGGTCAGGGTGTCTGAGTAAAGCACTTTGGTTAATTTACTGAAGTCAATTAACTGCAGAGAAGGATCCAGCAGGGTCTCTCTCTACCACTTAGGGCAAAAGTGAGGTTTGTCCAGACTGGTTTAGCACTTCCCTCTCAGATGTGCTTTTTCTGCATTTCCTCTGCACGAATGACAGGCTCAGCAAATACTTAGTTTCAAGGAAAGGAAAGGAAACTTCTCTCCCCTCATGCTTCACAGTGGTTGGGTGTGCATTGGAGTGAAGGAGCTGGGCAGAGGGCTGGGGAGGCAGCTCTCAGGCGTATGGATGAAGTGACATGAATGTATATGAGACTCTCATTGGCTCACCCATGTAACCAAGGTGCCTAAAGGCTCCCTGGATAATTGTTTTGCAGCAGTCTGAGCAATGATGGACCCTGGTTCTCGAGATAATTCACTCTTCCTGTGTTCAATGCATGTGTCACAACAATGTTCACCTTGAGTACCCAGGAGGTGGCTGGTGGTCCAACCTGCCACTTCATGGGCAGCACAGAGCACATTAGACCTGGCAGCTGCCAATTATTTCTGGTGTTTGATCAGACATCTCTTTTCACCACCTTTCCTTCTTCTCTACTGTTCCTGAACGTGGGCTTGCTGGGTTTTTAACTGCCCAGCCAGCTTGGTTTTCTGAGCCTCCTGTTCCTGTTGTTATCCCCTTCTCCTTTTTTTGACTTCAGTTGAATCTTTTCTTATAGTTTCACGCAAAACATAACAGAGTTGTTCACTTGCAGCATTAGTTTATGGGTACCAATGTCATGCTGCAGTTTTCCCTTTTTTTCCCCCTCTACCATTTAAAATTCCTTTATCTGCCTCTTTGATTTTGTTTCCTTCTGCTTAGTCCTCCTGTTTTCTCCTCTGGATCATTCTCCTTTACTTTACCCACCCATACTGCTGCATCTTTCCTTCTGAGCACATTTCAACTCCAATGGAACTAGGGTTTGTCTTTGTGATACATAAAAAATATTCTTCCTTCCACTGAAATATATTTATGTGTGTGTGTAAATATATATATATATATATGGTTTTGAATATTAAAGTATTATGAGGTTTTGGTCCAAAAAATAAAGATTTTACCATAAAGGTAACTATATTTGAAATATGTAACAATACAGAGCGATAGTAATGCCTGAGATACTAGTATTTACTTTTATTCTAACACAGTTCTGTACAGAGAAGTTGGCAGGAAGAACAGTGGTGTAAGCACAAGCGTCCATCCTCTGCTTTCCTCTATGATTAAAACCTGGTTTGGTTGTGTAGTTTTTTCTGGCAATGAAGCACTAAGAGTTCTGGAAACTGACCCCATGTTATTTGTACTTACCTCATTTCCAGATGCAGTTACTTATGACTAAAGCCAGTTATAGGGTACATTAGAACTTAATTCTGTGATTAATGATTTTGCTTCCCTGACAAATAAAATTCTTTTCCACTGCAGAGGGACAATGTTGGAGCTGAGGGAAGGGGCAAGAGTATGTTGGCCTCTTCCACTGCTGATTATTAAGTTTTCTGGAAGATAATTATTTTTCTTCTTCTCTGATCAATATAGGCTGGTATCCATTTAAGCTGTAGTCCAGAGCTATCATATTTTATGACAGGTGAAAAAAAGAAAAGGAACCTAAAATGCTCCTACTAGGCTAAAAGAAAAGTGTTTTCCTGACTTTCAGTCTGTCACTATTCTCCATGTGGATGCTACAGCTATTTTAGATGAGAACATTATTGCCACTATGTGGAATGGATTTTATATGATGGTATAAATATGTCAATTAGTATTTCAATTAGCACCATGACTAATCCTGCCCACGCTGGGAAGTCGCAGTGTGCAAGTTTCTTACCAAAGGGTATGCGTTTTGTTTCTTTGTTATTCAAGTGTAATGCTTGATGACAACTTCAACAGTGGGGGATAGGACAGAAAATTATAAGCTTTCTTTTCAATAGAAGGTGAAGGATTGGTTTAGAAGCATCTCAGCAGAGGGTGAGATCTTAATTCTTCAGTATTATATGAAATTCTATATTCTACTTCACATTATGCATCAACTCCTACAGGCTTGCTTTGAAATGGTTGAATGCTCCAAACTCTCTACCAACTTTGTAAGAGATTTTGTGATACAGCTTTGTTCTCATGCTCTCTATCTGATAGTGCAGCTTCTTAAAATTCTCGTACAAAGAAAGTTATCCTGAACTGTGTTAAGGTACCATCCACATCACCATATTCATCTATGGCAAGGCCATTTTATACTGCTTAACAGTGTAAACCTTTTGATTAAAAAAGAAAAGAAATCTGTAAGCAATTAATGTGCTAAGGTTTAATGATGAAAATAATCTAGCCTTCAAATGTGACTAAAGCATAATACCAAAAAAACCCTGAAACCAACCAACCAAAGCAAACAAAACCACCAAAAAACCCCTCAAACCAACAAAAGCAAAGAACAAAACCAAATGTTGGTGTAACAGTGCAAACAGTCCCTTTGTTTAAAAAAAGAAAAAAGTCTGTAAGCAAATAATGTACCAAGGTTTAATGATGAAAATCATCTAGCCTTCAAATCTGACTAAAGCATAATACAAAAAAAAACCCCAACCAAAATAATCAAAAGAACCCAAATAACAAACCCAAACAAATGTAGCAAGTGGTGGTGTAACAGTGTGAACAGTCCTTTTTATGAAATAAGAAAAAAAAGCCTGTAAGGTTTAATGATGCAAATAATCTAGCCTTCAAATGTGACTAAAGCATAACACCAAATAACCCCCATCCCAAACAACCCAAAATTTGGGGGTTAGCACTGTGTTTTGCCACAACATCTGGATATAAAGCTTTTCTTTCTCTTTTTTTTTTCCTTATTTCCTCTATGCCAGCAGAGGGCAGAACAGTTTAAATCACCTTCACTTCACTCACAGCGTGCCATAATAAAGGCAATTTAAAAATTCATAGGAAAAAATAATATACATCTATTTCCAATAATGAACATTTTGTAGAGTTTGATTGCATTATCCAGGAATGGCTAATAGCAAAGAGAAGGCTATTTAAATGACTTTGCATTCCAGAAATGCCTGAGTGTTTTCAGTGTTTCTGTAGAGTTCACTATCAGAAAGCAGTATTTTGGGCAATGGGACTAATGGAACAAAAAGCAAAGGGATGGTGGTGCATGATTAACATAAACCCAGTATGAATGTAAAACCACAAAAATATGAATTAGCTGCTTTTAGATAATAGGGATTGGAAGATTTGAGAATTTTTTTTATTCAGATTTTATATATAAACTCAGTAAACTATGTAAGAAAACTCCATCTGTGCAGTGGGAAACCAAAACTTGGGGTGAAAAAAAATCCCCAGTTCAATAGATTTATAGCTTACCTGAAATTGTAAAGGAAAAATCAATTAACAGAAGGAGTATCCAGTAGGAGAAAGTTTAATAAAACACAGGAAAAAAGTCACTGCTTTTCTTCCATTTTCTGACCACTTTCTGTAAGTTTCAGAAGTCAGCTATGTGCAAGATTTGAGTGGGTAGAAAACCTAATATTGGATTTATTCTAACCCTGAAGTTAGATATGTTACCTTCTAGCCAACCAACCCATTGCTGTCAAAAAAATTTGACAAAATTGTTGAAGAATGTGGGAAACTGCCAGCCATGGCCAGACCATTGTTTGTGAGAAGGTCATGAGAAGGACCAACACAGCTAAAAGTATCAAGACCTCACCACATCATCTTAAGGAAGGTTCTGGCTGAATCATTAAGTGTGATGCCAGGAACCAAGCCAGAGACCCTTGGCTCTGCAGTGAGCTTAGAAGGGATAAGAATAATATACAGACAAAGGGCAAGTGATGCATGCACTGGAAAGGACCCAGCCTTAGCAGGGACTGTGCAAACTTTTCCAAGGAATTTTGGAGTTTGTGAACCTTTTCCCTTCACAGTTTGTCTTGTCACTCATTTTTGCTGAAGTGCTACAGATGAAGAGCAGATTTCCTGGTGCAGGCAGTTACTTTCACAGTATTCTGTGTAGGTAACTAAGCAGGAGGGTAAATTAGAGTTAGCAATAGCATCCTCAATAAATGCAAGTTCCAACATCTCCAAATTCCCTCAATCTTCAGATGTCTTTCCAAGATAGAACAACAGTGGCTTTCCAAATGGTAGCTTGAAAACAGTGAGAAACAGCCATCTGGGCAACTCTTCTCTCCTGGAAATGCTTATCAGTACAGGGAATGGATTCAGCAGTGGGGTAGTCAGAGTCCTCCAGCCTTCAGGATCAGCAAAGCATCCTCCTCTACCAGCTTCTTACAGACCCTGGGAAATGGGGAGCAGCTGGAAAGAGGAAGGAACAGTCAAGAAACAGCTTTCTTCAGAGTCATAGTCTATGGGAATGGCCTCATTGTATCTGAAAGCAGCTCTCTCTTTACAGAGGGGAACTTGTTCAAGTTCATAAGGATCATTCCTTTAGTTTTAAGCCATAAAATCCCACATGCCCACTAGAACTGGCAGGATTTTCTCCTTACACAAACTTCACGGCTTACACCCAACCCACAGCCCTACTTACTGTGCCTCAACATTCACATTACAGAACTTTCCACTTGAAACTAATAAGATTGTAAAGCATTGAAGGTAAAGCAACTGGCAATCTGAAATAAAGGTATAATTGTGTGCTGATTAAAGAGTGTGACTTCCATTTCTATTTGGAGGTGTGTTAGTTGGATGGCAATGCCCTCCTTAAGATTTCCAACACAATTCCCACAGTCTGGAGGGACTGTTGGGTGATTGATAATATTAGCAACTTGAATGGTCTCAGACTTTTCCTTTTTATTTTAGAATTCCCTAAAGACTTAAAAATTTGCTTTCAATATGTTAAGGTCCTCCACAGCCATCATGCTGAGAGGCAATAGCATGTTGGTTGGAGTTCACTGACATACTGTTTGCCTTACTGTTTCTGTTCAAAGCACATTTGCACAAGGTCATTTGTATTTGTTACTGATGTAGAGTTTTCCCATCAGGGTATTTATAGATCTGAGAATTATTAGTACTTGACTTAGGCAAGAATTCTTAACCTAGACAAGAACTAATGCACATGTTTTCACAGAGCCAAACATAAACACTGGCTGAAACACTTCACCAAATCGAAGCTCTTGGGGCACTTTTGTCTTGTTTATCTTCAGCTATGCTGGTTTTCATTTTGTCTCTTCACAGGTCAGTGTTATTTATGCTCATTGTTTTATCTGGCTGCTGACAAAGTTTAGCACTAAGTGTGCTTACCCTTTTTATCCCCCTCAGCCATATTTGAGATTCCTGAGCTAACTCATGAATGAAACTGCATGGTATTAAAACCTGAACCTACTTCATCACATTAAACTTTAAAATGTCAGTTGATTTTTAAAGTTCTACACACAGAACTGCATTGCTGGGGCACCACTCCATGGATGGATGAAAGGTGCTGGGAAAGAAATACTAGGTGATAACTGGTATGATGAAAGCAGTTCCTAATATCAGTGTGTTGTGACTGCCATGAATTTCCCAGCTAGAACTGGAAGCTATGGAGATGGTTAAAATCCAGCATCACATCTGGAAGTAAATATTGTACCATTACAGAAATAACTTTAAAAATATGGATTCTTTTAAGCTCTTTTAAGTAAAATGGAAGATCACTGACATGCTAAGAAGAAGGGAAGGAGGAGTAGCCTGCTGTGCCCTCCACTCCCCTTAGCATGACAGTGACAGCGATGACATTTCAGAGTGCTTTTAAGGAGTGTTTCTTTGTTGATCAAAAATTTACTAACTGCATCTTTGCCGGCAATGGCTTTGTTTTCTGACTTCTAACCCCTAACAGCAAACTCACAGTCAGGCTTTGGAAGTATTTTTCCTCTAGGTGTTCACCTTTTCAAAAGCCAGTCTGAGCTCAGGAGTCCTTTCTCCTCCTGAGAGAGCCCTCATGCAACGTGAGAGCTCCTCAGTACTCTAACCAAAACATCTCATTTCTCTAGTAAACTATGCTGAAGTTTTTGGGAGAATTAAAACCTCTAATCTAGAAAATGTTCTATATTTTGTAAACTGCTGAACAGTAGATCAGGCAATCTGTTTGAACAAAGGATAGCAGGGGTGGTGGGAGTATAATTTTGTATTTAATTCTATCTGATTAGGAACATTACAGAGCCGATGATTTAGCTTTCAGGACAGCCATAAAATGTCCTTGCCTCCTGCTGAATTGCTAGCCAGGCCTCCAGGCATCAGGTTTGTTTCTGCTTAACACTTCAGCTCAAGGTTGCCAGTTAATAGGTAATGATAAGAACTGATCCATTGCATTTTAATAGATATGACAAAATTGGGTAGAAGTGCTGCAAAAATAACTTGATATATAGAGAAGTAACCGCATTTTAATGCCTGGTAGCTGCAGATGTCCAGATTGCTGTAATGCTATTAAAATGAGTATCTATTAATACACAAATATTTCAATGACAAAAGCAGAGCCAAACAAAAACCCAAAATAATTTAAAAAAACCCTAAAATTGCATGTTTATTGAAATTAGCCTTCAGTCAGTTATTAAATTCTAATAGGTGAAAAGCTGTGTACATATGAAAATACCACAATCTCACTGTTCTCCCTCCCATAGTTCATAGACTTCTTTTATGCCTCTATCTCCCTATATGTGAAATCATTTCACCATTTTAATTTTCTCTCTCTGTGATTTCAAGATATTGCATATCTGTTTGCACTCACTGGGCACTTAACCTTCCTATTATCATTTTCTTTCTGTATCATGCTCTCCAGTACAACTGCACTTAATTCACTTTCTTTTATTGGTTTTGTATTAGTCACTGTGGTCTGGTCCAGGTCCTGCCTGCATTAAGGAAATTTGCATCCATATAACACCACTGCTGTGGTTATTACAGCAGTGTAAACCCTTAATGCATATCATCTGTGTCAGGGTAAAGTGGGGCTTTCAGTGCTGCAGTTTAATCCAGTCACATAATTAATTTCCTTATTACAGACAGGGCCTCTCATTAGCTTCCCCCCCCTCCAGTCCTTCCCTCCTGCTGCTCCAAACACCAGTTACACTCTCCATTTAATAGCCAGAGCAGAAGCTCATGGAGACAATGAAATGGAAATTTTAAGATGCTGGCGATTTAATTGATCACATTTGATGTCAAAAAAAGTGTTACCATTGACTGCAGGGAAATTGGACTAGGCTGTTGCTGGATGCTTCTAAAAACACTATCCTTTCTTAACACAATGCCTCCTGGGCCTATGAAGAGCAGGATTATACAAAGTAGTGACAAAATACAGATGGCCATGGGCATGAGGATTGTGGCTGATATTGGACCTTGCACAAGAGAGTGAATGCAGCTTATCTTCTGACACTGCCACAATTGTGAGAGTCTTCCTGTGCTCTGAAGAACTGGGTTGATATCTTGTGATATGCATATTGAAAATACCATCTAGTTACCACAGCTGACCTCAGTCTTGAAAGAAATGCCTAATCTATTAACTGTGCCTGCAGATCAAGGCCTCAGATAAGCTGATATCAATGTTGGCTTAAGGAGAGAGGCATGTCTTAAAAATTGGAAAGATTAAATTTACATTAAACACTTATCTTTTAACAAGATTCCCATAATTACTACTGGGAAAAGCAGATTTTCTATTAATTTAACTGCATCTAAAGCATCATATATTTTGTCCATATATTTTCATCATTGACATTATTATGCCTGATAGTCTGATTGGAAAAAGTGGGCTACTATAACCCTTACACATAGAAAGACAAAAGACTAAATTTTCCATTTTTATTTTATTTTTTAATATTCTAGTGTCTAGTGACTGTTTCAGACTAAATTAATTGATTTATCTACCTCCAAAAAACCTGATAGCAGTGGTTGTCCATGGTAAAACCAGTCCATTGAGTCCCATTGACTAGATCCCATTTTGACACTGTCCTAGAGGACTTTTGCAAAACAAGTGTAATCTAAGCTTGAGATGAGTTAGTTGGTATTTCTGTGAGTGGTAAGAGAGACTCTTCAAAATCTAAGGTATCTAGGAGATAAACAATGATTGGTTTTTCTGGAGGAAATTATGGTGGATCTGAGTCTACTTGTTATGATGGAAACACAATTCCCACAGTTTGGAGGGAGGGTTGGGTAGTCAATAATATTAGCAACTTGAATTTCCTGCTGGCTAAATATCTGTGTAGAATTTGAAAAAAAAACCAAGGTTTGTCAAAGCAGAGTGTGGACAAGAGCAGTGCACATAGCAGTTATATGTGCTGAAAATGTGAAAATGGCAAGAGAAATACTACTTGAACAAAGACATGGCAACTATGCCACTTGGCAGAGAGCAGTGTGTGGGAAGCAGTTAATGGGAGCAAGTATTCAGTTGACAGCTTAGGTCCCCACCAGCTGGCATCAGGATGGACAGGGTTAAGTTGGGTCTTCCAACTAAATTATTTATTAATTGGGAAGTTGAAATAGCATATTCATTTACCTGCTTACACTGATGCTCATAAATTAAAGTGTGGGGTTTTTTCCACTTTAATCCTTAGGAAGTACTAATTAGACAAGACCAGAGCAGAAGCATCCCTGTTCTTCACACATAAGTGCTGAGACATGCCGACAGTGATGTTTGAATGACAAGTGGATATGACAAACATGATTAAGCTGAAAGTAGCATGAGACTTGCAATTAAACTGTTATTACTGAACATGTATATTACAGTTGGTCCAGAAGCCCCAGATGGCAGCAGGGCATCATAGTGTCAGGCACTGTGTGAAAACATGCCACTTAGCCTCAGAGAATTTACGGTCTACAAATTGATTATCTTCAGCAAGTGTATGGTGATAGTGAATGTTCACTGTGTTTTCTGAAATGAATACAGGAAAAGCACTTACAAACCTGCTATTTCTACATGCTTGAGTTGCCATAAAATCAGTGAGGGAAAGAGTGCTTTATGTCCCGTTTTACTTGTCATCTCAAAGATTAGAGTCATCTTTTTGACTTCACAATCTCATAAAGTGCCTCTCTGGTAAACTTAAAAAACAACAACAACAACAAAAAAGCATCTTTTATTTGGTGCAACTTGATACCTATGATAGGAATTTGAAGTCCTTGACCTAACTGAAACTGAAAAAAATATATTAGTCGACCAAAGTAGGTAAAATGTGGGGCTGGGCTGGAGGTGACAAGGGACATCAGGGAAGGCAAACTGCAGAATGCATTTTCAGAACTCTAACAGCTCCTGTGATCAGTCAAGCATAAACCTACAGGCTCTCCTTCTCATGCTGATCTTGCACAGCTAAAGCTAATATTTCCAAGTGGAGAACTATGCCATAGGTGCATGACCTTGTCAGCTCTCATAAGCCCAAGTGAATCGAGTGTAGTGAATACATGAAGAGCAGACCTCTGAGGAAGCCACATCTGCATTTTGGGCTTTGCTCCTGGGTCCTTGCTCAGTCAATGTCCCACAGAGGTGTCTGCAGCCACCACGCTCCTACCTGTGCTAGAGTTTGCTGCAGAAATAAGCCTTGACTCTACTCCTATCATAAGGCTTTGTGTAATAATAATCAAAACTTAGCATTATATCCCAGGAAAAAGCCCAAAGTGGAGTTTGAGAGATTTGATGGAGTTACCATACTTTAATACATCAGCTGAGCTATGGTAGCAGGCTGAGTGCATGCTCCTGCTCCGTGGCAAAGCTGAGCTGAACCATATTAGTATGAACCTCAGTGCTCAGCTCATGAACAGTAACTTGCTAAATCACAGTTATTCTATCATCTCTATGAGTCCTATGTGATCACACTGTCAATTAAAAATGCATCTTGTTTTTCTGAGATAATTTATTTTTTGACATCCTTTCCTCAAACTGCTGCCACATCTCATTACAGAAGTGACTACATTTTAGTGCTGGACATTCCTTAATTACAGAATTAATTCTGTACATGCACAGAAAAGTAAAGATGACTCTTGGGGTCAGGGCTTCTACACTAACTCTGGGTCAACAGATGCTGTGTCAAGTTTCTACTACTCCCCAGAGGAGATGCCAGTTTCCCAGCAAGCACATTTCAACAGTTCACCACAAAAACAGACAGAAAGGGAAACACAGGTGGCAGCAACTTAAATCTGCCTCATTGAAGAAGGAAACTGTTTTCTCGACCTTCTTCCCTATGCCCAGAGAGCAATGCATCACCACCGCTGTCCAAGAGTTCTCTGTGCTTCAGAAGACAGTCACCAAGCCTTTCCCTTCTCTGGCATCAACAGCTTCATCAGGCTCCATCCTTGGTGTATTCCGTGAGGCAGAGCAGACTAATGTGCACTTTGTTCTAATGTATACTTCACTGTGCTTTGGGATCCCGAAAGATAATAGAGGTTTCAGGAAACTTATTGCTATTTGTTATACAACCTGCTGAAGTAAAGGACTTATAGGAATTCTGCTCAGCCTTAATTACAGCAACACAGCTATAATACTGCGATCAGCTGGAGCCAGGCTCAATAAAATCTCCATCCGGCTCCTGCACAGAGACCTACGTGAACCTGATGCTTTTCCTGGGCTTCCAGCCCAGAAATCAGATGGAGTTCTTATTTAAGCTCTTAGGTCTCAACTTTCTCTGTCGACACCAAGCTTGCTCAGCCTCAGCAGGAAAAAGGGGCTGCTCCGCAGCGCACCGCAGGAGCGCATCGTGTCCGCTGTTGCCCTTCATGCCCCAGGTAGGCCCAGGGGTAAACTCCAGCAGAGCTTCCCTGGGTTCTCAGGGAAACCACCTCCACCTTCCTGCTCCGCTCCCTGTTGCCANTGGGAGCGGGTGGGCGGGAGGCCGTGCCCGCTCCTCCCCGCAGCCAGAAGCTCGCCTCTCGCCGCTCCAGAAGTAGGCGCGGGCGCCGCAGGATTACGGCTGGTAGCTCCGCGGAAAGGGCTCTGGCGAGCGGTTCGGATCAGCTCGAGGTGAGCAACTCCGCGAAACAAAGTTGGGCTACCCTGGGGTGGCGGCTGAGGGGAGGGAGCGAGGTGGCGGGGAGTTTCCTGACGAGTCGTCGGGTGGCTGCCCTCAACCCTCCGAGACTGCTACTGCCGTGGGATTGCTGAGCCCCGCGGGTGGGAAGGAAAGAAGGAAGGAACCGCAGCCGGTTGCGCGCCTGGGTCCACTCTATCCCCAGCACCCCCGTGAGCGCCCAAGTTGGCGACGGAGCCGAGGGAGCGGGGCTAAGCCCTGGGCGCTGCCGGCGGTAAGCGTGGGAGAAACGGCCCCGGGTGGGCTGGCATCCGGTAGCGGCCCCGCGGGCGCACAGAGCTGGGCTGGTGATGTTGGCAACGCAGTGGGAGAGATCCCTTGCCTGCTGTGGGGGCAATAGAAGGGGTTGGTGTGCTGCTGACTGGAGACATCTCCAGCCCAGTGCGGAAAATAAGGCTCTTCAGGTAAGGTGTAGCACGGGCACTTGGAACGTGCTTCTGCAGCCCCGTTCAAGCTCTCAGCTGCTGATTGATTTCCGCTAATTGCATTAGCGAGGCACCTCTCTGCTGGCTGCCTGCGTGGCGAGGAGCAGCTGCGCCCCTGTCCCTCTCCCAGCGCTTCTCGCACTCGGCTCCCAGCGCCCCGCAAAACCCTTTCGGTTCCCCGGCAGCTTTCGCAGAGGTAAGGAAGAGCTGCAGGGCTCTGGGTATTGCTGGGCTCTGGTTTGCTTGGCCTGACCCGGGCGACTCTGCCGGTGCGTAAAAACTACTGAAAATCTGACTGGTTGCATGTTTTTAAATTTTTTTACCCCTCCCCAAATTGTTTTAAGTGAGTCTGGAGTTGCTCAAGTTGTAAAGCTGTGCTTCTCTGGCTTTGCTTTTAATTAAGGATTAATGATTGTCTCAAATTCAGAACGTGGGTATCTGAGCTTTTTCTCCTCTCTCTTTAATGTCAGTGGGAAATGTTGGGTTAAAAACCCCAAGCCCCACGCCACTCCCGTGAAGGCTTTTTGAACAGCTTTTTCCTTTTTCCTCTCAAATAATCATTGTGCTCTTTCTGTGCCATTCGGGACCGTTCAGTCTGGACTAAATGCTGGCAAAACCAGAACTCCAGACAGACCTGGGGGAAGAAGATTGAGCTACAGATGAAGTTTCAGTGGTATCTCTCTGTGTGGTGGCTTGGCACAGCTGAAGGCTCTGCCCTCCCTCTGTAGCTCTCTGCAATAGCCTCTCTGCAGATTTCCTCTGCTCTGGTGTTCATTCTGTAACTAGTGGTTTTTCTTCTCTTTTAGAACTTTCTGATTGTTTTTTATGATTCATTCCTTACTGTGCATCGTCTGCTGGTGTCCTCCCTATCACTATGTGACCTTGTTGCCAATTAAGTGTGGTGCCTGGCTGTGATTAACCTAAATCCAAGCACCGTTTTGGCGTACAACATTGGAGGGAGATCAGTGAGTTTCTGATGTGAAATGATCCAGCAATAGCCTTGGGTGCTAACTGGTTAGTTGTGATTACCTTAGTGATGATATTGACACACACCCAAAATCACTAGCATACTGATTTTTAGCTGTCCTCGAGCTGTTTGTCGTACACAAAGGGAGGTAATGTCAGTGTTTTTGAGTGCAAAAATATAGAAATTAAAAAATCAAGACTTTATGAAGGACAAGTCAAGTCTCCAAACTATTGACTGTAGTATTTTGCAAGAGAAACCTGAAATATAGCTTAAGCTGCATGCCAGCTTTGTTCAGTGATATTATTTTTTAATGTATATGGGAAGCTATGAACAAATTATTAAAATAATAATGGAAAAGCTGAACTAACTTTTAAGCATTGAAAGTGTATTGCTACTCCATGTGGAATTATTCTGGAAAGTTATTTATTATGCAAGAGGCTTTCCATGCTGATCTGGCAAATGAATTTGTGAAAGCATTTGAGGAAAATGATGTATAATTTTTACTGAAAATGCTGCCAACTTGATGTTGGGGCTGTGATTTAAACACATGTTGATACCCTGTGGTAGCAGGGCTCCTCCCTTCCTCGTCAGGGCTCCTATAGGCTTCGTATATTTTCCTTCTCTGTGTTACTCTTCACATTGCTTTGCACTGGGAATGAGCTACAGGCATTGAGCTGAAAGCGTTGGTGTATTCTGTGTGTGGAAAAGCAGGAGGAGGTGCCACTCCAGTCCTTCTTGCCAGCAAAGAATCTGCAAGTTGACGCTGGCATTTGCTGTGGGTTTTTTGGTGTTGGTTGGTTGCTTTTTGTTGTTTGGGGTTTTTTTTGCAAAGTTGATTTTGTGGATGGTTGCTTAATGAGTAGAATATCAGGTAAGAGTTGCCTAATCAATCTGCAGCTTGGTATCTTTTATATTAAGGCAAGGAATAATACTAGACACTTGGAGAACAGCCTGTGGGGTTTGGAGCTGCTGCAGAGCATTGGCAAGCTCTGACCCTGCATGTAACTCCTGTAGCTCTGGCAGTCATTCAGCTCCCATGCTGGTGACCTTAGTTAGGGTCTTGCACAGAAATCCATGCATGTATCCAGCTGGCTGCACACTCTGCAAATCCCTGGACTTGGGAATTTATGGGTGTGTGAGTTACAGACCTAGTAAAACAACTTGCTCTTTGTAATCCTGGGGAGCAAGCCACTGCAGCTAAGTGGTGATGCCATATAGAAAAGTAACATGAAAATGTTTGTATTGGAGTTTCCTCCCCTTCCCCATAAATAAATGTTTCCAACTGCTTGTGCAGTGATTTTTGGGGGGATTTTTTTGAGGAAGACTTAACATTTTGTGCCACATTTTTATGTTCTTATGGTATCATAATAAGAAATTTCTGTAAATAGGTTGCATCTTTTCAGTTTTCTTCCTGGAAGAGACCTGGTCTTCCCAGTGACATAAGCCAGTAGTTTTACATGAGTGTGATTATCAGGTCTTACTTTGATACTAGAAGGCAAAGATTAACTGCAATCTGCAAACAAGATTTTTCATGCATTTGGAATGATGAAAGGCATGGTGGTGTGGGGTGGTGCTGCTGTCTGAGGAGCCAGCAAGCCTATAGAGAGAGGGAAGAAGTTATTAGTGATGAGGCAGGACTGTGGCTGGGGTGAGTATTCCTTCTGAGTGTAAAGATGACTGTGGATGACTTCAGGAATAACTACAAGATGGGGCTTGATTTAGCAGAAGAGGCAAGGGAAATCTTCATCTGTAAAGTTACTTTTTGTGTGTGTTGGTTTACATCCTTCTTGGTGCTGCCTTTAGCTAGGTCTGTCTTGTTCTGATATCAAATACATAACCTTCTAATTCATATAACACTAGATTATAGACTTCTGAGGTGCATACATGTGTTAGAGTTGAACATTACTGAAGTTACAAGTGGTGGGAAATGACTAACTCAAGGGACTTCTGTAATGAATGCACTGCTCAAGGCCATGTTGTACATGGTTGATGTCAAGATTGAATAAATGGCAAGATACTCTGAAATCAACTTCAGTTTATAGAAGTTTAGGAGCTTACAGTTTTGGTTCTTCCAAACTGAATGTGCCACAGAAACTATCTCTGGAAATGGAGGAGCAGAAGACTTGCCTTGATCCTCATGCTCTGATATGGTTGCTCTGTTGCTGTTACCCTTAACAAAATGTATCTGCAGTGACAGTCAGTCCTTTCCTAGGTGGTGGTGGTTTTTGTTTTGCAGCTTAAGTTTCCCTCAGAGGCAGACTCTTTTCAGCCAAACCAGGGAAAGATCAGCCAGTGATTATCCCAATTCAAACACGGAAACAAAGTTGATAGAGCTGCAGTCTTCTCTTATGCCAACATCTCCACCTTTGATTTAGTGAAGCTATTTAGAGTCACAGTCCTTACTTTGCAGTGTGGGTTTGAATATCCACATTTTATAGCATGTGGTGTAGGAGAATGCATTAGAGGAAAAAAAAATCAGTAGTACCTTGTCATGTGCCTTCACATAGGAAAGGATTAGGTAAAGGCTGCAGGTCTGCATAAACTGAGAAGTACTTTGCTGTTTACAGGTACTGATTCAGGTCTCAAAAAGCCATGTTGTTCTACTGTCCATTGAAACAGATGAAAAACAGATCAAAGTTGATGGCCTTTAAATGAAAGTGTATCCAGGAGGGTACTGTTTGGATAACATAAATGGGAAGGGAAAAGTAAACAAGCTTTGGGTGTAGGCAATTGAAATTTACTATGCATAGGGGTTTTAGTGTACTCCTTAATACAAAGAGAAGAGGAGCTCACACACAATGAAATTAAAATGGTGTGGATTCTCAGTCTTGTACTTGATTGAATGTAGAGAGAAGGTGATGGGTAGCTGGTGAATTAATGCAGATAGTTTGGGGTTTTTTTGAGTCAAGCTAAAATATATGCATATTGAGGTCTGGTCTGAGAAAAGATCAACTAAAATATAGCTCATACTGTATATAGCATTGGCTTTATTTGAAAGATGAGTTTTATACTGTCACTTTTTAAATGCAATACACTGTAATATTATTCCTTAAAATCAATGATAATTTCATTTTGCATAGCTGATGTTTTTTCTTTTTTCCCAAAAATAAAACTTCTAGGTATACTTTTTCTCCTAAATATATCTGTTGATCAATATAAAGAGTAATTAACTGGCAAAGTTGCAGCATTTCCAGCTGAGCCAAACAGCAGTCAGAGCTAGTGAAGTTGTGCTCAGCACTGAACAATCATGTCTGCAGCTTATTTGTGCTCTCCTGGAGAAACCTACCTAGTGAGAATGGACAGTGTTTGAAAGGACATGGATTTTTAGTATTTTGTTAATCCTGATTGCAAACAAAGTTTCTCCTCTGTGCAGTGTTTGACTGTGAATCATGAAGCATTTGAAATGCATGCTGTAGAGCTACCAGTCTGGTGGAGCCCCAGAAAATGAGCCACAGCAACATGGGCTCTAAAAGGCTTTTTGAGCAAGTGCTTCACATAACAGGAAGAGAAAACCACATATGACCAGGCTTGTCTGGGAGGTTCTTATTGATCAGTTAATTATTGGGTGCTGGAATAAACAAGAATAAACCTCAGGGTTTTTCTATGAGAGAGTTATACTGCTAACTCTCACCCCAATGCACCAAACCTGGGCACGTATTTCTTCTAACTGGTTTGCTCTGAGGTATTTACACAGCAATAGGTTAGTTGTTGTTTTTTTTTCTTTAAATATTGGAAATAAGTTGCTATCAAAGAGACTAATTCCAGAGAGGCAGGCTGATGATGTTTATGGTTTATGAAGAGCATGCTTTTGAAATTCAACAGCTCACTGAATTGTTCTGGTTTGTTGGTCAGTGTGTGTGTTTTTCTGAGCTGTTACCTGCTTTATTTCTTGAGTCTGGAATTCTTATAGCTGATTCCAAACACTAATAAAAATAAATAAATAACACCCCCCCACACCAAATCAATAGCAACAAAAAAAACCCCAAACCAATACCGAACAACCAAGCCCAAAATGGTTCCTCAATATCATATCACTCCTGTGCAATGCTGATATGACTTTAGATGTAGGAGGTCTACAGGTGGGTGAAGGAACAGTGCAGAGATACAGTGGGAGTTGTTTTCATTCCATTCCTTTGGTGTGTTGCTGTGATGGGCAGAGGGGCTCTGTAATCCAGAGCATATTACTTAATTTTCTGACCTGCAGTTTGAGAGGGAAATGCAAGGATGGCAAGGACTTGGTAAGTGTGAAGGAGCTGGTAAAATCTTTGTTCAGATGAAATCTGACTTACTGGATGGTGCCACCAACTGCCCTGTTGGTTCTGGAGGTCCATGTACTGCCTAATGTTGCAATTCCAGCAGCTAAGAACCTTCTTCCAGGTGTGTCCAGTGGTGGCAGGTGTCTCTGCTTTTCTCATTTAAGCTTATTTGCAGAAGTCTGCAATGATTCAGCTGCTCCAGCTGCTCCAAATCAGTTCCTCCATACTGTGTTTAAATGAAGGAACCAATTAGAGCAGGTTTTTTTTTTACCATGGCAAGTCACTTGTGTAGTGCAGTGCCAGGGAAGCTGTGGAGTCAGGACCTGCTCTGCTTGAGTGAGGTGTGGTGAGCACAGCACAAGAAGGAGCAGTTATCAGGTATGGGCAGGTTTTGTATCTGTTACTATAGATCTGTTCCTATATTTGGTTTTGAGATGTATTGTTGAGAGAAGAGACACTTTGAACATTCAGCTACAGTGGGGAATTGAGAAATCCTGAATCTTAACTGTAGTTTTAAAACACTAGTTAGAACTTCATTGAAAATTTATGATTAAATCCAGATTGCTTTGCTATCTCCATTATAATCCAAGCAGTAATGGGCCACTCTGGCATTAATTGTTTTAAGAAATGCACTTCTCCCTCTTCTGATATTCTGTTTACTGACTCACTGATAAAAAGACCCAGGTTATTTCTCTAGCACTGCTGAAATCACAGTGCCATGTTGATAATTTGGGGAGTGTTTCAGTTCAATAGGCTTTGACAATTCTGAGGAGTATTATCACTCAACATATTTAGGTCTTTATGAAATTTAAAATTTAATAAATTCCAAGCTGTTTGTAGCTGTAAACCTCTTTGGAATACATTGGGTGAGGAAAATCAACTGGTTTTTCACAATCTGACTTGATGGAAAGCGTGGCCAGCATTCTTTTTTGCTTGTACTGAGGTCAGGACAATCATTTTTTAGCATGTTGCACTACTTGACTACATAAGGAGCAGTCCTGTCTAATCCAATCCAGAGCAGGTCAGTAAATGATAAATTTTGTTTAGCTTGCAAGCATACTGATTTTCACAGTTCATTTACAGAAGAATCATGCATCTCTGCCTTTGAAGATGCTCCATTTGTTGAAGTTGGTGTCTCTTAGTGTTCCCAGTAAAATGTGCAAGATGAAAAATACTGTTTTAATAGCATATTATTGTGGAGATATTTTACATGGAGAAACTGGGAACTCAGACTCATGTGGTTTATGCAGAAATGACTCTTTGCTTTTCCTGAACACAGTTTGAGTGTTTTGATTTCATCCTGGCTTCTTAAGGCTTATTGCAGTCACCTGAGTGTGCCTGTCCTGCTGGTCAAGGATAGTCTTTAACCATGAAAACAAGGTCTGTCTTTGCTACCAGGTGGCAAGGGTTAGGGCTGAGCTGGCCACTAAATGAATGACAGGTGCTCTCTCTGAACCCCTCTGCCCTCTGAAAGGGAATAAGGGAGAGAAACTGATGGACTGGAAAAGAAAACTAAAACAGCTTTAACAAAAATAACAACAGTAAAATGAAAAATATACAAATACATGCAAACCCAATATTGAACCCCGTCTCCTGATGGCAATTATGTCACCATCACCACTGATACTGTGGCAGAAGTCCCAGACTGGACTGAACAGCAGACAGGAACCAGATTCAGGAGCTGGATTCAGGAATGCACAGATGGGGATTGAAGGTGGAAGGACAGAGCCCTCTTCAGACACTGGCCAGCGAAGGAGAGGCTTGACCCTCCTGATCCTTTAGCTCTATACTGAATATGAATGTCCATGGAATTGAATCCCTTGTAGATCACTCCAAGGTCACCTTTCCTGTCCCCTTCTCCCTGCAGGTGCCACCTCTTACTGCACCCCGACGTGGGGCACAAGATTTAGCAGTGACCTTGGTCTGCACAGGAGCAAGTCCTAAGCAAGAGCTTTTCTGCAGCCCAAGCCTTGGCAGGAACTGTCCCCATCAAGTGTTGTCACTGCTAGAAGCAGAGCCTGTCACAGAATCCCAGAATGTTAGGAGTTGGAAGGGACTGTCTGTGAGAACATGCTGTGAACTGCAGAAAGTGCATCACTGAGAAGAGACTGAGCTGAGAAGTCAGATCACTGAGCAGAACTAGTTCCAACTGAAACCAGGGCAACCACCCAACTATTGTTACTAGTGGTATCACTGAGAGGAGAGTATGAGCATCAGGATGAGCTTGATGCCTATTAGATGCTGAAGCAGATAGTAATCCTTAGGGATTCTGATTTTTAGGTGGAGAACAGTAATGCTGTTCTGGGTGGTGAGACTGTGTATTGGCAGAACATGTGTGTGCAGGATCATATGCAGTTTCTACATCAAAAACTCATGACTAAAATGTCAGCATTTACTGGGATGACTTTCTTCTTTATTTAAAAGCTAACTTTTTTTGTGCTTGCTGCTACAACTGTGGTGCAGGTTGTTGTGTGTGCAAAGCTAAGGTTATGAGTGGGAGGAAAGCTTTCTTCAGCATCCTGGGTGATTTAACATCTCAGCCAAATGTGGTGCTGTAGGTTGTAAATGGCTTAAAGAAAAGGCTGTATATGCATGTGTATTTTACTAGGGTAGTTTGTAAAGCAGAGTATAGGTTGATAGCATTTCTGCTAGGTCACTGCTTGACCACCACTACCTCTTTCCTATTGAAGTGCATTATGCTCTGGGAACATGCTGCTGGACAGTTAAATGACAATAGTAAAATGTTGCACATCTTAAAATCAAATGCTCTAAAGAAACCAAGAACAGTGATCAAGAACTATTAGCATATCCAGTATCACATGTGCATGCACTTCAGAGGCTTTCCCTTCCATTATTAAGATAAGTAGAAGACCCTTTATGTTCTTACCTTTCCCTGTTTCAAATCTGAGCATGCAAATGCTGTGGAAAATAGTGGCAGATGTTAACTCTGTCCTTCAGAAGTGTTAAGGGGAAAAACCCATTTATCTTTCAGATTATTTTCTGGAGTTTTCTATCTGCAGTTAAATATTTTACTGCAGGAAATGATACTGTTCATTACAATCAGACAGACCAGAGGGTGTGTTTCAATAATTCTAAATAATTGCTGCAATTGATATACATTTTTAAACCAGCAGGATTTCTAAATGCAGTGATGGGAGTAGTGTAGGATAATGATTATATAGGTAATTATTGTGTATTACTGAAATACTGCAGGTTTGAAGGTGGGATTTTCCTGACATTTCCACAGTTACAGGAGGGAGCTGTGTTAAGCAAGGATCTTCCCTAATTCTTGTTGGCAATGATTGTCTCCTTGACCATATGTTTCAGTTTGGAAGCTTGTGGTTAGTTGGTGAGGAGGATTTTTCTGGGTTGTGATGTAGTTTGAGCCCTGGAGTAGATCCTTAGCAATGATTCCAGGAGGAAACCTCACTGCTGCAGTTGGGGCAGGGTCTCAGGGCTGTAATAGGAGTATTTCTCTCTTGCTGTAAAGCAATTAAATTCCATTGTAGAGTTTCCTGTTGTTGCTTACCTAGCAGAAAATAGGACTTTCTTAAAACAATCTCATTAAAGAGGTCAGCAGTATATTAACTATTAGCATTTATTGTCCCTCCACCCACACTTCTCCATCCCATCTCCTCTAAAATTTGGTCACTTTGAATACTGAAGGAGATGATAGTTGAAGAGAAACCAGAAGTGTTACAAGCAGCAGGCTGGTGCTTCCTTCTTCAGCTGCAAGCCATGACTGGTGAAAAGAGCAAATCAGGGGCATGGCTACAGAAGGGAGGCAGTTCCAGTGAAGGCTGCTGCTCTTCATTAGAGCCTTTCACCTACCCTGAACATCCAGAATGCTGCAGAAAGATCCCATTGCCAGTCCAGCATGGTGGTGGGATGCCCACGGCAAGCCGTGTGCTCAAATCTGTGTGTGTGGAATTGAGACTGGAGGGAAGGAGCAGAGCTATGTTCAGACTGGAATCAGCCTTTTCACTCTTATGGTGTGCATTTTTTCTTGTGTTTTTATTTATATGTATTTTTTTTACAGTGGAGTATATGCCTGAATAATTGGTAGGCTGCTGTTCCCATTTAGAATTACAAGGACACATTATTATAAATAATTGCCCTTGAAATGTGTGAACGTATTCAGCACTAACAATTTCTCCATTGTGTTGATCTATACTGAATTTAAGCTTCACTTCATTGGTCCATACAATGGAACTATTAATGATATCAGTTGTTTCCTTTTAACCTTGAGATTTCAGAATATATTGCCTTAGAGTTATTAAAAGGCAACTGAAAACTTGCACATTGAGAACCTTTGTGCTGCATCACAGGGGGATAGATTGAAACACTGACTGATTGAAGTTCCAATAGGAGAGGAGCCTTAGCACCTCTGAAAGTCAGCTGGTAAGTAAGCACTAGATTTGAGCATTGATATTGGCTTCTAGACTGCTCAGATGCATCTGGCTTTTTAGGAAAATTCCTAATGTTTTTGTGCATGTTTTGGCATTTGTTCTACACTAGTGCTGGCTCCAGCTCTTTCCTTTCCATCTGTTCCAGTTTTTCCTTGTGGTGACTATTTCAAGTGTGGGTTTGTTGACTGTGGAGATAAAGGTATGAAGATGAGTATCTTCTTTGGGTAGCCTAGGTGGAAAGGGTAGGTTTTGTAACTTTTCTCTCTTCTTTTGTGTGAGGGTGTGTGTAAATCTGTGAATTGAATCATCTGTTAGCATATGGCTTGGAAAGGGTAATGAGTGTAATTTATTCAGGGTTTCTAAGTGCTTTCATGTAACTGTTTTTCCAATGAAGCTAAAGCCACAAAATACAGGGAGTTGAAGCTTTCCCCAAAACCTCAGATCAAGCCAGTAGGTGAAGATTAGTTTCAGATTATCTTTTCCAAATGTGCTTGCCTCTGTCTGGATCTTGTGAAGTGAATACTGCACATAGGGGTTTAAAGCAGTGGCAAATGCTACTGGGCAATACCTCCAGAAGGTTTAATGGAAGCCCCATTGAAGGCAAGGTTAGAAATTGAGCAGTTTAGAGCAGGGATAAGAGAATCAACAGCTAAGTTAAAAAACAGACTCTTAACTTCTTTTTTGTCTCCTGTTTGGTTTCCCATTCATGAGGAGAAATACTTGCCTTAGTAATTCATGTGTGGATTAATGATAGATGCAAGGTTAAATGTTGTGGAAGCTCTCTAAAGGTCACATTGATTGTGTCATTCTTTGTGTTTTCTTCTATGGCCAATATCTTTTTAGTTTATGTAACTGGAAAACTGCTAAAAGTTGAAGGTAATGAGCTGGGTATTTTGGGATCTTCAGGCAGATAATGTCCAAAGCATCCCAGTCCAGTTCTTTAGATAGAAGCATGTGTTGAACAGAGAGGATGACTGCCTGCTGCCTCAAGTTCAGGCTATGACAGGGATAATAATTGATATTCCTTAAAACAAGATCCTGAATATTAAGTTGTGTGTAACTACTGGAGGGGGAATGAGTACCAGTGAATGGAAATGGAGAGAAATCTGTGTCACTGTGTTTATGAATGAAGTGAGTGCTTAAAAGCTGATACAAATGGGCAAAAAGAACTAAACACTTGGAATCCCTTTAAACATTGAGTACTGAAATATGCAGAAATGTTGGTGATGTGCAGATTGGCTGGCTGGGCTTGGTAAATGTTTATGTTGTGTTCTTTGTGATGCTGCTTCTGGCAGATTACTTCAAACACATTAAGATCTCCTAGAATGGTGACTGAATTTTTAACCCCTTTAAAAGAGCTTGCATGTAGCTCACAAATTTTGAAGACCTGTTTGGGTTATGATTTCATCTTAGCAGATGGGGAGGCTTGGAGAGGTGAAGGGAGCTGATGATCAGTGGTGTGAGTTCCTGAGGTTCACTGCAATTTGTCACCCATCTGCCTTTTGGGAAACAGGGGAGAAAGTGGTGTGTTAGTCAGTCTCATAATTTGTGAGCTTTTATCTGTAGGTAGAACAGAGACCACTGCAGCACTTGATTTTAGTGCTGACTTTCTTCTGCCCTATTTCCTCAGTCCCACTTGTCATCTGGCTGGACATGTCTGGTCACCCAGCAGGACACCTACGGATTCCTATGGGAGTAGGAGCTGATGAGGGTAGCCAGGGGAGGTTCTTGGTCCTCCTCTGAGGGAGAGGTATGACACAGTGCTGAGCCTCTCTGCTGAGCTATCTGCTTGATTTTTTTTTTTTCCCCTCTTCTTTTATTATAAAATCTGAGAACATTAAAATGGAGAAGTGTCTTTAGTGTTCACTTTAAGTGAATTGACTTCTTTGTTTTATCTGTTCTGTAACCTGATTTAAAAGACAAACTAAACCAACTTTAACAGGGAGAGGTTTTATGTTTATTAGCCATATGGTATGCTGGATTTTTAATGTATCAGTTTCTAGCTATCACAGTTTATCTGTTGGATTTTTCTTGCCTCTTTTTCCATTAAATGCTGAAGCAAGCTGCTGAGGTCAGGAAGCTGTAGATGATGCTGCCATATTAAAAAGGAGGAGGGGAAAGGTTACAGTAGAAATGAGGTTTTCCCTAAAAACTTGGAAAATTCACTGCTTTATGTGTCTTGGAGTTTTTGCCTCTTTGCCACTTCCAAGTGATGCACAAGATAACTTCTTAAGTCTCCTTTATGTGCAGTCATCAGTTACAGAATCAAAAGCAAAACTAAAGCTTGTAGAAGAGGAGGAAGTAATTTAAATAAATTGTTTAATCCCTTCTAGGTTTGAAAAGTTTGGGGGATAATGAGTAAAAACTTAAGAGATGTCAAAGTGACTTAGCAGTTTCTGAGCTATAATCCTTGAGTTAAGGGAGACATACAGAGGATCAAGTCACCTATCTCCTTAATAACCCTTTAATTTAGCCTGCATCATCTCTGTGACTTTGGTTGTTGCAGGTCTGATAAATGGCTGTCCTGGCATCACCTAAGGAGTGTGTATCAAGTAGGCAAGGGTACAGGCTAAATCAGCATTGCTGCTGAAAAAGCATCTGTGTAATTGAACCCTCAGATTTTGAAATGATTAAGTCTTTTGGGGAGGAAACCTGTACTTGAGTTCCTAAGATTTGTGGTTCTTCACTGAGGTCTTCAACTGAGTTGTCCCTAGCATCTGTGGGAGCACTGGAGCTTATGTTCTGAGCAACATGCACCTCCTGCAAGTAAAGATTTATTGATTCTGCTGAGATGTTCTAGTTCCTCCTTAGGTTTGTGTGCATGTCATTAGTGGGGTATGAAATGCCTCTATTTGTATACCAAACTTTTTACACCAGAGAAAATACATGTTTTGTTGTTAACAGACTAAAGATCTCATCATACTGAAGGAGGAAAGATGTGTGTGTTTATTCAACCAAACAGCTCCCTGTTAAAACTGTTACAAAGTGGCTGGCTAAATTTATGCTGAAAACTGATGGGTTTTTTTCCTCTGCTTTTTTTTCTGGTTGGATTGGGTGACACTTTACCTGGACCTGTCCTTAGAGCACTGTTAAAGCCTACAGAACCCAGTGCTGCTGTAGGTAGCCCTGAAGAATTCTGTTGCTATCATTGCCCAGCTGCAATGGAAATGCACTTGAATGCCTTTCTTGACAAGATAAAGGGCAGCAGCTGCTCATGTGAAACACTTCTTCCATTCTTGGACGTTTACTTGTTTGTCTGTTTTCTGCTCTTGACAAAAGCTGACTCTTGCTTAGTCCCAGAAGTAGCTACAATAATGTAAACAGAAGTTACTGTGTTCTTCCCCCACTTTTAAGGGTCTGCCCTCTCACATAGTATTCCTCTTGTTGCTTGTCTTGTATCTTTCCTGTTCTAAAAATTCTGTTGAAATTCTAGTGGAAAAAGCAGTGAAGCCTTACAGAGAATTGGCAAACAATTTGTGGAATCAAACACAATCACTGAAGTGGTTGCATGTATGTGGTAGTTTCCCTTTTATATATTTAGCTTAATCTGTTTATTGAACTTGCAGTTTATCAATTTCTCCCTGTAATTGTTGTTACTATTGGATTTGGAATCTTATGTTGGCTTTAGCAATGTAGTAGCAAAGATAGAAACTGAAGTCTGTATGGCCCTGATAAAGAGCTGTTTCTAATGCTATAAAAGCTGTAATTTAGGCCACTTTAGTATCCTTTTTCCTTGGTAAGTTTAAAATGCAAAGAGAAGTAGTATTATATCTAACCATGCTATTCTTCTGTGACTGTTACATGAAGGATTTCCTGCCCTCTCCTCCTCTGGAGAATAACAAGAGCTTGTGTGTTTTGCTGGCAGTTTGTTTTGTAGTTCTTCCTTGCCATGTAACTGTGGTTTGCATACCAAGGTCCTGGTACTGGAAAGTTCCAGTACTTTACCAGGTGCACTTGTAAAGACAGAAAGCCCTTCTGTAAATCTGTCCTTCTACAAAACAGCTGAAATGACTTATCTTCAAAGATAATGACTTATTAAAGAACACACCATCTTCCTCCAAAGCACTTGCCCTGAGGAGCTCCTGATTGGAGAAACGAATGGTTCCAGCCTCTTCCAGAACCATTTCCTGTGGTGACTTCTGTGGCCTGACCTAGTGTCTGACACTGCTGTTGTGTTTCTCTTGGGAGGTGGTGATGGTGGCATTTGGTGCCTATCCATAAGGCACTGGGGTCCAGAAAAGAATCATGGACTTTTCTCTGCCTTTTCCATGTTTTCTTCAATGACTTCCAAGAAGAGCATAGTGTCTTTCATGTTCATTACTCATTGAAGTTCCAGCTTTGATGCAATTTAATAAGAACTGTTGTAAGACTTCAAGGTTTTGCACTTGTCTCTGTCCTGTCCCAATAATATTCTTGACTAGGTCAACTGTGGCTTGATTTGGTTTATTTCCAGATGACAAATCCTAACAGTTTATCTTAAACCTGTTTTCTGACTGGAATAACTGCAGTGTTGATACTCATTTCTACAGGCATTTCCAGTTGCCTACAAAGCAACTTCTTCATAGTCAGGCTTCACTTGGAAACTGTGAAACCATCTCTTGCTCATACTGCCAAAGCTTGGAAACTGGGCTATGCAGATGTCCCATGTCATGTAAGGGAACATCAAGGAAAACCAAGTGTGACACCTTCTTTACTCATCTATATTAGCTTTTAGTGGGTGGGTGGTTTGGGGTGGAGAGGACTTGGATTTCTTGGCCTCTTCCATTGGTAAGAGGCCAGAATGACAATACTCAAGAGGTTTATCTGTCCCATGTGTACCTTAATTTGAAAACTGTTTTGATATCACTTGCTGAATGTACTCCAGAGTTAAGAAAGTTGTATAAGCTCCTTATCTGGTGCTAAGCAGCTTAAGGAAGTTTCAAAGCTTCACCACCTCATGCTTCCTGCTGTTGCCCTATTTTGACAGTCTTCTCTTCCCCCAGCATCTGCACATCCTAACGTTACAGGTTGAGATAACTTGCATAGTTAACTGTTCATGCCTATGTGTTACCCTGAAAGAATAAAAAGCTCCCAGACCTTTCACGTAGTTTTGATTTAAAAACCAAAACAACCACCACCAAACAAACCAAAAAGATAAAATATGTGAAACTGTTGGAAAGCAGTTAGTGAGGTTTGGTGAAATTAAACCTGAAGTTTTCTCCAGTCTGCTTTCATCATGAGATGGACTTTTGACTGCTAAGTGCAGAGTAGGCATGAGTTCTGGTCTAGATTATTTGAGACCCTTAATTCCTCATGAGGTATCTACTGCCTTTCTGGGAACTTGAGATACTGTTGTGGTAGAAGTTTCCACCTGCTTTCTGAAGCTGTCTACACTACAGTATGAAAAGAATTACATCTAAGCCTCAAACATATAAATCACTACTAACAAAGAGGTACTTTCCCTTTTGTGTGTCCAAGGATGCTACTTCCAGCAGATAATACTCTGCAGTGGCATTTTTAAGAGAACCATGCTTGGAATTTGTAGTTGGTGCATACAACATCATCATCTAGAAGGAGAATCACATTTCTTTTCTCTGCAGGTATCTTGGCAAAATAAGCAGAAGAAAATAATCTCCCTTTATCCTTATGAACCCTTTACAATACTGTAACAAAGGGAAACTTCTCCTAGCCCTTGGTTCCCTGCAGCAGGGAGGGAAGAATCAGCATTTCCACCAGACTTTCAGGAAAACTTAAAGTGCATCTGTCTGGGGAGTAAGCACTGCAGCCCAGATAACTGTCTGCAATTGCAATTTAAATGTCCCCAAACTTTAAACTTGTGAGGCTCTGCATTTTATTTTTACTTTCTAAAAGACTGGGGGACTTGTCCAGTGAGCCTAATTAGGATGGTAATGAGCATACCCTTCTCAGGTTAGTTTATTGCTATGCTTCCTGGGAAGTAGTATTACATAGTGATTTGAGCCAGCCGAATGGCACATGTGAAAGGAAGTTGTTTGAGACGCAAGCAGTATTGCAGTAGAGAGCATGACAGAGGATGTTACTGCTGCAGTGATCCAACACATTTGCACTTTACATATGTTAAATTTAACCCATGATGGACTTGGGGAAATGTGCTCTGTTACTCTTCTGAACTAGGGGGTAGAAAATTCCTAGTGTATATTTGCCTTCTCTCTTTCTCCCTAACTAGGTCAGGTTTTGCTTTGGCAACAGAACTAACAAGGAATTTTCTCCCAGTCATCTTAGTAAGTGATAGCAAAAGGTGATTCTATCAAAGTCTCAGTTTTCTGCAGAGTCACACCTTGATATTTGGGTGGATGTTCCTAGCAAACAGCCAACCTCAGTTACCTGGAGGAAGGTGCAACAGCCTGATGGGGTCTGTGTCTTTACAGCTGCTGCTTCAAGGAGCTGGTTCCTGCCTGTGGCAGCTACAAGCAGTGTCCTGCAACGCTGTCTCCAGCCTCTCTTTACAAATGCAGGCAACTATTATTCTGAGCATGCTTGTTATTTATCTGGTTCCTTTGCAAATCCTCCTGAGTGATGTATTATTCTGATAAAATCCACAAGTTTTCTCTGCATTGTTTGGAGGGCTTTGGGGGGAAAAAATACAGCCCTTGTTTGTTTCACTGGGATATATTTTATATACCTTTTTGAACTAAAAGATGCTGGTGCTTCTAGAAACAAAATCCCAGCAAGACTTTATCATCAATTTGCAAAGTTTGATTATGTTTTTCTTCCTCTCCACTATTTCAAATATATGGAGATCCAATTAATATTATAGGAATGTGAAAGAAGTCTTGAAAGCCCCTTTTACCAGTGGGCTTTGAAAAATCCTGCTTCCTGGGTTCAGTGTGTGTGGTCAGGTGAATTTAATGGTTGTGTTAGTCAAAAAAGGCTCCAAAAAACTGTGTAGAATTAAAATTGCTTTTTATGACTGAAAAGGATATGCAGTGTAGGCACAGGTTCAGGTACTCTCGTGCAAGGTTTTTTGTAGCTGAGTCTATACTTTGTGCTCTTGCTCAAATAAATGTGTTCTTTAAGGCTCTGTTCCAGCCCAAGTTCCAATTTTCACCTTCCCTCTCCTGTACTATGAAGGAAGCAGAGGTATCCCAAATATTCCAATTTCCTATTCAACTTGGAGTCACTTCTTTCTGAGAAGAGGTCAAGGACCTTCTAATATATGCTGAGACACACATGTACCCATTCTTCTTTGAGGATTTTTCCTCTTGATGGAGGTGACTCCAGAAAAGTGTTTTGCAGAAGATCTTGACTTCTGTAGGAACATTTGGAATGTGCTGAGGGATGTTCCCTTAGGTCTTAGTGGGTTAAGAAAAAGTATTTAGTGATACTGTCCAGGAGCCTTTGTTTCTTTGGCTGTAGCACAGGAGAATACAAATTCAGTGACAGATTGGAGCAATGTAGCATGTCTCTAGCTGTTCATAAAGGATTTCTGTTGTCTTCTGGCCTCTTCCTTCCCTTCCTGGCTCCAAACTGTTAAACTATATAAACAGTTTCTGCTTAATGCTTTGAAGAAAGGTGGTAGTGAATCTTGCTAAAGGGAGTAAAGCAGCTTGGCTGCTTGTAGCCCACTGCAGAAGGGCTGAGCTTTCTGGTTCAGGGGGTTTATTGGTTATTAAAGAGTTATCAGTTTAGGCTGAGGTCATTTCTGGAGAAGTGCTTTCTCTTGGTCTATAGTACATGATTAATAGTGAGAGTAATGCCAAGTGCATTAAGACATGAAGTTAACCTTGGAGATTCAAAAGAAAAACAGCATCTTTTGGGGTCTGGGCCTCATTGCTACTTTTCTGTTAGACACAATGGTAAAGAGTGTTTCTCTAAAGAAAAGGTGAAGTATTATTTGGGAAGTAGAGCTTTTTGGTGAGCAAAGCTCTGAGTGCAAGTTTTCTAAAGCTGTATTTCAAACTTGCTTTGGTGCCATGAATGTTTTCAGAACAGTATTATTAGGGTGAAGTTAAACTCCTGAACCTCAACAATTAAATTAATGTTTTTTCTGCATCCCCTTTCCTGGTGCAAACTCCCTGCTCTGTATGACTCTTCTGCAGGTTTGTTTACTAGCCAGGGAACTTGCCAAGGTACTTTTAATACTTTGCAAACCAATTGATCTCCCTCCCCATGTTATTTGCTTTTCTTGGTTTTTGAAACTCAGAGATTTCCTAATTTGAATAGAGTTTAAGTCAAGAAATTGATCTTTCTTGGCACTTAGGTTCATCACCACTGAATGTTATCTCAGTGTAGCTCTTTGCTCCTTCCAGCTTTGTTTGGTTCTTTTTAAACCAAAGCTGTCAAACTTAGCCAGCAAAGCCAATGTAGTCTTTATCACATCTAACCTTCTACTGATGTTAGAGATCTTACTAAGTAATTTAAACACTGCTTTGCTTTTGTGGAGCCTTTTTTTTTTTCAGTAGCCTGAAAGTGAGGCCTTGTTATGTTGGAGGGATAAAAGAGGTGTGTTTGTGGCTGTAGAGCAGCTGTTTGCATGCATTAGTCTTGGGATAGACCTTAACATTGGTTCTTTTAGTATCCATGGGGAAAAAACTCAGTTGAAATTTAACCTCTTGTGTTCTGATTTTCTCAAATTATGGTTTTATGCTGAGATTCAGTTTCCTGCCTGGAGACATGAGTACCAAGGATATCCAAATAATAATGATAATCTCTAAATTACACAGAACTGAGATTGCCTGCTGTCATTTCATTGTTCATCATGTTTTGTCCTCCTTCCTTTTTATGTTCTATTGTAGGAGTCTGGGTACTGTCCTCTTCCAGCAGTGAGTTAAAGCAAGTGTGTATCTAAACTAATGCTGGAATTAATTATGCAGTAATGGAAGGGAGCAGGAGTGCATGGGGCAAAGAAGGAGTGGGAAGAGGTGGGGAAGTGTTCTATTAAAATGAAAATAGTAATTTAAAAATACCATGTTCTGTGGTCTTAATAGTAACCATAAAATGATTTGATTCTGTTAAACAGTGCATTGTCATGGGCAAGCTGATCAGCCATACTAATCAGCTGAGCATCTGTAATGGCTTTATCATATTCTCCAGTGGGCATTATTTTGCCTGCTAGTTCAGCTGAAGTTTTTTTTCCTCTTATCATCTCACTTTGGGGTTAATAACTCTGCTCCTAGTTTGAATTTTGGCTGAAATGCAGTATTCAAGTTTTCAGGCAATATCTCATAGTTTCCTTCTTAAAAAAAGCTTTGCATAAAGATATTTGAGTATTTTATTTCAATTCATAAGAGAGGAAAGTCTCTCAGGCTGAATAACTTTTTAAAGTGAAACTTCATAGACATCAGTGCAGATTAAGCTGCCTTGGTCTCAAGTAAGAAGGGAAAAAAGTACTGAAATGGGTTCAGCTATAGCCATTCAGCTGTGACTTTGAGCTTTTCTTTCCTTTCACCTCAGTGCTCTGTGCTGCAGGGGATTAGTTTCTTGCATGTGACTTCAAGTGAGATAATAACAGACAGGCTAGATTAAGAGTACCTGTGGTCATATCTCCTGAAGCTCAGTTCCTTGCTTAAATTGGTGAATTCTTCTATCTAGCTCCTCCATTCCCAGGCTATAGGTATTTCCAAAGAATAAGAAAAGGCTGGTGAGACTGTATATAAAATGTAAATTTCACATTTTTTTTACCTTTTTTTTTCTTCCTTGTTTACTGATGTACTTGAAGCATTTATGCCATTTTGCCCTCCTGGCATGTTACTTCTTAGCAATTAATTTGTCTTTTACAATTAAACAGAGACAACACATCTCCTCACCTTTGCATCTGGGCTGCCAGGCTGTTAACAAGAGTTGTGGCTGGAGCCTGTTTGGAGGTGGAGTTGGACCTTCACCTTGCAGGGTGAGGTCTCAGCTTGGGACTGCTCTGCACTTCTCCAGTGCAGTGCTGCTTTTGTCCATTGTCTTCAACCATGGATGATGGTTTGATGCAAGTTATTCCCTGTGAGTAGTTGCCTTGATGTAGAGCACTATGCATAGCCCAGCATCATGCTTAGCTTCTCCATTGCTGGAGGCAGTTTGAGGCTGCATTGAGCTTCAGAGCAGAAGACCTTCCAGAGTAGCCTGTTGCTGTTGACTTCCCCTCCCCAGCTGCTCCATCTCAACACTTGAGTGGTGTTTGCAACAGAATCTATCCAGCCTGTGCATATGGGTTTAAAAAATGTTGTGCTGACCTTAAAAACAAGGATGTACTGCTAGTTCAGTGAGATAGATAGATATATATGACCTCTCACCCTTGCCTACCATGGCAAAACCCATAGATGTCTAATGGCTAAAGAAACAACAACAAAGGATCTCCTGTGTTCACCTGCAGGCTTCTTCCTCTGCTCATCTGGCTGTGAGGCAGGAAAGAAGCCTGTGGGATCCGTCTCGGGTCAATGTACCTGTAGGTCATCTCTTTCTCTTGGCTTGCTTCTGGTCTGAGGGAGAAAAAAAACAACCTATGTGTGAGGTTTATGGAAAGAAGAGTGTCCTGGTTTGGGAAACTTTCCATTGCTGCTCATCTGGAGCAGTGTGTCTCACCAACAATTTTGTATCAGTTTTACATCACTTTTGCTCTAGGGAGTTTCTTTCATTGAGATCAGTCAAGAAGAATAGTAAAATAGTGCAATAGGAAAATGGTAAATTCACACATTTGTAAGTGTACAAATGTAGGGGATAACCATCTAGCTTAGAGTTATGTAATGTAATTGTTTGCTTGGATTTTTGATGTATTAGGCTATGTAATGACTCTCTGCTAAGTTATGTAAAAAGCTGAATTAGTGGTTAAAAATCCAAACCAACATAACAAAGACCTGTCCCCCCACCCAGAAAAAAAGAATCCAAACAAATAAAAAAACCACTCACAAAACACACACACAAATGAAAACCACCAAAACAAAAAACCACACAAAAACATAAAAAAACATAAATCCACAGAAAACCTGGCCATCAGACCTCTGAAAGGTGATGTGGGAAAGGTTATCCTTTCTAGCTCTGAGTAAATTGGCCAGAAAAGTCTGCATTAAAATGGATTATTGAAGACTTTAAAACATGAAGTCTTGGAGGCACTTTCCATTTAAAAGCAAAATTGAGCCCAAAGGTTTGTGGGAAGTCATAAGGTCCATGGTGATGTTCTGATGGAGAGGTGCAGGTGGAACCTCTTGGAGGCACTTGGGAATTATTTTCCTTTTCCATTGGAAACAAAGGAGTAACTATTGCTTTTCCTGGAAAATTCCTGCTTAGTGCAATGCATGAGTCACATTTGGAGTTTGGCTTGGGTGTTTTAAGTAACTAAAGGTGTGGTCATGCATTGAGGATTTCTTGCCTGTATTGAATTCCATGTATGACAAAAATGCTATTAAAATGGAATAGATTTTCTTGTAGATACTTGAGCATTAATGAGACTTTGGGAAGGAGGAGAGAGGGAGGCTGAGAAGGGATTTTCTGCACTTATCAGTTCAGTATATATTACATATATCTTTCATATTTAGCTAGCTGTAAGTGTGTGTATACATATACATAGGTAGCAAAACATTTTACTGTTTAACCTACAAAATCTCTGACTTGTAATTTGTCAGCAGTAGTTAGACACAATTTTTCTTTTATATTGCAGTTTAAATTCTCAGTTAAGGAAAAGTCAGATGGAAATATTGAATTTCCCTATTATCTGTAGTGGGAGAGACCAGAATGGCTGGAGTGTATGTTCTGAGTATTTTGTGGGACTAAGAGCAGCAATATTTGTTAAAAGGAGCTTTGTAAATCAGAGTAACTTCTTTCTTGGGAAAACTTAAGCACAGGAGCCTGTTGGTATAAATTTTGGTGCAGTCTAGTGTTGAGTATTTCTGTGTTGAGTTTTTATGCTGTTGAGTTGCAGCACCCTGACAGAGTAATATGTTTATATCAGTGCTTTTTAAGTGGCTTGACTATGTTGCTGTTTCATCTGGTGGCGTTTAGTAGTCTGTATGTGGTTAGGTTTTGGGTTTGTTATTTTGTGGGGTTTTTTTTTAAATGTTCTGTATTGGGAGGGAGTTTAGGAAGTGCTTGGGGTTAGTGCCACTTTTTCTGTTTTGTTTTTGCAAGTGCTTTCAGTCAGTCTGTTATTGCTCTGTGGCATTTCTTTGCTCCCTAGGTACCTCAGTTCAGGTAAAGGGAACTGCCTGAATTTCAGATTTGAAAAGGACAGGATGAGTCTTACTTGTTCTGTACCTGATTTTATGTAGATATTGCACTTCTAGAGGGGAGAAATTTGAGGGGGGAATGGCACATTTTGTTTGATATTAGAACTAGATTATATTTATGAGGGCAATAGGATTCTTGGAAATTCAATAAGTCTTTACAGTTTTGAAGAGGCAGCTACTGACCAATTGCTGTAGGTAACCCTTGGAGGCAGGTCAGCAGCCCCTGAGCAGCATTTGAGGGGTTCTGCAGCCAGGTGAGGAGGTGTCTGGCAGAGGTGGTTGTTAGTGCCAACTGGGACAAGGTGAGATATATGGGTCAACTTTGTTCTGGCCAAAGGATATTAAAGTGAAATTATGTATGCAATGGAAAGTGATGAGTTTTGTATTTGGGCAACCATGCAGGATGAAAGAAGCTTCTGAATTTGATTTGTGGGAGATGGAACAAAAGGTATTTTGGAAGAAATACTTTTTGTATTTGTATCTCACCCAGAGTTCACTCTCTGGATGTTAATATAAGGGCTCCTTACATGGGGATGAGGAATGACTGATAAAAGTAACCCTAACTGCCAAAGGTCAGTCTTACTTTCAGAGGCTAAGTATTGGCTCCTCAGCAGCATCTCCTGCCATCCCACAAGGCTTGTGGTGCTAATGCTCAGCCCTTGAGAGCTGGTGATACAAATGCAGATATCAGTCACCTGAGTTATGGAAGCAGAAATCAGGTAGTCAGGTCCCTCCCTCTTCTCTGCCACAGCTACACAAGGCATAGTTCATCCAACTTCATGACTGATTTTACCAACAGCCTTGATTTATTAGAATTTTAGAGACTTACATTATTTTGAAGTGACTGGTAACATTTTGTCATCTGGGTTCAAAGAATTCCTGACCTTTGGAGGAATCTGTCCTGGAACACCTCCTTGAAGGTGATCACCCTGATGTGTTATCAAAAGGGTATCTGAAATTGGTAAGTTACAAGGGAAGAGCCTCAGGCACTCAAATTATAGGAAGAGGAGCCTGAAAATAACAGAGGAAATAATTCATTTGTGAGAAATCACTCTTCTGGAGGAAAAAAAAAAAATATATAAGGCTTTTTGAAGTTGGTTATTGGTTTGAAATATTGCTATTCCAAGAAAGCAAGAATTGATGGACAGGGAGCAAGTCATGTCATCAAGGGTGCATTGCAATTTTCACATTACAGTATGTTAATCATAGGGCTTTGAAATGTAAGAGACTGTGTTGCCCTGGCACTGTGTATTATGGGTTGGCAAGGTATTTAATAATCTGCTGGAGTAGAGGGGAAGGTATCTGTATAACTGTAATAAAAAGTGATATTTAAAGAAGCAGTAGAAGTTAGCTTTTGGCAATGACTGGTGTATATGAATATATGTGTTTTTAAATCTTAATAACACTTGCAGGGAATTCCAAGCTTTTCTTTGTACTAAGTAGACAAGGCTCCTGATAACTATAGGTAAAGAATTTTTACCAAGAAATTGGAGCCTGAGAGTTTTGGTACACTATAAAAATGCCTTTTCCTCCTGTATGATTTGGAAGTGCAACTTCTGTATTGGAAACTGGAAGTGAGCTTGGTGGGAACAAGGGCACACAAAGTCTGTATGCAGATGAACACTGCAGCAAAGCCACAAGTCTGCTCCTGTGGGGGCTCAAGAGCCATCCCTTGGCAGCAAGGACAGAACCTGCACTTGCATCCATGTCAGGACCATGCTCTTGCCATTTGAAATCAAATGTCTTGGCTGATGCCTGTGCAGTTAATATTGTCATACAGGGTGCTTGCCTAATAGGTGTCTTAATTCTGTTTCTTCTGTGAGTAGAGGTCTCGTTTGGTGGGATTTTAATTTTTAATGCTCACAGCATCTACAACTAAAGCTCTTAAATATTATGGGAAGAAAACATCAAATATCTTTTTGTGATGACTTGGTTAATCACAAGCCCTGGCTGACTGGACAGAAAAAGCAAATAGTATCAAGATAAGTTTTAACATCTCGTTGCCCAGAGAGGTTGTGGAAGCCTCATCCCTGGAAGCTTTTGAGACCAGCCTTGATGGGGCCCTGGGTAACCTGATCTAGTGGATGGTGTCCCTGCCAGGCAGGGGGGTTGGAGCTAGATGGTCTTTGAGGTCACTTCCAACTCTGATGATTCTATGATCTCAAGAGAACTTCAGTGCAAATCTGTTTGATCAGCTTTCGCTTTACCAGTGTATGACTGTTCCATGAAGTAATGTAGAAAAGAGCAACATAATTGTTTTAATATATATATTTTGAATTTGAAACAGTCACCTACCCTATCTGTGTAACACTTTCACTGCACCAACACCAAAAATAGGCATAATTGAGCTTTAATGACAGTAACTAAATGTACCATTGAACTTGAGTCTCTCTGGACTACGTTTATGTGGATTGGGCCTGGAGTTGGTATTGCCTAAAATATTTACTCATTTAAGTTGTATCACATCATTGGTTAAAAGTGCCCCTGTAAACCTAGGGAAGAATGCAAAGCTGGTTCTTTAGTGAAGTGCTCCCATGAGTGTCCCAAAATTGATCGAGGTGAGCTGTCTCTGCAGGTACTGCAAAGTAAAGCCCTCTGGCTATAGGTTTAAAGAAGCTCTCAAGTTGTTGATACACTTGTTGTGGAAGGTGGTGAACTTCAGGTAGGATTCCTGAGGACTTTCAAGATAAATGTCATTCCTTAATTATTTTCTTTTTGCAACTTCACTGCTTTTGTTGACATGGAATAAGTCCCTGTGGTAAAAGGCTCAGCTGAGTTAAAGCTTTCTTTAGTGGTTATAGCTCTGAAGTGGAAGAACTGCAGATCCTGAGTTCAGTAAACCTGTTGGGGTATTCAGAGGGAGTTGTAACATCCTGATCAATAAGAGTTATAAAGCAGGGGTGGTCTGTGACACTGTTTGTAGAAAGATTAGTATACAGGGAGAGTGGATGTTCAGTTACTAAAAATTCTTTGTTCCAGGGGGAAAAGGAGGGACTGAAATAAATACAGGGCTAGGGAAGCTGCTCTGTAACCCAGAACCACCTGCCTGGTCCCTGTACTGCAGAGATTGATATCAGGTGTAAAGGATGGATGGGAAGGTGGAGCAGGGCACTGTGGCTGAAAGAGGCAGTAAATGCAGTGAGATGAGAAGTTGTAATAAAGCTCTCCACAGAACAGTTGCTGCTTCTTCTATTCTAAGATTTTGTAAATTAATTTTGTTTAAAATGACACTTTTCACTTTGTCTCTGCTAATAACACACTGGAGATGACTTTAATCCTACTTAGTGCTTGGCAGTGGTGAAGTTTCTCTAAAACTTTCTTCCTCCTCTCTGCACTTACAGTCTAACTTGATTTGTCTATTGTTGATGTCCCTGGAGGGGTAGGAGGAAGAGCCACAGGCAGCCTCACAACTGCTGCCTGTGAAGGCTCCTTCTAATGAGTGGTGCTACCATGCAGCCATGGAACGAGATCTAATGAGACCCCAAAGGAGTCAGAGCTACCACGATTTTCCTTGGAGCACCATTTTAAACTTTTCTTTGGAATAAGCCAGAGTATTGCTTAGGAGGATTTTTAACTCTTTTGTCATTCTTCTTTAAGCTTCCAACTGGTCAATTCTTATTTACAGTCTTTCAGGTGTATTAGATGCATTTGC
>VWZX01010084.1:0-233972 GCA_013399015.1 Galbula dea
CAATGGGATGAGTTTTAATAAGGGTAAATGTAAAGTCGTGCATTTTGGTCTTAACAACCTCCAGCAGCACTACAGGCTCGGGGTGGGGGGGAGGAGTGGCTGGAGAGCTCCCCAGCAGAGAAGGACCTGGGGGGTGCTGGTTNTGCTTTCTTGGATGCATGCACACTGTCACTGTGTTTTGGCATCATGCCCACACTGGGGAAATGCAGATTCCAAGTGCCAGGGAAACACATATGTACCAATTTCAGTTGCTTTATACTTCTTGTTGAGGGTAAACTATGGAGGATGTTAGTCCAGCTAACAATAGGAACATTTTGTTACTAGCAGTGACATACTGACAAAGTTCCTAACAAAGTGAATGATTTAATAAATTCATGTGCCAGGGTAGGTTTAGATTAGATATTAGGAAGAATTTCTTTACTGAAAGAGTGGTGAGATATTGGAATAGGCTCCCAGGGAGGTGGTGGAGTCACCATCCCTGGAGGTTTTTAAGAAGAGGATAGGTGTGTTTCTTCAGGGGATGATTTAGGGATAAGAGTAGTGTAGGGCTATCAGTTGGACTAGATGATCTTGAGGGTCCTTTCCAACCGTAATGATTCTGTGATTCTGTGAATATACTAAACATCCGTAGTGTTTTGAGTTTTCCAGTTGTATTTTAAGGTAAGACAAGATGTTTGATGTGCTGTGTGTACAGACTGAGGTTTTTGGCCAGAATATTCTCACCTATTTCTATTTTTAGAATTCCTCTGGGAAAAAAAAGAGAAACCCAAACCAAAAGGAGCAATGTGTTTCTTAAAATTTAACATAAAGTAAAAATAATGTTATTGCCTCTTTCTTGAGGATGCTTCAGATGAAGAGTCAGCAGCTTACAATAATTACTTTATGTGTGAAGGTAATGTTACATAACTCTTTAAAATTAGTTATGCTTTTTTGGTTGGCCTGTATGTGGTGGTCTCAGGAAAAAAAAAAAGCCAACAATTTCCTGGCAAAAACTAGAGTAGAAATGGGTCTAGTACTGATTTACTTTAGTGTCAACAAACTCCATCCCCCTAAAGAAAAAGAAAAAAAAAAAAAAAAAAAGAAATCCTGTTGCTACTCCCATTAATCATGATCTGCATCTGACTGTATACTGCTTAACTGGAGTAAATGCTTGGGCAACCAGGGCTTATTTAAAATAACAGTATTTTGGATTAACCAAACATCGAAGTTTTGGCTGTATCCAGGAAGGAATAGGTAGACAGTGCTGCTGTCACAGAATCACAAAGGTTGGAAGAGACCTCTAAGATCATCAAGTCCAACCATACCTATCACTAACATACCACTAAACTATGTCCCTAAAAGTTAAAAAAAAAAATCCTATTTAAAGTTTGTCTTTAAAAAAAAAAAAAAAAGTTTATGACTTTAAAAGTTAGTGAAATCTAGAATTACCAAAACCAAAGATAACTGCATTATTCCTGGAAAGAAGAGCCTGTTCAGAATCAGTGGAAATGTCCTGTCTGGAATGATGGTTACCCTTTTAGCTCCTGGCCAAGAGTCTCAGCTGAAAGCAAAAAACCCCAATAACAACAACAAAAAACAAACCCAAAAAGTCCTCCAAGGAGACCTGTTCTTTTTCATGTTTTATTCTCCCAGAATAGAAGAGTTCTGACATGCTGAAAACATCTAAATCCTGAGATCATAAACCAAAATTGAATTACTTCAAAGTGTGTTTTTTCCTCTTGGTTTAAAAGTTTTAACTCTGTCTGATATATAGTGTTCTTTAAGTTCTTAAATGGTAAATGAACTAGCAAAAGATAGTATCTAGTGAACAGATACAGACTACCCAATAGTTACTGCAATGTACATCCTTTAATAAGGCTTAATATTTTACAAAATACAGATCTAGCAAATGTACCAATGGTAATTTTTGGCTTCAACTGAACTGGTTATGTAGAAGCAGTTTAAGAAGTACTGCTTGGAGAGTATGTAAGGTAATGACTCTGCAGAGGAAGCCATAGGTCACTTAGCTGTTGAAACTCTCAGCTTGGCTTATATGTTGAAAGAAGGGACCACATCAAGATTAAGAGAAAGGGGGGAAAAAAAACCACTCTCCCAGTGATAGTGTGCATGTGGTCGTCTTAGCTGCCTGCTGGCATGCGTATCAACTCCATCCTCCTTAGGCTTCTCAAGAGTCAGTTCTCAGCTGCACTATCAGCAAACATCTCCCCCTGACTGTGAGGCCCAGCTGACCTTTGTGTTTCTGACTCATCCATTCCTATCCCCATGCTACCATCCACTGCCCTGCCAGTATCATTGCTGCTGGCAGTCTTCAGTTTTCTGTCCATTGGAGGGATAAAGCCTCCCTAAGACCTTCAGGAGTGTTTTCTCTTTCCTCACCACCATCACCACCTCTGCTTGTAAAAGTTGCTGATTTGGCAAATACGAGAAATTCAGTGAAAGTTTTGAAGCTGTAGGATGCAGTTTACATATGAATTCACAGGCTTTAAGTTGTACAAAATTAGTAGGCTGTTTGGCTGCAAGTACGCAAGCTGTTGGTTTAGTGTGCCACTTTCATTTATTTTAACTGTCTTACCATTGTGTGTGTGTATATATATAGGTATTTTTTCCTATTATGTACAATGCCACACTAGGCTGGTGTGTAACTAAATGTATAGATGTTATAAAAAGAGGGAGCATAATGAAGCTTGGAGATTAATTTTTAGAGTAGCATGTTTGTCTGTTATGAAGCAACAAAAAGTAGGCCCTTTCTTTGCAGTGGTGCTGACAATCAAATACATACCTGTTCTCCACATGGGCAAATGGCTTTTCAGGGAGTTGGCTTGCAGTTAATGACTCTTTTGGGAGGACTATCAGCTATTAGCATACTAGTTGCAATAGCCATAATCTAGAAAAATGGTTACCACCTTACTTCAGTGTAAAATTAAGTTTGCATGCTACTCTTCCAAGGTTTTCCCTTTTGTTTTTATAACTTTTTAGGGGACTTAACATAAAAGGTTTCTGAGATTCTCCTTACTAATAAAATTTTATATAAATTTCTGTAATTCTGGGATCAATAATCCGTGCTTCACAACTGTAATCTTAGAGCAATTGGCTGGCTTGGACTACATTAGGACCTGGTTTGTTTTCCAGGGTAAGTTGGTCTGTTGGTCTGTGTGCATCGTCTGAGTTGTCTGTCATTTGAAAAGAGGTGTTGAATGTCTAGGAGTGATGTTGGGAATCAGAAGTGGCAGTGTGTGTCACGTTGATATTGAAGCTGTAACACTTGGTAGAGAGAAAAGATTTTAGCATAGCAGGTCTTTTGATTGGGAAGCTAAGTCCAAACTACTTAATCTTGGTTAACTTCCTGCTCTAATTGCTACTAAAAATTGTGTGTTGTGAATATGTGATGACTAAGGAATACCAGTGAAGAACGAAAACCTGTCATTTTTCCCTTTTTTATTTTTTCTCCTCTTAAACTCTTTTGAGCTTTTCATCAAAAAATCATCCTTTAATTTCTTCGCATTTTTTTTAACATACTTGTCATGTCTGAGGATTCTATTTATTAAGATGCTAGAATTCCAAACCTGGTTTACTGCCTGACTGATTATAACTTAACCTGCTTAGTTCTCTTTATAGGAGTGCATTCATGTCCCTTGAGGATCTTTTCCCTGCTAACAGCCAGTATATGTATCAGTTTCACAGTAGTGTGCTAGTTTTGGCTGGGAGAGAGTTACTTTTGTCGTAGTAGCTGATAGGGGCTGTGTTTCAGATTTGTGATGAAGACTGTTGTTAACACACTGATGTTTCACTTCCTGCTGAAGGGTGATCACACACTGTCACAGTCTTTCTGCTCCTCACACCACACCACCAGTGAGCAGGCTGGGAGTGCACAAGAGGTTGGGAGAGGACACAGCTGGGAGAGGTGACCTCAACTAACCAACGGGATATTCCATACCATATGATGTTATGCTCAGCATATAAAGCTGGGGAAAGAAGGACATTCAGAGTTATGGTGTTTGTCTTCCCAAGTAACCATTATGTATGATGGAGCCTTGCTGTCTTGGAGAATATCTGCATGCCAGTGGGATGCAGTGAGTGAATTCCTTGTTTTGCTTTGCTTGCATGCACAGCTTCTGCTTTACCTATTAAACTGTCTTTATCGTAATCCACAAGTTTTCTCACCTTTTATTTTTTCATCACTTTTACCCTTCCAGTTCTCTCCCCCATCCCACCAGTGGGGAGTGAGCAAGCAGATCAGTGGGCCTTAGTTGCTGACTGGGGTTAAACCACAGCAACTGGTAAAACAACTGTTCTGTTTTGGTGCATTCTAGCAGAGGTGGAGTACAGCAAAGAGGGTTAATAGTACCAGTACTCTAACAGCAGACTGGCATTTCCCTCTTGAAATTCCCTGTTTTCTGTTGCTTATGCAAATTACAACAGTTTTTTTTTTTCAGGCTGAAATTTCTTGCTCCCTGTATGTGCTTCACCTTATTTTCTCAGCAGCTATTTCTACTTATTAATTCATACAGAAATGAGATTTTAGAGTAGCAATTGTAAATTTCTTCAATTGTTGGGGTTTTTATCACAATTTCCTTTTCTGACTCCATAAGAAATGCATGGAATCTTGTCACAGTTCTAAGTCTTTGAGAAGAACAATTTGCACATGCTTAGTATGTTTTTCTGGGTTCGTTTCTCCAGTTACCTGATCCAGCTTTCAGACTGCACATGCATCATGTGAGTTTTGCCATGCACACAATTTGCTGTAATTTTTATTCATTTGCTCTGAGTATTGCAATGTTTAAGAAAATGCCAAATTCCAACTTCTTTCTCTGGGGACTGGAGGGCATGATAGGATTTTATTTCAGAAGAACTTAGTTTTGTAGCTGACTTACTAATCTTTTAGAGCTGGGCTATATCATTGTATATGCCCTATTAAGGAACTCTCTAGAGTGCCTGTGAGTAGATACAGCGTTTCTAACTGGGTAAAGTGCCTTTTTACTTTATTTAGGAAAAAAAACGCCACAAAGCAACAAAAAAGGCAAGCCTAAGCATGAAACTGGAGATAAAATCCAAATATGTAGACTTGCTAACCTGTTCTAATTAGTTATGAAAGGGTGATTTCTGAAATACAGCAAAAATTGGGTTTTCTACAGCAAAATACCCAAAAGCACCAGTGCAGTCCATATGGCAATCTGCAGTGTTGTTCAACTGCAGAATAATTTTTTTAGTTTTCAGCCAGTTCATTTCTGTATTACATAATGGGATCAGTCAAAGGTTGACAAACAAAAGGTGATAGGAAGTTATTCTGCTGTCTTCCAATAGCAATTTTTCTTATGGTTGAGGGGGAAACTACTGACTGAGAGAGACTCACAGAATAAACTTTTGAGGAACCAAGAGAAGTGCCACTGTAGAAATGTTTATTATGAGAACATTTGAAGCAAGTTTCATATTTCCAGAGTGGGATTTTGGTTCTTGCTTATTTACAAACTTGACAGCTGAATTTCTCCTTTCCAAGACTGCGCCATTTCTGTATTGACCAAACACCAGTTTTCATGGACAGGTTTACTGTAATAGTTGCTAGAAATGCAGGTTTCTTTATCTGTTATTTTATATGCTTCTTTGCTTGGTTTTTGGGGTTTATTTTGTCTTCCCATGACTACATAGCTATTTCAGAAGCTTGTTTGGTTTCTGAACTTAATTTCAGTTAAGTCTGTCTCCTTCGAAATGAATTGATTTCTTCTTTGGTGGCATTCCCAAAAGACAATCAGTAAATAAATATTTTACACAAATAGTGTATATTTAGCTGATAATTTTCTTGATGGAGCATCAACTGAGAACATACTTGAAAAATTGCTTTTTGTTTAAAAATTGAACTAGTTCCTTTTTAAGAATTGTGTCTGAGGATTGTGTTAAGTAACAGGAGTATACCAGTACATGATTTGTTTTCAAGATTCTCACTTCTTTCTGATCTTTGAAATGGGGGGTAGGGGGGCTGTCTGTGTGCATGTGTTCAGATTTTGTTGAATGGTATGTCTGAGGATTATTTTCTGAGTGAGTACATCTCATTTATCAGACCTATAAAAGGCATCCACACAGCACAGTGCAAAGTCGGATCCCCAACCACTGTTGGTTTCTTAAATCTTTCAAATCTTGCGCTTGTGTTTAGTAGAACCTGCAGGAGTCTGCCCAAGGACGGACATGATGTCAACCGTGTTATGCAAATTAATGGAGCTTCTTGTAATCTCAATTTTCAAGTTTAGCTTTAGTAATTTCACTCCTCAGGAGTGTTTTTAAACGTTCATTTCATCATAGTTGAGGATGGTTAAAGGTTTAAAACAGTAAGCATGTGTATCTTGGTCAGGGACTGACTGTGTAAGCATAGTTTGCATGCAGCAGAGATTCACAGTTTTATTGCAGCTTTTGAAAGCATTATTATCCTTTATAGAACACTTGAAAAATTTTGCCTTGGAGATGGCTGTTCTTCAGACTGAGTAGAAGATAGGCTAAAATCATAACTATATGTTCTTTATTTCCTTCATGCTTAGAATTTTTGTCTGGTGTTCCTGCACAGACGTTGTTATGCATCTCATCTGTCATGTTATTTCCTTTTTGAGAGGAAAGATCATACAGTGTTTTAAGGAGACTGGTTATGTCTTGAACTGCTTTGAGACTTGACCTAAGTAAGTCTGTAAATCAGAGACTTGCTTTATGGTTGTTGTTTCCTACAGTACTCTGTGACTTTGGGAAGTAATGGATTTATGAACCATATGACACAAGTACTATGAATGTTATTACAAAGGCTATCCAACCTTCATGGTTTTTGGCAGACTTGTCTCATATATTGTGTGGTCTTCATTTTGGTCTTCTATATTTATGAGATTTAAACTTAAAAATACCTACATAAACTTAAAAGAAAATAGAGCCAATTGTTAAAGGTGGACAAAACACTATTGTATTATTGTATTCTTGAAGGGAGTACAAATCTGTGCTAGTATTAAGCTCATCAAGGAAAGACTTTTTAACAAAAAGAAATATAGTGAAATGTTCCATTTCCAATGATTATGTACTGTTGACACTACAAAGTGTTTTGAAGGGCTACTGTAGCACAAGTATAATGTGTACTGTTAGACGTTATCAGTCACCTTGGTGAAATAAAGTGACTGTGATTGTGAAATTAAATGAGGGAACAAAGGATCTCAACTTCAAGTTTTGTTTTGTCTTTCATTCTGAAACTAAAACATATCTATTTGTACTGGTGTATAATAGCTATAACTTACTCTTACAGAGCTGGGATTTGAGAGCACTTTTGCATCTAGCAAGTTGATAGTATATATGCTGTTATATATCAGTTCCAGTTTGAGCCAAATAGGAATTATCTGTGACACTTAAGGAATAAGTTAATAAACCTATCTATAGTAGCAGATTTTACTTTAAATAGAATTTACAATGTCTTTTACCAGCTGATGGAATTTCAGATTCTGTTTTGTGGCTTAAATTGCAGGCTGATTTGGTGGTTGCCAGCATGTGACTTTTGATAGATATGTATACTTTGAGACACTTTTCACTGAAAGGCTCCTTAAGGAAGGTTTACTTTTGTAGATACTTTGGATATTCCAAATATATTATGTGAAAACATTGATGTGTAACAGAATAGAAAAATAAATTAAGCCCTACAGCAACATGAGAAGTCTTAGTATATGGGTGAGTGGAAGGTCTCTAGCATCAGACTGATATTACAGCTTCTAATTGCTGCCAAGTAATGATGGTGTGCATGTTGACATAGTTATTGGAGGAGCAGAAGAGGGAAGAGATTGTTAAAATTCCTAAAGTAGTTTCTTTTTTTTAAAAAAAAAACACCTTTTGTTACTGTATATAGTTTTTGGCTCTCATAAAGACAATGAGTTTAATCAGTTGTAATGTAATGATTAATTTTTCTGCTTTATGCAAAATTAAAAATACTCGTTCTCCAGGGAGATTTTGTGCTATCCTCTTAGTTTAGAGTTTGCTATGTTAATGTCATGAGTGAGCTCTCCTTGGACACTATGTATAGTAATATTGCAAAACAGAAACATAGGGCTTTGGGGTTTTTTAATACTATAATTTGCTTCAGGCTGCTAAACTAATTTACTACACAATTACAGTATCACTTCATAAGTGATTACAGAGAATATCTTTTTGCAGCTTAAGACAACAACATTTTTAATAGTTTTTCCCTACAAATTCTGTGTTAATTTATATGGTGCTTTTAGTTCCCCCCATACTGGTGGTTGTTAGGAAATCTTCCACAGAAGATTTTGGAGGTCTTGTCAGATTTGTGCCTGCATTTTGCATGGTTAACATTAACTGAAGTTGTGGGCAAATGTGATTTTTTAAACATGATTTGCTTGTGCTTTGGAAGAAGTACTTGTGTTCATCAGATCAGAATTTGGCATGGTTTATGTCCCTATGGTTGGTTAGTTTTCCAGACTCCATCTTAACATGTAGCTCCTTCCATTTCATCTGTAACCATGGATATTTTCTAATACTGTACATGTGTCTACCAGAGGGAATTGTAACTACTTAAGCAACATTGTGCTAAAGGATGGACAGAAGTGCACTCTTTTTACTTTTTTAACAAATGGTTACACTGCCAATATGTCTTGTGCAACAGAGAACTGAGTTCCCACAGCAGAGAAGGAAAAGTAGTTACAAGATTAAGAGAGGGATCTGTGTGCAATTAGGCTGAGGAGACAAGAATTCTTTACTTAATAAAATTGTAATGCAACAATACCACTTCTGTGAGATTGTGTTGGCCTAAGCATGTGTGTTCAGGTATATATATATATATATATGAATGAGGGACTTAAATGGAAGAGCCGATTTCTGCCTTTCACCTCATCAGTCTAGACCCTGTGAAGGAAGAAGACCTCAGGTGACAGTTACTTTCCAAAAAGTTTATAATATATTTATAAATGCTGCATGAACTTTGCTGTATTTACTTTTGTAGCTGATTGGATACTAATCTGTATGAAAAAGGAGCTGCAGTCTTTGTGTATGGGTTTCCTGGTGGGTTCTTGTCCTAAGGAATAAGCAACAATGTGCCATCTGTAGTTCTCCCTGTAGTTGGCATAGCCCCAGTTATTCTCACACCTTTTCACAAATAGTACTGCAATAGTGGAGGGTTTATATCTGTGCATATACTTGTAGCATGATTGACTAATGAATATGTTGATGGACACTGGAACCAAGTTAATGTGGATAGGAAGATGCCTACTGCTAACTTGGCAGCCATCTGACACTGTCATTGCATAAACCTGCTGTAATGTTACAAAAGTCTTCATGGAGATAGGTGCTCCAATTCGGAAGATTGCCAGCTGTTTACTGACACTGGCAACTACTGGGAAAAAGGTAAATTGGCTTCTGGTGTGAGCCTAAGATCAAGGAAGAAGTAAGCAGCCTGGTTTAGGCAGCTGCAGCTTTAGTCTCAAATACCAGTTCCTGCCCTTTCAATTACTGGCCTTTAGTAGCTACTCATTTTATTGTGCTCTTAGTTTTGTGACAGGGCTGGATAGCGGTGTGAATTGCAATGCCACGTTCCTCTGTTGTGATCTGTGCTGTGGTTCACCCTGAGAACAAGTGGCAGTTCTTTCTAGTGAAGTGAAATCCTGTTAGGGGTGCCAGCAGCTGCCAGAATGCCCTGCAGCGCCTGTGCTGCTTCCCTTAGTGGGAGCGTGGACAGCTTGAGCGATGCACACGACTGCTTTGCTTCGCAGCATTGAACAGCACGGAATTGCTTACAAAAATGCTGCTGTGAAGAAGTGTCACTTTCTGCAAAAAGTTTTTGAAGGTTTTCATCATTATGCAGCTCTGTTGGAGGCAGGACTCCTGGCCTTTCCCTGTTCCCCTGCAGCTGCAGCCTGCAATACACTGCTCTGCTCTCTGGAGTTCATCAGCACAGTCCTGTTAGGTATTGTATAGAAGTAGAGGTTGCCAATAAGTATCAGTATTTAATCTAATTATTAAAAGTTTTCTTAATTTCTTCTAAAAAGAAGAAAAAGCTCTTCTAATTCTTCATATTAATGTCAATGCACTTTATTATAGTCTTGAGGGCATAATCTTAAACTCTGACCTTCCCCCACTCACTTGGAAATCCTTATGGTGTGTGTAGTCAGCCATGTGTAAACCTTTTGTGGAAATGAGATTAAAAGCTACAGGGTCAAAGACAGAATCATTTATTCCCCTTGCATAGTTCCTGTAGTTCAGGGTTAGGAATTACATTAGTACAGTATTGTGTATGCTTCAGTGGCTTGCTTTCTGTCACAATTAAATTTTGTTACTCTGATTATGTTATCACAAGAGAAAGTTACGCAACAAAAAATATTCTTCTATTGTTAAAGGAGCACCAAAAAATTCTCTGGGACTTGTGGGAAGTTGCCTTTTATCTTCTCGAGGAGTGTTAGTTGGTTGAGATGTTCAGCTTCTCATTGCTCAGGATAGCTTCACCAGAGCATTTCAACTATCCTTTTTTTATAGCAGTTAAAGGCAACTGCTCATCTCTACACACTTTACTCAGGCAGAGCAAAGGACAAGATAATCCCCTTAACCTGTTAAATGCTCCATCCCATATGGTAGGTGATAATTGCATTGTAAGGGGATTAACACAGTGGGATATGCTGATAGTGTAATGAAAGCTTCACTATAAGTGTGAAAGTCTGTTGAAAGCATTCAAGCAATTTAGGACCTTATAGTCTCACATTTTTGTAAATATCATAAAATACAAGTTTCATCTGGACAAGGTGTGCTGTACCTTTACGTGCCTTCACATGTGTGTAACAGGTTGTAATTTTGTTTTGTGACATCAGTAGTCTAAATATCTGAGACCCTCTTGTAGGAGCAGTAGGGTAGGCTTTTATTTAGATGAACCTTTTAGGGCAATTCTCTGATTATGGCTGTGTTAAATGCATCCCAAGAGTTGATTTCACTTTTACTCAAAACTCCTATGAATTTGAAATCATGGGGTTAAGTTGTGTCTAATATAGAAACACCCACATTATTAAACACTGCCTAGAAATCTTTGTCCATAAAGGTGAAATTTGAATAAGCCACACTGTGAAGAATATCAAAGTAATTTTGTGTCAGTAGGGATAAGGTGATTTCAAGCTGAAAGTGACTTTCCTTGCAGCCAACCACAATAAATGTTTTGAAATTTCAAGCATGAGCCTAAGGTAGTGCAAAATGACTCTTTAAAAAAAAAACCTTTTAAAATTGTCCTGTGTGTGTTGGGTTTTGGGGGGGNTTTCAGTTTAGCTAATGCTATCAGTAGTGAAGACAGCAAATCTGTCACAAAAGCTCAGAGCATTTCATAAGCTAACTGTAACTTAGTTTCCTTGCTCTTCAGGATGTTAAAGATCCTTTTGAAGATATGTAGGGTGGTAGCTGAGGGTTGATTACCATCCTTTTGGTTGCACTCTCTCCAGTCTCCCTGTATGATACAAGAAACTGGGTGAGTTGCTTAGTGCTGACCAGTATGTGCCATTTCACTGGTTTGAACATAAACATGTTAGGTTAGAACAGGGCTTGGTTAGCCCACGCTGTGCTTTGGTAGTGTTTCATTGGCAGATAGATTAGAAATTTAATTGAGGTGTGTGTATTTCTAAGTAAATAAGAGAGTTGAGTGTATAAATATGCACTGCATGCAGTAGATGCTTTAGTAATGTTATATCACCTTGCAGTGGGATTAAACATTCTAATGAGTTAAGGTTCTGTGATAAGCTGCATGGTCGCTATTCCTTTAGTTTCCAGTTCCTGGCTTAGCAGCTCTGTCTGGGTGTGTGCCTGTGCAAATAAGGGCAAAATAAACCTAGCAGGTTTTTTATGTGCCATCTGTAGCAACTTTGTTGGTCTGTGCTGAGGTGGTTGAGTGGTTAAGCTCAACATTCTCTTAATCATAACTGAGTGTACATGTTTGAGTAGAAAGCTGCTCTTGCAAAGTTGTGGTGATGAGACCGGGGAGTAATTTCACAGATTTTCCTTCCCTTTATTTTCGTTGTTTCTTTTAAGGTGACTGAATTCTAAAGAACATTCCTTAATTTTTTTCTTCTGGATTGGTAGTATTTACATGAGGAAAGAGAAATTTGAGAAATTTGCTTTTTGGTTTTCTTACATTCTGTAATCTCAAATAAACCTGAGTGAAAGGTCATGGGCTTAAAAAAAAACCCTAACAAACCAACACCCTTCCAAAAAATGAAGTGTGTCCCTTCTCCCCACCCTAGTCCTTTCTGAAGTATGAGTTTGTCACATGAAGTCCCACTTGAAACAGTCCTTACATTGACAATATACAGAGAATATTTTTAAAGAGGAATTTTCAAATTTTTAAAACCAGGCTTCTTAGCCAAACCTTACATAGATTTAAATATATACTAAGTACGTAGTAAGTCAAATCATATATTGTATATAATTGTTTTTCTTCTTAATTAGGTGACAAACAGCATGTTTGGTGCTTCAAGGAAGAAGTTTGTAGAGGGGGTTGATGGTGACTACCATGATGAGAACATGTACTACAGCCAATCATCGATGTTCCCACATCGGTCAGAAAAAGATGTAAGTTGAATAAGCTTACTTTTCCCCTTCAATAATGAAGTAGTTTCAACTATGTGAAATACATGTGAGGAAGAGCTTCCTTTAGATTTTAGATGGGCATGACTGTTTTCAGTGGCAAGTGCTTTAATTTTACTGAGTTTATACATGTAAACTTCAGCCATGGGCTTGACAGGATTTTGGGGTTGTTTTTCATTTTAAGAATTGTATTTGTAACTTAAATTGGATTATTGATTATATCTGTTGTTTACATACTGTCTACAGTGGTTTTGTATTTTATGTCTTCAAGCATTTCTAGCTTCTGAAAATGCCATGTGCAGCTTGTTTGTCAGCTCAGGTATTCTAGTTTAGGTATTTCTCGCATGACACAAAGTTCCGAAACCAAGCATTCTTAATTTTTTTGCCTTAGTATTTTGTTGTTACATGTCAGAACTGCATTGGCATTACTGAAGCTCTGCTTATTATTAAAATAAATAAATTAGGCAGTAAAGTATTTCACTTTTATATGGAGGGACATGTAGAAATATATGGAAGACTGAAAGCATCAATTGGAAGTTCATGTCAGATGAAGGTCAGTAATACCAGCTCATGACAGGCTTGCATTTAATGTGTAGGCATCACATGGGCTAGATTTTCTTTATAATTAAAAATAAATAAGGAAATAAATCCTTTCAGACTTTCAAAAAAGTGTCATTGCCTCAAGCCTGCCTCCATGACTGTCCAGAATATATTCATTTAATAACAGATGTGAACATAGTCTTGATAGACCTTGACCTATGTCGATGTCAACATTTCCTATAGACTCGTAGATGAATTTTAATTCGTATTTTCAAAGAGAAGGAAATAGGTTTAGGTTAGAAGGCTTTTTTAAACAAAATGAGGCAAAAAAATGCTTAAATGCAGTTTTCCAATTCAATTTCATAAGTTATTTGAATGAGAAAGTTCAGGTGAGCCAGCAAAGGACTAAAATGTACTACAGCTTGAAGAAAATTAAATAGGCTGCTCCCCTCTTTTTGTGCCCATTATATATCTGTATGTACCACAAATGCATACAGGCACAATGGAGTATTTATAATGTTGAACATGTATGTGAGCACTGAGAGGTGCAGCTAGAACCCTCAAAAGCAATGGATGCTATTTCTCCAAAGTGATGCTTAAATATTAAATACTTACTTTTAGATTTGGTGCACTGAGGGAGAAATCATTATGGTGTTGTAGAAAAGGTAAAGTGAGATGAATGTTATGCTGTACTGTGTACACAGTGAATGCTGATACTTGGCACATTGTTGACACAGCGAATGAGTGTTTTAGTTGCCTACTCTTTCTGTAGGCAATGTTGCAGAAGTGGATCTTAGAATGGGACTTCAAGAGATGGAAGGTGGGTGTTCCAGACATCAGGAATGACAAATGAGAAATCGTGAAAGCTTGTGGGAGAAGTGGCCAAAATGGGTCATAGAAGCTGCTGTAGTTGGCAGAAGAGTGATGTCGTTCCAAAAGGAAATGGAAGAGTGATTTTTTTTTTGATTTTTTTTTTTAAAAAAAGCTTTTTAAAGTTCTTTTTCCAAATCCTTTTTAAGGGCTTTTTTTACCCTCCCATGTAGATTCACTATTGATCATTGCAACTTTGAGTTCATGCGTATGAAATCTTCAACCATTATATGTTACTGTAATATGTGTTTTAAAAGTTGATCAAATAAATATATGATGGTGATATTGGCATTGTCTGTACACCTTTGGTCACTCATGTATAGCTAAATATATATTGTGTAATACATGTTGCTTTTGATACCTCATTTTGCTCAGAGTAGATGAGAAAGGTTGCAAAGATGTTTGTGTTCTTTTTGTTTCCAACCAATTCTATAGCTTTGAAAACCTTCTCCAATTGAAAATAATCGTGTTTTCAAATAATCTTTCAACTGGAATTCTGCTAAAGATGATGTTCTGTGTATGAGAACACAATAAATATATAGACTGTGGTGTTATTTGTAATGTTTAGTATTGACAGACAAAAAATAAATTTGCTCAGAATTTTCTCTGAGTAAGTTAATAAAGACTAATGTTCAAAACTTGGTTCCAGTTTTATGAACAATGGAGGGGGAAATACTTTCAATATTCTCGATCTTGAAATACTTAGAATCTGTCTGTCATCACATTTATATTGAAATGGAGCAAGTAATTGTGGGGATAAAATAAAGGTAGAAGATAAGGAGTAAATCACTTTTATATTCAGAAAAATCTAACTGGTAATAAAAAGATTAAAACATAGTATACACAATCTCTTTGTAAGCTAAATAAGAAATGGCAGTCTTGGTGCTTTTTTTTTTTTATAGTAGAATTATCTAAACAAGGTGCTGTTTTACTGCAAATTATTCTCCTTTTTTTTCCAGTTTCAGTTTGTTGTATGTCTTCCCTGAGAGCAGGTAAAAATCTAATGGAGGGCAGGGCTGAGCTACAAACCTGGAGAAAATGAATTAAACTTTTTTTCTTTTTCCCTCTCCAATGTATCATATATACATACGAATCCTGAGTCCTTAATTTATGCTTTGTTTATACTCTGGAGTTCTTCAACCTGAAATAGCATGGTTCTGAGGGAAGCCCTCTGTGAATGGCCTCTCTTCCAGAAGAGAGCAAAAGCTTTTCTTAGTCTTTGTCCTCATACTGGACATGAGTAGGTGTTTTTCTATTCTTCACTTTGTTGAAGTGTTGTTGATTCTGATCTTAAAAGTTGCTCCTTTCCAAAGAATTGTTGCTTTGCATGAATATGTGCACTCCAAGCAGAAGAACAGACAGAATGGTGAAACCTTCCTAAAATTTAGAGTTAAGACTATTACTGCAAGCATAACTTGTATAAACTTCAGAACCTATATTTTTACTTTACTTTTACAGTAAGGTTTCTGTCCGTGTGAAGGAGTGGTGTCTTCAGGTGGGGGTACAGTGATGATTTGCACAGTGTTTGACTGGGTTGGGAGCTTTTCAGCTTTCTACCTTGTTTTAACACCCACAGTGGAGGTTTTAATTTTTTGCAAATTATATTAGGAAATAGTTGTTCACTAAGTGAAAAAGGAATTTAGAACCTGTCTGAAAGATGTTTTAAAAAAGTGCTTTATGCCTAATATACTAGTATGCCTTTAATACTTTATGCCTAAACAATTTTCATAGCACTTCCTGATGTAGTATTCTGCTGACTTGTTGCATTCAGCTAATTTGAATTTTAAAAGAATTTCCTTTACACAAAGGTAAAGTGAACTAAGGTCCTGTTTTAAATTTTTAAGACTTTTTACAAGTGGAAAGAAGTAGCAGCAAATAGTTTAGGACATGTTATTTTTATTTCAGAGCCTTAGTGTAGCTACAAACTAAAAGCTTTCTTTTAAGTTACCTGTTTTTTTTACTGGGGAGTAATATAGTTCTAGACAGTCAGGACTGACATGGTAATTGAAATGGAAAAGTCGCCTGTTGCTCATGTGCACAGGTGCTTCCAAAATCATACAAATGCTGTTTGGTTCGATTTTTTTAGACACAAAATTATGGTTCCTTAGAAGAGGTTAGATCATACTGAGGCCATCTAATGCACTTCCTTTTTACTGAGTGGCTTTGCTTTGAGTCATCACAAACCTTGCTGTGCTAAGTAGGGAAGTGGAACAGGGTATGTCCATGAATGCTCTGTCTGATTTCTGCTGCACTTAGTGCATGATAACCAGGTCAGTAGTCCTTTGGCAAAGAATTCGGCTATTTTTTAGAACTTGCAGAAAACAGAAGGGTTGAAGAAAATGGTTTTAATATTTGGTTTGAAACAAATGTGGTCCTGCAACTTAAATTGACAACAAGTTGCAGAATGTGCCAACAAAATAATTACAGAGCATATGTGTGGCTGACTTCACCTACTTAACTGAGGTGTCTGTGCACTCAGTGAAAGCATTTTGAGGACAGGACTGCATGTATTTTTATTTGGGTAGAGTGACAATGGTAGAAGTTGGTAACTCCAAGCCTTCATATACTTTTGAATCTACTGTCTTCAGATGAGAAAAACATGACAATGGGCTTTGAGAAGAGATGGGACTCATTCAGTCTGAACTTCTGTTACAGTAATATATAGAATCTTTACTGAACTCTTACTATGTTTTGAAATCTATGGTCTTGTAAAGAGTTAGTACTTTTACAAGTGAAAAAACTCTGAAATGAGATTTAGCTTACTATGGAGATAGAGATCTAGAATCTTGCAAAGTTTAGGAAACCAAATGCAGAAGGGTTTTTTCAGTCTTCTGGAGACTGCTTTGGCTTTAGGGCTGCAGAACACTATGTTGTTCCAGCTGAGTTGTTGGCATTCTAATGCTGTTTCTTAGTATTCTAAGGAAACCTGTGGTATCTTGTTTCTCAAGGCATCTTGCTTGGCATTTGGCTTGGTCATTGCACAAGTGTTTGTTAGCTTGGGTCATAATTTAACTTCAGGTGCTGCACAGCTGTAAGTATTTAAGCAGTTACAGCACTCATGTTTACATTCATGTAACTTGTCATAGTATGAATAGTTTTGATCCATGTGCGGAGACAAAAAAAGTAAAGCTTATTTTGGAAAGAAAATAGAAAATGTATTTAATTATAAAAGATGAATATTTTCATATGTATTACTTTGCATGTAAATGTACTTGTAGGTTTGACTGAGCAGTGGGTTGGTTTGTCCTACTTGCTTTGTGAAACAAATGACTTAAGCTTTTTCCCTTGAAGCAAGAGTTGCAAAGCAACAGTTTCCTTTTACCTTCCCAGAGAGTGATTAAATGTTCTTTTAGTGAGTATATCACGTTTTATATCAAACCACAACAAAAGCCCCCCACAACACCACAACAGCAAACCTCTAAAAGAATGAAAATCGCAGTGCCATTAATGAAAAACATGGAAGGACTTACAGGTGATGAGATTAGAAACAAATTGAGGGAGTTTTTGCCTTTTAATGCAGTATACCCTTTCAGAGCCTACTGTCATTCTGCTTTTAGCTTGTGTTTTCATAATAAAGTTACACAGTATGAAGAAGGAACAAAACTTCAGAATGCAAAATGCAGCCTTTTACTGTGTCACTTTTAAGTTCGTACCTGGATGGATTTATCAAGTAAAACAATACATGATAAACTAATTTTACCTAGAGTAAAATGGGTTGTTGTATTTCATCACTCAGTTTTCAAGAAGTATATATTTCAATTAAAGTTATTTCACATCACTTTTAAAATTGTCACAAAGAAATTAATTTCACTATTGATGACTGTAGTATATGATTTTCACTATGGTAGAGTTTAAGTTTAGTTTTTTTATATAGAATAACTAAATTAATGTGGTAGATGTTGTTTCTGTACTTTATCTAAAAGCTCTATTTTAATGTATCTCCACTTAAATTAACAAAAGGTAACAGTTTTTGTATGTTAGCTTTAGCATTTGAAGTGATTCCTTGAACCAGATTAATTCCGTGCATAAATTCATCTGCCTTTCCTAGAAAGGGGAGGTTATGGTTTCTTACATAGTCATTCAGTTCACTGAACCTACTATATTGTAATATTCATGGTTTTTATGCTGCTTTTCTGAGTGGTTGTTGATTTTTCATATGCAACTGGTTGTTTGATTGAAAGAAAACATTTTCTTTGTTTAGCTGGTTCTTAATAGCTTCTGGCATTTTTTTGTAGTAGATTTCAAAAAGTTTTCAGTAACCTTTTGGCTGATTAATACACTGCACCATCAAACTGAGTATCTCTACACAGGGAGAATTAGTTTTTAGAATTTTACTTTAATAACCATTTTAATCTCTTGCTGATGATGTCATTATCATTCAAAGGCAACATCCCTAGAAGTGCTGAAGGCCTGGTTGGATGGGGCTTTGAGCAACCTGGTCTAGTGGAAGGTGTCCCTGTCTATGGCAGGGCAGGTGGAACAAGATGATCTTTAAGGTCCCTTCCAACCCAAACCATTCTGTGATCCTGTCCTATGATTTTAACCTTAAGATCTTGAGGTACTGGTGCCAACAACAGTGCGGTCCTAACCTCCTTGGGCTTCCCAAGTGCAGCTGTGGAGGCAGAAGAGCACAACTGTAAATGATGAAATCCAAGTGATTGAATAAAATTTCATTCATTTTTCAGTATTGCATTTGAGGTTATGTTTCACAACTAATTTATATCAGTAACAATTTTCACTTGCAAATAAGACCCTACAGTTACAAGGCTTTTGAAATTTCTTCATTAATCTCTGCTTTTGAGATTTGGAAATACTTACTTGTAATGTGGGAATTTTGTGAGCACCACATTAAAAAGTGGTTTGTAATCTAAAGGAGGACTAATAATACTACAAAAAAGAAAGAGTATAGAAAAATGTGTAATTTCTTTATCTGTTACTTATTGGCTTGATTTATTTCTATTTTTTTATGTCAGTAAAACACTTTTCTTTCTTCTATGGCTGTGGGTCAGCTGTTTTATTATTAAATAGTGCAGCACAGATGGTAGATACCAGAAATAAAGTAGTGTAAATACAGAATGATGCTGATGTTTGCACCTGTGAGAAACTCATAGTTTACCAGGGCAAGTATTACTGACAGACTTATTTGCTTATTCTAACATATTTTGGTTTTAGGGGTTGACTTTGTAGCTTCTGTGTTGATGTATTTTAACTTCAGCTTGCCTTGATTATAAGGAAGTGGCTTTAGGCTGTAACTGCATAATGTAGCAGCCTTCACAGACGTGTTGCTTTATTGAGTTTTCTCAGTGCTGCCATGCCGAGGTGTGCTACTGCGGCAGTTATGGTGACAGGCAGCTGTCCTCACAGTTGGTTGAAGGTTTGCTTGGAAGAAGCAGGGTGCTGCAGTGCAGAGGGGGGGCAGGAATGCCGTCAGACAGCTCGGCTGCTGGCCACCTTCTGCCACCTCCCTCTCCTTTCAGAGAGGCTGCAGCTTGTGTTTGTCCGTCTCCCAAGAGGGATGGCAAATGCAGCAGTTTCTTCACAGGTCTGGTAAATGTAAACTGTTGTTGGTGCTGGGTTTTTTTAGATTTTGTTGACGCTCTTAAATGAACTTGTTTCAGTAAACTCATCGGGAGTTAACAAAAGCAGGTACAGTAAAATCTTGTTCATCACTAGAGAGGTTGGAAACTGCCTGACAGCATGTTACAGCTTACTGGTTTTTGATGTGGACCAGTCCAGAAAAGTTGGGCCATCTGCTTGCATCATCAATTAGTTTGGGCTTAGGTCTTCCATAATTAGAACTGCACTGTGACTATTTGAGATTTATGAGTAAGATGATGTTCACATCTTGGTTGACTTTCAACTCAGTCTTTCAGCATGCCAGTACTGAGTGTTGGGTCTTCTGTACACTAGCAAAATGAAGTGCACCCTTGTTACACAGTCTTCTTTGCTCACTTTTCTCCTTGCCCTGTAGGAGATGCGAGTCTTAGGCCTCCTCTGTCTCCTAACGGCATCTGCAGGAAAGCCAATTGAAACAATCTGCTTAGTTCAGTTGTACAAGGTTGGAGCAGAAGCAGAAATCCCATGCTGTTTCACAACTGTGTTTTGTAGGTGTTAACCACTGCCAAATTGATTTAAACCAAAATGCCAGAGTTTGAAGAGCGGAGGTGTTTTCTGTACATCTGCAGCAAAGCTGTAGGTGTCACAAGCTTGTTTAACAGTTTCCCTGACTGGATTGAAAATTATTAGTCACTTGTTTTGAAAAGTTTTGGGCTTCATTTACATACTACTAGAATATGCTTTTCATTGATGTGATCTTAGTCATTTGTTAGTGTGTGTCAGAGGTTGTTACAGGTATAATTCTGAGCATTTTTTTTTTCTTAAAACACTTAAATATAGGGTAAAGCTTAAAAGATCTTGCCAACTGAAGAAGGCTTTAGTCACCTTAAGCACTAGACTACTTAATTTTTTTAATTAAGATTATAATGACCTTTGGCTATTGTAGAATAAAATAGAGTGATTTCCAGCCACCATTGCAAGTGTCCTTTTGGGGAGTTGTTATAGTTTGTGTGTCATGTTGCCAGTAGTCCAGTCAAAATAATTGCCAAATGATAGAAGGGATGTTTTTAGTACTACTACTAACATCCATCTTGAATCTTCATTATCTTTGATAGACCAAGTTCAAGTGGACTATAGTAGTGACTCAGAGATTGTGAATGGAAATAAAGGTCCTGGTAGCATAGGTTAAGGTTTTGGTTATTTTATTGTTGTCCTAAATTATGTGGAAATAATAGAAGAAGTAGACAGAATTTTAAGCTGCTTCTTACTCAGCTATGAAAGGGAAAAAAAAAAAAACCAACAAAAACACTTATTACTGGGGAGTGCTTTTTGACATATTACAGAATAAACTGGAGAGAATAAGCAAGATACCAGTACAACATATTCCTTCTCTGTGAGATTTGTGAACTGCTGTATTTAATCAGCCTGGAACAGATCCACAGAATTTTTTATTTTTCTTCTTGAGGCTTGTTATCTTTGATGTTCTAAGTATGTTATGACTTTCAGACTAGTTGTTAGACTTATTGAATTAATACTTGGCCTTTATTATGGCTTTCTTTAAAGGTTTCTCTACATGTCATTTTGCAATTAACTTTTAATGTAAAAGCAGATGGCACAATGCATGTGACCTACTTTGCAATGTTTCAGAAGAAAATCCAATTTCTAATAAGTAGTGTCCATTAAATATTATTTCCTTTTCAACTGAATTTAAAAAAATCAAGTAGTGTTTGGTCTAGAAGAAGTGGGATTCTTTTTTCTCTTGCAAGTATCATGTACCTCTTAGGTTTGTGATTTTATTTTAAAAAATATTTTTTTCTATCCAAGTTAACATTATAAATAAAAGATTTTTATGCTGAGGTTTGTACCATCTTCTACTTATTATATCTCATGCCATCACAGCAACCTTTGAATGCTATGAGCAGCTGTTCTTATGGAACTGTTTTGCTTACCTGTCCCACAGCTAGTACTGTTTTTTGACTGCTGTTCCTGTCTCAGTGTCTGGTTGGTTTAGTACTTTATTTTTGCTTGTGTGCTTTTATCATTGTCTCTGAAAGTGTCTTGTGACCTTTTTCTCTCTCTCTTTTTTTTTTTTTTTTTTTTTTTTTTTTTTTTTTTTCTTCCCATGGAATTACAATTTGTCACAACTGGCAATATGTTTTAGGATTTTCCAACTTGTCAAACTTGAATGGTTTTTTTTACCTCAACATTTTACTTTGTCTTTCCTTTTTTTAACCACTGTGTATCAGCTGGTTTTATCAATGTTTAACAAATGTCAGTTTGCTAGTTTAGAGTGGGGGCTGTGCTTTTGTTTCTTTCAAGCGTCCCCACTTCAGCATGCTTTGGTTTGTGTTGCAGAGCAATCTTAGTGCTACTGAATATGATTCCTTCTGGATGAAAATAGGCTGGAAGAGGTGTTCCAAGAGTGCACCAAACATGTTCCACTCACTAACAGGCAACTTGTCCATGGCATCAGGTGGTTTTGTCATGGCTAATTCTAGTTAGAAGTATGTACAGTATGCATGTTAGGCCCTCAGGGACAACTTTTTGTTTCACAAATGCACATCTTTCTGGCTGTGTTATTTGCTGATGCAGATGTGACCTGTGAACTTCACTATATGAGTGTTGAGCTGAAGCCGCTGGTAGTTATTTGAAGTGTTCCTTTTGTTCACAGCCATTTCTTCACTAAAAAAGGGGAACATTGGTCCAGTTTGCCATATATTTTGGTTACATTTTTACTGCAGGACCTTTTTGTCTTAGTGTTTCAAAGCTCTTGTGTATGCAAGTGTGAATGTTTATTGCTGTAGTTGCTTACTATCAAGTATGTGCACTTTGTTCAAAATATGTGTGAGTACATAGCATTTTGGGGTGATATTTCTGATATATTTTCTGATGATCTACAGTAATTGCTTACAAAAATTTGTGATGTACAGACATGAATGCTACTTTTGATATTTAGTGACTACTCTGCATGTCTTCTTTCTCATTTCTGCTATCTAGATTTGGCCTCAGTATAGACAACTAGGAGATTCATTTTATAAGGTTTGTTTGAGTTTTACATCTGTCTAGATTTAAGTCAACAAAAGAATTTCCAGTTTATCACAGTAAAAGGTATTTTGATTTGAATTCATTACTCTCAATTTGAAAAAGCTTGAAATCCCCTTATGGGTAAGAATCCAGACATTCCTTTCCTTGAAATCATCCTAAAATTCAGTCTGAGTCCAGACTGCTGCACTAAACCAGCAGACGTTTGTCCATGAGTTAGTAAGTACAAGCAGTATATTCTGCTGTAAGATGGGTGGATTAGGTCAACTATTGTCTTGCTGCTTATAGGGACAATCAGCTATACATATTGGTGAACATCTAATCTGTTCTTTAAAAGCATCTGGGGATGGATGTTCCAGTGCTTAACTGTTCTTAAGACTGCAAAGGGCATTTTTTCTCCCCAATATTTAGCCTAGATCTTATGTTTCTCAAAGTTATTAGTACTTCCCATTTGTGCAGCAGCATGGGCAGTATTTTATTCTTTTCCTCTTACAGCAACGACTGGAAGTCTGATGGCATGTCCCTACATTAATTGCCTTCTTTTTGGAGTATGCAAGCCAAATTTGAATCTTTCTTCACAGATCATGATAATTTTTTTTTAGATCTTACTCTTCCCAAGAGTCACTTCAGTTTGTCACATTTCTTGTATGAAGTCTGGAAGTTGACATGGAAGGTTTTAATGAAATTATTTGGTAATATGTGATTTTTCTAAAGAGGGCATGATAAAGCAGGAATACATCTGACGCTTGTACATCTTGCCTGCTTATAGGGTGTATACAAGCATGAAGCTAGCTCTTAGGGTGGTATTACTATCCATTACAATTGGAATCTTATCTGAAGTTCATATCTGTTTCTCTATGCCTGTTGCTACCCAACGACTCATTACCTTTTGCTATTGTGACTGATAATGTGGAACTTTCAACTATCAACCTTCTAAAATTCAGCAAAGGCAAGTGCACGGTGCTGCACCTGGGAAGGAATAACCCCATGCACCAATACAGGCTTGGGGCTGACCTGCTGGAAAGTAGCTCTGCAGAGGAGGACCTGGGATCCTAGTGGATAGGAAGTTGTCCATGAGCCAGAAATGAGCCATTGTGGCTAAGAAGGCTAATGTTATCCTGGGCTGCACTGGCTAGAGCATTGCCAGCAAATTGAGGGAGGTGATCCTGCCACTCCGCTCAGCCCTGGTGAGGCCCTACCTGGAGTACTGTGTTCAATTCTGGGTTCCTCAATACAAGAGAGGCATGGAGCTCCTGGAGCAAATCCAACGGAGAGCTACAAAGATAACTGGGCGCTGGAGCATCTTCCTTCTGAGGAAAGGCTGAGCAAGCTGGGCTTGTTTAGTCTGGAGAATAGGAGGAGGCTGAGAGGAGACCTTTATCAGTGTTTATAAATATCTGAAGGGAGGGTGTGAAGAGGTTGGAGCCAGGCTGTTCTTGATGGTGCCAAGCAATAGGATGCAAGGCAACAGGCACAAACTGGAACACAGGAAGTTCCACCTAAACACGGAAGAACTTTTTTACTGTGAGTGTGACTGAGCACTGGAACAGGTTGCCCAGAGAGGTTGAGGAGTGCCGTTACCTGGAGATACTAAAAAATGGTCTGTACACAATCCTGAGTAATGTGCTCATGGATATTGGACTAAGTGACCTCTGGTGGTGTCCTCCAACCTTAACTATTCTGTCATTCTGTAACCTTTGCGCTTGCTGTTACTAGCTTGGACAGGCATTGGTCTACTTGTATCATGCATGTTTTGTAGGTGGGGGCGGGGAAAAACCAGAAACCATGACCCAACCAAAAAACCCCAAAAGAAAACAAACACCACCACCCTTCCCCCCTACCCCCCAAAAAAACAAACCCAAAACCAACCAAACAAAAAAACACAAAGAAACCCACCCTATATCTGATTTAAATAGCAGTATTCCTTCTGTAAAAATGGGTCTCTTGGCTTACAAGGGTAGGGAAAAAAACGAAAGGTTTTAGATCTTCTTCCCGTATGCTGTTCGTTGCAAGTAAACCAGTCTAGTTTTGTGTATTTAAAGCCATTAATTTTTATTGACATGTAATATACAGTTTGAGTTGTTACTGTGCAGATATTTCAGGGAGTTTCTGAAACTTTTGATGACTTAAAAGGAGTTTTCAGTTGCTGTTTTGGCTTTCTTGACAAAACTATACTGTTGTAAACTTTCAGAGCAAGATAGCACAATAGCTTTGTGTCTTTAATAACCTTTTGTTCTTACATTTTAGATGCTGGCGTCACCATCAACATCAGGTCAGCTGTCTCAGTTTGGGGCAAGTTTATACGGGCAACAAAGTAAGAATTCTTTTTATTGGTGATATTTTATGTTAAATGTATTCTAGTTTCCTGCTTTTTGGATGGAGAACATGCATATTGCTTTGTTTTCTGGGGATTGTCTCCTTATTTGTGTGTTTGATTTGTTGGGGTTTTTTTGAAGATACATCTTTGCATTGCTTAGTCTGCAGTTTTGCAGTGTTTAGTGTGGCAAAGTGTCATATATTGACACTGTATAGCTGCTAAATCCAAATCCTGTAAAAGATGTCTGGGATTTAACGTCACTCTCTGAAGGAAAAATGAAGGAAAGTGAGCTGAGCCAAAATGAGCCTAGTTCAGAAAAATACGTGAGGAGTAGAAGGAAATTACACCTTAAATTATAGCTGATATTTCATGCTTTTCAGGAGCAAATTAAATCTTGTGTACATGCATTTGGCAAGGAACTATGCCAGTAAGATTATTGCCTTCTGCACCACTGCTTTTTTGTTCCCGTGCCTTGAAGGTTTTTTCTGTATCCGCCAACAATGTATATACTGTTACAATAGAAGACAGGCACAGCGTTTAATGCTAGCCACCTAACTTAAGGGCCAGCATTGAGAACTGAACCTGCTTGTAGCTGAGAGGTACATACAGCAAGTGACTCAGAATATCTGAGTTAAGATACAATGACAAGTAAAATGTGTTTGTGAACATCTCTCTTATCACTGTACGCTTTTTCATCTCTACAACTTTCTTGCCAAGTGCATCTGACTTTGATTCTAAGAGTAAGTATCTTGAGAGCAAGTTAGAGAGTCTGGACTTTATCTGGACAAACTAAAAGCTTTGTCTGCTAGATGCATGGCGTTCACAACTCCTTTTGGCTTTTTAAAAATATAATATATAATATAAACTGTCATTTGACTATGCTGATGAGATTTACATGAGCAGTTTCTGGCCAGTCTGAGAATTATGTTTGGCTCTTGGATTTTTGGGACTGAATCTGACACCGCTGAACATTTCATACTTGAATTCTGTCAAGATACTGAATTAGTTTATTCATTCTGTTTATCATGGGTTTTTATTTTTAAGGTTAACTTATTTCATCACTTTGTTGTTCCTTCAGTTGGCTGTGGTGCCTAGGACGTAATCTCTCTAATGTGCAGATGTGTGCCTAAAAACTAGGAAGTAAATATTATTAGGGTTCATTTCCTACCACATATTGATGAAAAAGGGACAAGAAGCTTCTGTGTTGAAGTCAATGCTTATGATTTAAAATACTTTATGGAAGAACAAAGCTGGTAATCCTTGTGTGCTTTTAGATTGGTAGCTGTCAGTCATTAAGCAAGATGCTGTATTATAGAGTTATATCCAGTATAGCCCATGCAGATCTCATCTCAGTTAAAAAAGTGGAAGAAGGAAGGCATAACAAAAAAGTGTTGGGTTTGGGTTTGGTTTTGGGTTTTGTTTTTCTTATGGATAGTTCAACTGCTCCTACTTCCAGACACAGGAATATGGTTCTACTTCATTCTAACAGCCCTACTGACTAAAAATTGTAGTTTAAAGAAAGCCAACAACAAGAAATAACCATCAGTGTAAAACTAGCTTTGCTGAAGCAAATGCTTGCACAAAATTTATCTGAATATTTTAGTCATGCTTTTCAGTGTACTGTATCTAGTTTGGAATTCTATGCATTTTTTCTTTACCATTGTATTTTTAGAATTCCACATAAATGTTAAATCAGCATTAAGATTACTTATATATTTATGCTCATCTAAATTATTCTGATGCAGCAAATTGCCAAAATATTTACAGTGAACACCTTGATATAATCAGCATTTAATGAAGTCTTAGGAGGCTTGTTATAGCAAGTCACACTTCCTCTTCATCTGAATGTATAGAGATAAATTTGAGTGTTATCAAAACTCTGTGATTGCAGACTTTTTGGATTGCAAATTGTAGGGTGGGACACAGACAGCAGCTCTTAGAGCTAAATGACTGGGAGGTTTCTTCAAACCTTGTCTATGATAATTATATGACTAGATGCTATGTCCATTCTTAATATTTAATCATGTTATACACTAGCATATTCAGCTGTTCTGCAGGGGTAATCTGCTATGGGAGAGTGTTGATTCACCATAGTCTTTTCTTTTGTTTGGCCTACAAGATAAGGTTTGAAGTTCTGTGAGTCTTCCTTAGCAGCCTTCTGCTAAAGTAATATGGACTGTTACTCATTGCTATCACATTTTATATACTAAATTTGTTTTTATCGATATGTTGCACTAAAATACTTTTTCTTGACTTGGAGCATCATTCTGAAACCTAATAAATGCAGAAAACCAATGTGAGAATGATGAGAAACTTTATAAAATTTTTGGACATTTTGAGGCAGGGCAGCAACTGGCTTTGCTGTTCTGAGTTAATTTCTTTTTTTACCTCACTTAAGTGTTACTTTATTCTGTCACATCTAATTGTTTGTGTAGAAAATACTTTTGATCACAATGTTAAAAACCTTCTGTATATTTTTAAATGCTAATAGAGGGCAGTTAAAAATTCTGCTTGCCAGCTTTCCTCAGAGATTGAACTTGACTTGATTGTGTACAGTGAAATTCTGTTATCAAAAAGAAGCATCTTTAACTTTACAGAGAACTGGCCTAAAATGTTGCTTTTATTGTCCTAAAAGCACTGTTACTGTTGACTAAATATTCATAACTTTCTTTTTTTTATTTAAAGGTTGCTTAATTTTTAGCAAGACAGATTGGTGTTCTAAGTGCTGGCCAATTTTATTACCAGTTTATTCAGAAGTCAGCTTTCTTGAGTGCAGTTATTAATTTTCTCAAAATGCTGCTTTTTTTGAGATAATTTGTAGATTTTCCTGTCCTTAATCAAAAAAGTCAAAACTGAACCCTTTCTCTGCAGTATGTTTCTCAAAGGAAACAAAATTTTGTTAGTGACTCAAATACAGAAATTCTTTAAAGAGCCTTTCTAAAGCTGAACAGAAACGGAACTAAATTTGAGAGAAATGGGCTTCTACTGTGCAAACAAGAACTTAGTTTTTATACTGCACTTTCCTTTAGTCTTTACACTTTTTTTGTAGGTTGTCAGTATAAATTGTTTCCATCTACATCTGATGGAGAAGACTTTGTTCCTGATTGCTCTATATCTCCACCCCTCTGAATTTTTTTTCAATAGGTGCACTAGGCCTTCCAATGAGGGGAATGAGCAACAATACCCCTCAGTTAAATCGCAGCTTATCACAAGGCACTCAGTTACCGAGCCACGTAACGCCAACAACAGGGGTACCAACAATGTCACTTCACACGCCTCCATCTCCGAGCAGGTATTTATTGATAGCCAATATTTCTGCAATTGTGTCTTTCTGCAGAGCCCTTGTTAAGTGTTCTGCATATTTTGCCTCAACTACTTTATAATCTGATTAATGAAAACCAGAAGAAACGTAGTTTCTATTGACCACTGCCTGTGTTAGGGAAATAATACTGTAAAACAGTAAGGACTTTACAGTAAGGCAGTGTTTGATTTTTGTGTGTAGAGGACAAATTGCTGGCAAATTCTGCTTCAGAATGTAAGAAGCTGGTTTTTGATTGTTCTAGTAAATGTATGGTTAAAATTTTTCTGTGGATGTCATACGTCATATAAGAATATTAAGGTGCTAGGTCTGAAATGCTCTTTAAAAAAAAGCACTGTAACACCCTTTCAGATGCATAATACTTAAGTATCTATCTAAACTTGACCAAGGACATGATTAGTATGTAATGGGTCACCTGTTATTTCTGAAGAAATCCCAAACTACATTAATTATAGAGAGCAATCCCAACATGCTGTGTTGACGCTAGGCACAAATTATTGTGACAGCTCAGAGTCCATCCTACATTTGTAATTTAAATGAGTAACCAAATACTATTGTACAGATTCATCTCTGTGGATGGTTTTTCTCTTTCAGGGGGATATTGCCTATGAATCCTAGGAATATGATGAACCACTCCCAGGTTGGTCAGGGCATTGGAATTCCCAGCAGGACAAACAGCATGAGCAGTTCAGGGTTAGGCAGCCCCAACAGAAGCTCTCCAAGCATAATATGTATGCCAAAGCAGCAACCCTCTCGACAACCTTTTACTGTGAACAGGTAAGGCTGTTTAGTTGGACCACCCCTCTACAGCCATGGACATGCTTAAATGCTGCTCTGGAAATCTAATTTTTATCCATTAGAATAAAGCTTGAAAGCTGCTTTGTGTGTTCTTATCTCCTGGCAATAAACTTTGAAGCTGCTTTTAATAATTGCACAAGCTTTTAGAGGCCTTAAAGCTAAATTCTGTTTCTGACTATTGAATTTCTACTGCTGCTGCTTTAGAATATGTGATGTTTCTCACACGTTCACAAGTTTGGTTTTGAAACATACCTTGGTTTTTGGGTATATGCATCCAAGACTGTTCATCTATGAATTTGGGAAGAAGTAAGGCAAGATTTGAAAACATGGTAGTTACTCCGGAAGAATAGTTAACTGATTCAGACACAGTAGGGACCTAGTATTTTACTTCACTGAATTGTGGAATAAAGTAGAGAGCATTGGTTTATCGTTCTGTTAAGTATTTGGTGCTCATTTGGATGCCAAAAGCTTTTCAGTCACTTCTGCTCTTTTTTCTGACACTAGATTCCAGGGTAAGATTCTAACATTCTAAACCGTTAGGCTTTAAGTGTGTCTTGGTGCTGTGTTTATGCTTAGTTCATAGGGGTAAAGTTGTAGTAGAAAGTGTGTTGATTCTAATTATTTAATGTGTGTAGTCACAGCTTCACACAGCTGACTGCTTTCCAGGCTTTGTTCAACAGCCTCATGATCTCTATGTTCTCCTGGTTTAGTCCTTTCTCTCCCTTCAGGCCCTTTCTTAGGGAACTGACTCTTCCAAAGAGCACAAACAAGTTCATGGCAGTCAGGTGCCAGTTCTAACCCAATCTGGTTATTTACAAAATGGATAAAGGAAGTTGAAAATTAGTGTCAGTTATGAAAAACTTGGTCAGGCTATTTACTTCTGTAGTTTTGCACTGATATAAGCATAAAAATGCTTTTCTCAATCACAGCAATATAGATTTGGTTGTAGTAGTTTGTTCCTGGAGTTTGAGAAGACTTTGTATCTTGCCTCTGATTATGTAGAATTTGCCTTTTCTTTCCTGTGATGTCTAGTGGCAAGTAAAGGCGATGATAATTTAAAAAGATAATTTTATTTTTTAAAACATTTTTGAAACCTGAACATCACAAAAGGTTGAAATAGTAATATACTTGAAAACTCTACATGCAGAGGACAATGAGTTTGGAGAATGATATGTATAGAAAGTACTTGTTTAAATATTGTTCAGCTGTAGAGTATATAATGAAATCGCTCTCTGTAGGAGCATTTAAATTAAAATCCTTGTCTTTCACTGTTTGCATTGTATATCTCAAGAAGCTACAATTTGTACAAGTTGAGAAAGAAATATCACTAACACTGACAAGTTCTTATTCCATAGTTTATTAGCCTCCAGAAGTGTGGTAGTACCTACACAATTGTTAATTGAGACAGTTAAAAAGATTTTGAAATTATACTTGGTGTGAAAAAAAAAGAAATTAAAATGTTTCCTTGACAGGTGCATGAATTATGTGACTTCCAAGAAGTGTTTTCTGAATGGTTGCCTTAGTTGGAGCAATGGAAGATTTTAGGTTTTTGAAAGTAAAAAATACTTTGCTTTCCCTTTTAGTTAACATTGGTAGAACAACTTACAAATAATTGTAGAGAAGAATGCATTTTGTGACCTAATCCCTTTCTTATCCCTGAAGTTCTTAACATGATTATTTCAAGACATGAGTATAGGCTGGGAGAAGAACTCGTTGAGAACAGCCGTGCAGAGAAGGACTTGGGGGTCATGATAGACGAAAAGCTGGACATGAGCTGGCAATGTGTACTTGCAGCTCAGAAGGCTAACTGTGTCCTGGGATGCATCAGGAGAGGCATGACCAGCAGGTCTAAGGAGGTGATTCTGCCTCTCTATTCTGCCCTCGTAAGGCCCCACCTGGAGTACTGTGTACAGTTCTGGGCTCCTCAGCGTAAAAAAGATGTGGACCTCTTGGAGCAGGTCCAGAGGAGGGCCACAAAGATGATCAAAGGACTGGAGCACCTCCCATACGAGGACAGGCTGAGGGAATTGGGGTTGTTCAGCCTGGAGAGGAGAAGGCTTAGAGGGGACCTTATAGCAGCTTTTCAGTGCCTGAAAGGGGATTATAAGGCAGAAGGAGAGAGACTTTTCTCCTGGTCTGATTGCAACAGGACATAGAGGAATGGCTACAAGCTGAAGGAGGGGAAATTTAGGCTGGAGATGAGAAGGGTGTTCTTTACCCAAAGGGTGGTGAGGCACTGGAACAGGTTGCCCAGAGAGGTTGTAGAGGCCCCATCCCTGGCAGTGTTTAAGGCCAGGCTGGATGTGGCCCTGGGCAATGTGGTCTAGTGCATGTGGTGTCCCTGCCCCTGGCAGTGGGGTTGGAACTAGATGATCTTTAAGGTCCCTTCCAACCTCAGCCATTCTATGATTCTACAATTTCTAGAAGCAAATAAACCCTTGCATGAGAAATGCTGTCGTCAGGCTAGATTCTATGCCCTTAAGATCACTTTTTCTCTTGTTGGTGCTCTAACTGGGTCTGGAATTCACAGATGGTATATACCGAGAATGTGTTTCTTCAGATGTGTGAGGTGTCTGAGATCTGGATGTCGTTCTAATACACCACATTGGTGGGCAGGGGGAGCAAATCAGGACAGGACCAGTCTTGGCTAACTGTTCCCTTTCTTGATGTCTTGATCCAAAATGAAACATCTAGAGCTATTTCAAATTGGAATGAAATGCTTCAGATTTTTAACTGTGGGAAAAGACTGTGTAAAACTTCCACTAGGTGAATGTTTGACGTTTTTATTTATGGAAAATTCTAAAACATCAACTTCCATCCTGTTACAGGGGAAAAATGAATGTTGTGATTTCCCACAGGGCAGAAATTCAGAATTTCACTCAGCTGGGGCCTACCTTTGGGCTTCTCAACATCTTCAGCTCGCACAGAATGAAGCGGATCATTTGTGAGGGTGTCTTTCCAACTGCAGTAGTCATATATGATATTTAGGTGTCTTCAAACATTTTTGCCTGACAATATTAAAGTTTGATTTAGCTGGTGTCTTTGTGTGGCAGAGACCATCCCTATGCTTGTAATAGTGCCATACATACATGGTGATGATTGCACACCATAACTGTTCAGCTTATAATGAAGTCATGAAAAACTTAAATCACTTCCATGATCCAGCTTCCCACCTGCAAATGCATGGATTGCATTCTGACTTTTCACTATTGTATTTACTGCTGCTTCGTGCTTCTTTATGAAATTGAGTAATGATCACATTTGTCATACCTTGTTAGTTGATGGATGTCTTAATACACAAGGCCTATTAAAAAACCTAAGTTATTTTGAAGTCATTGCAGTTGTCTTGATTGAGCAGTGCCTGCTGCTCAGAGTATTCAGAAGTATAAAGGAAGAAAACTACAAACTGAGTGTAGGCTACTGTGGGTTGCTTAAGCTTGAAATAATTTAAGTGTCCTAGGGGTTTTTCTCTCTTAATGCCTTCCACTGGAAATTACAAAATATGCATGCTCTTTGGTCTGACTTCCTGGATTTTTTTCACAGTATGTCTGGATTTGGGATGAACAGAAATCAGGCATTTGGAATGAATAACTCCTTATCGAGTAACATTTTTAATGGAACAGGTAAGTTTACTGTCATGAGTGTTGATCTTAAAGTACAGTATAGGGATTTTTTTACTAAGTAAGTCTAACTGAAAATAGCTTGTTCTGTGGGAGTGCAACTTTGTTGTAATTTTCAGTTGTTACACAGAAATGCTGCTCTGAGAGCTGTGGTATGAAACTGTTATTACTTCATAACAGTGGATTTTAATACTTTCAAAGATGAAGTGAAAGTATTCTGTAGAATACTCACTCTACATCATGTGACTCTAGATTACTCCTTGTTGGTTAGAAATGCAAAATAGCTTATGGAATTGAAAAGGGGATCAGAGAAGAGAAAGGTTTATCCCTTTTCTATGGAAACATTATACAGGGTGAAAAGAAGTGGTGGTCTAGTGGTTAGGATTTGGTGCTCTTACTGCCGCGGCCTGGGTTCAATTCTGAGTCAGGGAAGAATCCTGCTCTGGCAGGGGGGTTGGACTAGATATCTTTCAAGGTCCCTTCCAACCCCTGACATTCTGTGATTCTGTGAAAAACAGTGGGAAAGCTTTTTTTGAAATCTCAAACTCCTTTTGAACAACTAGTCTGTAATCATTTCAGTCAGTTTCTTCAGTTGTGAATTTCTCTCTGGAAATTACTTCTTCACCTGAGTTTAATGAACTAGAAAGGGGAAAATGTCCTTGTGCACAAATGCCTTAGGTTTGTCTGTGCTGACATTTCTGTAGGTGTCTGTGTCTGTGAAAGCAACTTCAGTTACTGGTGGCATCAGAGTGGAAGGGTTTGGGCAACCCTAAGACGTTGTGACACGTTTATAGACACACAGCTCTGGTCTCACCTATGTAGTATTTACTGGTGCAAATCAAAAAACGTTCCCATGTAACTTGCAGTGCATTGACTGTGCGGCTGCTTCATCTTTATCTTACCTTATCTAAGGACAAAAAAGCTCCTTGGTGCTGCTGCTAATATGAGTTATTATCTTCTCTCAAATTTCTTCTTGATGATAGCTCCTTAAATTTTAATTGGGCTACTTATCCGTGCACAGTAGTTTTATAGTCTGCCTATATTTTATGTGTCTAGTCTTTCATTCAAAATGACTAGACCTTGTTAATAAATATTGTTGACTAGCTATTGTTTAAAAACAGATCTCAAACATCTTGATACGCTTTTGGTGTCACAACACAGAGGCTGTAGTTATTTGTAATAATTATACTAAAAGTAAAAACATCTATTTGAACAAAGAAAACATATCCTACATTTATCTTGCACATAATGAAATCTTTTAAGTAAAAAAAATAAGGAAATTTAAAATACCTGGTTTTATTGTAGATGGAAGTGAAAATGTGACAGGACTGGACCTCTCAGATTTTCCAGCACTAGCAGACAGAAACAGAAGGGAAGGAAGTGGCAATCCAACTCCATTAATAAACCCTTTAGCTGGAAGGGCACCCTATGGTAAGAATATGCTTCTGAAAGCTCTTTGAATGAAATATGTATTTTTTTGATTGACCTTTTGATGTTTATAAGATAATATGAACAAAAATCTTTTCAAAAATGCCATACACTTGATTTCCAAAATCTCATATTTTTAAGTGATCAATATCTCTGTGATTGGAGATTCCCATCAGGCTTTTGTAAGTATTAGGACTCATTTGCTTTAGTTTCACTGTAAATAAAGGTTTTGAGGGGTTTTAGTCCTTGTAGTATGGTTACTCTGAAGCTGCTTACTCTGAATGGTTCATTAGCAATGGGTTATTTTCTAGTGGCGTGTGTAAAAGAATGGTTGAGAGCAGAGTAGTAAATGTTAGAAATATCTGATTACTGGAGGTGTTATTGTGTAAAAAAAATCAACATTTGCAAACATACTGTTTTTCTCTGATTATTGATAGTACTTTCTGTAATACTGTTCACTGTCACTTATAATTAACATCCCAATTCAAAAAATAACCTATAAGCATCAACTATTATCAGTCAGATTCCAAGTCTATGTCTTACATAGTTCTTGCTGAACAGCTTAAAAAATAATAAAAGGGAAGACTTTAAAATGGGTACAAATCTTATTATTTTGGTCTGGAAAAGATTCAGGTAAGCTTAGTGTGAGGCACAGTATTTTTTTGTTGTTACTGCTTTAGTAATTTTGTCATGCATGTTGCATCATCTACTCTGAAAAGTTGCTTTTATAACCTAAAGTTATTTTTGTGACACTTGTCAAATTTCCATCCAAACATAACCCATTTTTTTCTAACTATAAAAAGCTAGTGTTTCTTGGAGATATCTCCAACTCTAAATGGAGAAAAATAATAGATACTGCATTATCAGGAGAAAGTAGCCTCATGGATTGGGTGTAACCAGGGCCCTCTGCTTAAGATAGATACAAGAAACAGCTAAATGAGTTGAAACTTCCCCGAATAAAGACACTGAAAAGTCACACCGAGAGTGGAGAACTAGTACAGCTTGTGGTTTATGTGAGATTTTATCTGTCTCTGAAATAGAAGCCATTACATGGAAAATTGATAGAAGGTGTGAAGGACATACACACAGATGTACTTCCAGTGTAGAGCTAGTGTTGAACATTCGGGCATTCAACACTGCTACATTTAAAAAAAAATCTGTAATTGCTCCTGTGCTTACACTATTTCCCCATTTTGGTGCTAGCATTGCTGTTTGCATGACTGTGGTGAACCAGGAAAGAGATTTCTCTGTCTGAAGGAACTATCTTGAGCATCTGCTCAATGCAGAGAAACGGGTATGGTGGTAGAAACACTCAAGAAATGGGTATATGACACGCACTGAATGCTGTCTCAAAGCGGAGCGCGCTTTGGTTGTGGTCAAATAAAAGAAGGTTTGATACTGAACAGAGACAAAACTTTCTTCATGTTTAGCTTATTCAGGAAAACTAGACTTCAGATAATTTTTAGACAGATTGAGAACATGCAACACAGTTAATTCATTATCAGTTTTATTCTTCCAGTGGAAGAAATTGTAATAACTTTGGATAAGCAGCAGATAACTCTGGGTGAACAGCACAAACAAGATTAATTCAGTGTATTTTTTTCTTAAATAGAGGAACTTTGAGCTCTATTCAGAATGGCAGAGAGTCATAGTCACTACTGAACCATTTTAGATCCTACATATCTATTAAGAATCTTCAAAAATAAGCCCTAGACTTACTTGCTTCTGTCTTCTCTTCCTCTAGTACCGTGCTGTTTGCAGCCAAGTCACTGCATTATTTTGGTGTCTCAGCAAAGAATATTTGCCCTTGGGTGTGTGATGTGGGGACTGTTCGTTCTTTCTTTGTGTGTGTTTTGGGGTTTGTTGGTTGTTTTTTTTTTTTTCAAGTGGCATAAAAAAAAAAAAAGAATGTTGCTTTTCAGTAGTCAGAATCCATGTTCCAATGTGACTGGCCTACTTTTTTTAAATTAGGGTCAGAGCACTGAGAGTTGCAGGCTAAGTGCTTTCAGTTTTCCTACTGAAAGTAGGAGTCGTTCTTATGTGCCAGGCAAGTATTTCATTGGTGATATGTTCTGTTGCAAGTTAGCTGGGCATCCTTTAAGAATACATGCTTCTAAAGAGATTATGCTAAGAAATTCTTCATGCAATTAGGGGATGGAGGAAAAAAATGTATTATAATCTTAAAAGCAATACATCCTTCCTTCATCAGTGGATTTCCTTAAATACCACTTTAATAATGCCTGTAACGATTATTTGATTATTCAGATGTGCAAAACAGGTGCTGTTCCTGGTAAAAATACTGGGCTTCATTCTTAAAGCAGTGGATGTGTCTGCGAGTTTAACCTGGAGTGTTTCTCAGCTCACACTTATAAATAAGAGGCTCTAGTCTAATATGTGTGGATGTTTTAAATGAATCTGCTTTGTTTTGTTTTAACTGGTTTTTTTGAAAGTTATTTCTGCTGTACAGCTTGCACATAGTGAAAATGGACAGTAAGATCAACAGCAGAAAATTCTTTAAGCAGTCATTTAATGTTGTTCCTGCTTTTGTTTTGATTATAGTTGGAATGGTAACAAAACCAGCAAGTGAGCAGTCCCAGGACTTTTCAATACACAATGAAGATTTTCCAGCATTACCAGGTTCCAGCTACAAAGACCCAACATCGAGTAATGATGACAATAAATCTGTAAGTAAAACTTAAGTCTTCCTTTCTTTTGAATACTCATACTACTTGTAATGATTATATTTTAAAATGGACAGTGTTTATAGTTCTAATATAAGATTTTTAGATTTGTCCCTCTAAATTAACAAGAAATTCTGATTAAGCAGCATTTAACTATGTAAATGGAACTTCTCAGAAAGGTTTTTGGTCCCATCATTCACTATGACCTTGGTTTTTTAAATTTTGTATGACTTCTGTGTATTCTTTTTTATATGGGTGAGGGACCAGGGAGGAACTTGAAAGAACACTTCAGAATGTATTTTTCACAATCTATATGTATGTCTCCAGTTTTGCAACTCATAACTTCTTTTTCTACTAATTCCAGCTCATTTTTCACTCTTGGTGCCTCTCATCAGTTGTAGTAATTTACACATTATAGCATCTTTCTTTAAAGCTGTCAAATCCTTTAAAAGTTAGGTGGTACAATGTGACTTTGACGTATAATTCTTGATGGGGAAATGAAATCACAGGGAACAAGCTCTTTTAATTAAGACCATATTCATGGGTATACTGTAGACTAGTGGGGTACACCGTACGTTAAGTATAGTTGTAATTATCATGGAGTAGATACATAGCTTGGATCATAAGATTATACTGTTTAAAGATTTGTAATAAAAATTGTTCTTTTATTACAAATGAAAGGTGAATAAAATGTGGATGGCGGAGAACAGTTTCCTGCAGTGTTTGACAAAATGCTCTAGTTTCTAGTAAGCTTTATTACTTGCAATTACAAAAAATGTTATTCAGTGGTGTAAATACCACTGAGTAAGTAGTAGATGTGACTACATACTCATGTGAAAACTGAAAAGTGCAGCTGTTCAAAAAATGGAGGAGAGGAAGCTTAGCCCCCAAATATTGTGGCAAGGTTTATCATGTGGAAGACATTCTGATACAGTTAGCATTGGATGTATGGAAGGAGGGAGTAGTTGTGATTACATTGTGTTACTGCGGGCTTGTTTTAAACAAGAGTAAGAAATAATGGTTAAGGAAGATATCTTTTGTTAGTGTATGGGCTCCTGGAGCTCAGTCACAGTTTTTTTGCCAGTCATAATGTTTACATCTTTTTCCTGATAGTTGCAAATGTGCCAGCTGTATGTTACTTACACCTGAAATTGGCTTCAATTATTGTCTGTTGCTGTATCGTGGAGTGTTATGTGGGAGCAATACTATATGGGGAAAAGTATGATGTGATATATCCAAAATACCTTTCAGTCACAGGCACTTGGGATATCCATTGTGTATTTAAACTCAGGTGTATAATATTTTCTTATCCTTTTAGACTGCAAGCTGTTGGCTCATTAATAGCACTTATTGTATGGCAAGTATACTTCAGGAAGTGGTAAATATTACATAAGGTTTGTCAGCAGAACTCAGGAGCTTCAACTTGTTTCCGTTTTAGTGCCTAATTTATTAGAGCAACTTAATGTACTGGTTTAGAGCACTGGATTAAAAGGTATGGTCCACAGGTTTTTCCTTTTTTTTTATGGTTCCATCATATCAACTCTGCAAATTATTTTTAATAGAATTTGAGTACATCAGGCAAAACATCATCCAGCACAGATGGGCCCAAGTTTCCTGGAGATAAAAGTTCAACTACGCAAAACAACAACCAGCAGAAAAAAGGGATCCAGGTGTTACCTGATGGTATGTGTCATTCTGCTTTTTCCTTTCTAAAATATCTTGACAGTCATTTGGATCACCTTGTTGATTCCTCCACTTCTTGAAAGGGGAAAATTAATTTGTTCTTTCTGCCCAGGTCGGGTTACCAACATTCCTCAAGGGATGGTGACGGACCAGTTTGGAATGATTGGCTTGTTAACATTCATCAGGGCAGCAGAGACGGATCCAGGAATGGTACATCTTGCATTAGGAAGTGATTTAACAACACTAGGTCTCAATCTCAACTCTCCTGAGTAAGTTTCTGGGTTTTAGTACTGTCTTCTGTTTTGGTTTTGTTATGCTGTCATTTATAATAGACTCAGTTAGCTCACATGACTGTCAAACCCACAAGATATTTTGCCAAGTAAAATTTGAAACTGTAATGACACTAAAATAAATAGTTCATAAACAAGATAATTGTTTATGAATACTGAGACTTTGTGCAGGCTTTCAGTAAACATAGTGGCTTTGCTTATTCTAACTTCTTTAAGAGTTTCTTCAAGGAGTTGACAGTGTAGTGTTAATTAATTTAATGTATATGTTATTTTTTGAATAATAATATTCCTTGATGATATCTACACTTAACTGTCAGCATTTTGTGGGGTAAATTCAATTTATATTAGTGTAACAATGAAGAGAGAATCTGCAGTGTCACCCTGTACCGAAGATTAATTTAAATGAAAATGTTGTTTATAGTTAACTTCCAGTCATTCTGCTCACCTAAGTTTAGTCATCCGAGTTTCCTGTGGAGGCAGTGGGGGAGAAAGCAGTTAGCAACTGTACCAATGTTAAGATAAGTGCTTAAGATAGGTCAGATGAATCACCAGCCCAGGGTGCCCCTCTTTCTCTACTAGTTACAGAAGGAACCTAGATCAGTTTGGACAAAACCAGTATCTTCTAGGTGACTGTAACTGAGAGAGAAGTTTAATATCTGATATTCTGACTTTCAGATGAGAATCTCCTATCTTTTCATTTCAGCAGAGATTTACATAGTGTTAGTCTTACTGACAGAGTAGTATATGTATCTTGAAGTTTGCCCACAGTAACAAAACAAAGACCAAAAGCATACACGCACACAATTTCCATGTTACACAAATTTGTATGGAGCTGCGTATAATCAGGGAAGACTGGTGAATGTGGATGTCAAGGTGAGAGGGAAACCATAGGAAAAATGGCTCTTGGTTTTTCTGTCTTGAAATAATTGGCATTAATTTATATAGTTTCTTCTAGAATTTTTTTCTAAAGATCTTGTATTAAAACTTAGTCAAATTGTTATGCCATTAGCACCTCTAAGAGTGTTTCAAAACAGTCATCCAAAGTAACCTGTAACTGTTTGCAGAATGTAACATAGTATCTTCACATTCTGTACTGAATCCTGTACTTTGCCCACTCCCATATCCTTCTCCCACAGCATAAAGGGATTGCCTAAAGAACAGTTACACTGGCCCTGGGTTGCTGCTTTTCCTTGGTAGTCCCAGAGCTCACAGCACTGACAGGGTGACAGTCTCCTGGATCTACACAATAATTAAGTAATTTGCTGGTCTTAGTATAGATTGCTCAAACTTAATTTGAGGCTGATCAGCTGAAAGCAGGATGCCTTTGAAATAATTTCAAGTACATCTCTGTCTGAGTTCTTGAGTTGTCCCTAGACACATGTGGAATACGGTTATGTTATTTGGTTATATAGCTAATTTCTCTGGGTGTTGGCATGTGAAACAGTAGCAGGGATACTATTTTTCTTTTGCCCTAGGAAACAAAACTTCTAAGGCACACATGATGCTCCTCTTCTTGGGGCAAATCCTATCTGTGCTTTCAGTAGATGGAATGTTTTTGTTATTTTCAGCATCTGCAGATCTTTCCACTGAAATCTTCCTTCAGAGCCTCAAAAGCATACGTTTTTGCTAACAGTAAGATTAGTTAGCCTAGAGTAAGACTGACACCAATTGATCAGTGTAGTTTTTGGCCCATATAGGTCAGCTAGGAGTTGGTTGTGTTCAAGTAATTTGGTAGATTTCTGATTCTTTTTTTTTTTCAGGTTTTTCAGGTATGTGAGGTTGGTAATGGAGTCTTGTTGTTGGTTGGTTGGTGTGGACTTTGTTTTTAATTTTGATACATTTGTGCTTTTCTTCAGAAATCTTTATCCCAAATTTGCATCACCCTGGGCATCGTCACCTTGTCGACCTCAAGACATAGGTAAAAATAACTATTTAATTCAATATTAATATTTGCAAATTATATTCATTTACATGTCTTAATAGTTGCATCAATTCCGATTCTTTTTTAGACTTCCATGTTCCATCTGAATACTTAACTAACATTCACATTAGGGATAAGGTGAGTACGTGTGTGTGTGCGCATTTCTTGTAAATTTATTACCAGTAATTTTCTACATTTTCTTTCAGATAGGCAATGTTCCAAATCAGTACATTTTATGGATGTTTTCAGTCTTTTTAGGAACAGTGGTCTGTTACCTGCTAATTGGACACATTAGGTACCCATTCCACCATAGAAAAAGAAAGGGAAGACAAAAACGGGCACAGTTAGCAAAAGAGCACATTATGTTTTTAAGAGTTTGCACTTCATGCAAAGCCGAGGTTTGTTACAGTTCATATACTGTAATATTCAAGTGCCATATTAATTTATTTCTTCTTGAGATAAGCTTGGAATCATGGTTCAAGATACTCCAATATTTATCTGTTGCATTCCATTTCTACACGGATAGGGCTTTTTTTGTTAGATGTATTTTCTTTGAACTATTTTAGCTCTGTAAGAGGGATCATTGAGAAATACTGTAAGAAACTTCAGTAATGTTACTTAATAGAGTGTGAAGTGAGCAAATACATGTAAAAGTTTGCTTTTTAATTGAAAAAAGTAAGATGAGAATACACACAGGTACAGGGAGAAAATTGCCTTGCAGATTGGTTACTTCTGTTTATTTTCCTATTGTACCTTCTAAGTTGGAAAGGTTAATGGAAAGTGAAGAAAAATTTATTGGTTTAATAATTATTACTCTTGTTATATTAGACTATCATTTGCAACACGCTTAGGATGGAAGCACGTTCTGGATGTATCCTTGTTTTATTTAAGTGGGATAATATGTCTTAAAACATTTATCTATTGTGATTTTTCATCCTCATTTTCTTCAATCTTTTGCAGCTGGCTGCAATAAAACTTGGCCGATATGGAGAAGATCTCCTGTTTTATCTCTATTACATGAATGGAGGAGATGTATTACAGCTATTAGCAGCAGTAGAGCTGTACGTTCAAACTATTTTGTCAGTCTTATATGATTTAATCTATTGCAGTAATGAAGTAGTAGATGTAAAAAAACCCCAAAACACACCAACAAAAACACTGAAAACAGAAGCTTAGACTATCTAAAGCTGGAAACCTTTTTTAAAATACCTCCTCCAACCTTGGTTCCATTTTGTTCTATTTTTTTCATTCATATAGTGGAAATCAAAAGTGTGTCTCATGAATTTTGCAATGTTATGAAGCGCTGTGAAAAAGTGACAGGTACTAGTCATTATTAAATGTCTAACTTATCTTCGACAAAATGAAAACCAGTAAATAATGACAGAAAGAGTTTGTTGTTTGAAGCTGCCAGACTTAAAGTTTCGTATGTGCTTAGTTTGAGGTGTAATAATTGTATGGAAGAGGTATGAGATTACAGGTATAGCAATGTCTTAGAAATTTTGTTTTGGTTTTGATGCATTGTAGAGTTTTGAAGCCTTTAATTTTAGTTTATGAAGTCAAATTCATCTAATTAACACTAAAAATTATTTTTTCTTCCTATTAAAAATGAAAGATTTAACCGGGATTGGAGATACCACAAAGAAGAACGAGTATGGATCACCAGGGCACCCGGCATGGAGCCAACAATGAAAACCAATACGTACGAGAGGGGAACATATTACTTCTTTGACTGTCTTAACTGGAGGAAAGTAGCTAAGGTATCTCTTTTCCCTTATGCAGATTTTTGTAAGTCAGTCAACCATGTATTTTTAGAAGAACAAAAAGTAAAACACAACTTCATACACAAAAATTCCAGACTTTTCACCCTCATGTTATTATCTTAATTTCTGGTGTGTGAGGGAGTAAAGATTGCCTAAACCACTGGCTTGCTTGTGGAAAAGGATGAGCTGTCTCTTTTATTTCCACATGCTTATTTCATTTGATCAGAAATCCTTTCACCTGGAGCCTAGCTTATGAATTATTTGCTGAAAAGGCATTTTGTTTCTGGGAGCAGGTTGCATCTGTATACAGTTGGAGATTATGAAATATTACTTTAAGCAGTTACATGTCTGTTGGTGTGTTTTTAAACATCAGCTTTAAACTAAAGGGAATAAAGTTCTGTGTATTACATTTCTTCCTAGCCAGTATATTGAAGTTTGCCATCATCTACAGACATTTTTCTTCCCTGCTTTCCCCAGTAAATTTGCTTGGTCTGTGCAAGCTTCCCTCAGAAATAAACATTTTAGTTGCCACTAATGATACGGGAGGCTCTTCAGTCCATTTGTGCGCATGACTTGCTGCCTCTGCAGCCTTTCTTGTGACCATAAGAAAACCAAGATTTTGTAACTGAAGCTTTTAATGGCAAGCCCTTTTTTATGGTTTTTCATAAGTACAAGGGAATTCCAAAACTTAAAAGCAAAACCATCTCTCCCCTCAAAACAAAACCCAAACAAACATGAATTATCTTGCTGCTTGGTGTATTTTCTTAGATTTACCGAGACACCTATTTTGCTACTATGTGAGATCATCAAAGGGGAAGGAACTATCATTTGAAAGGGTAGAGTTCTGTTTCGGGGTCAACTGAATAGGTTCCATTTATTTATGAGCAATAAGAGCTTTGTGTAGGTTCATGTATCACTGAAGTTGAGTTTTTACCCTATGTGGAAATAGAACTTTTCTTTTACTAGGAGGAACTGATGCCCACTTAATAAGGATAGCAGGCTCTTCAAGTGTCTCTTCTTTTTCTACCTGTAGTAAATATGTAAGCTGCTACTTGATCCTTAAGCTTTACTTTTGAAGACAGTATTACCTCTGTTTGAAGTCCTGAGCGCTGTACTGAAATTCACCATCCAGTACTTCAGTTGTTAATTAGCACACTGCATCCTTCCTCTTTTAAAGAGTAGAGCCGGCTTCATCTGTTAGGCATTCCTGAGGTAGTGTGGTGAGACATATAAATCACTACTATTCTCCAAATGATTTTGCCCAAGATCTACAGATTCCCTTCTCTTTACTTTGCATACTGAAAATATTTCCTGCAACATTAAAAAGCAGTTGATAGCTAGTAAGGAGAGGAATAGTATTTTCTAAAGTTTTGCAACTGAAGCAATAAGTTAACAGTTAACATGACTTTTATTTTCAGCAGTGTCCATAGAAAGAGAATGTGGTATGGTTTTTTAATGCTTGTGTATTTCTTAATGTAAAAATTGGAACTAGAATACTGTTTTGAATAATTTTAGTTAGGTGCAAAATACTGCAGGCAAGTTTAGTGTTGATAACGGGGAGCTAAAGAAGGATTTGGGGGGAAATCGTGGTTTTGTTACATAGAAAAGGAACCACTTGCTAGAAATAATTCTGTGATGTTTCTATCTATGATAAACAACAAACAAGAACTTAGATGTATGTCAGGTGTGGTCTTGACATTGTATGGTAATTTTGTTACCCCCAATGTTAATTTCTGGAGTTGATATTTCCTTGGAGTAAGACTAACACAGACTTAACCATAAGAAGAATGGCAGTATTTGATAACTCCATGTTGCTTGGAGTGCAAAGAAAAGTATGGCCAACTAATGTTCTTTCTAACGAAAGCAGAAGTATTAATTAATGTTTCAGGAAGTTAAAAATATAAGAAACTGGAGAAAAAAAAAGAATTCTGATAAATTGTGGTCTCTTACTATAAATGCTACATTATCAGTGAATGCTGGAAATACCAGTTCCTTAGAAGGCCACAATAGTTGCTGGTTAACTATTTCAGTCCTTTTTTTAAGCAGTCAGACAAGAATTATTTCTGGTATTTTATTTTATCTTGTAAGTGCAAATTCAGTTGTTTTTCTAGGTGCTTTCTGAGTTGCTTGTTCTGGTATATGTGCTCAAATATGGGACAGCATATATGTTGTGCTTTGCAGACTTGGTGCATTATGCATTATCAGCTTATGTGTTTGTTGTACCTATTTTAAGTTGTACTGCATTATGATAGATGCAGCGAAATATGTTTACTTTGGATAGTATTACTAAATCTTAAGACTGAGTTTGTGAAAGCATAAACCAGACATGGTTTAACAGATGTTTTGGTAGTGGCCTAGATTGGTTTTAACAAAGCCCTGTAAAGTATACTGAATAACTTCTTTCAAGAAAACATCAAATTATGTATTTATCTTTTTTATTAAGCTGTAGGATCTATTTTCTATTCCTAATAGATAATAGACTGAAGAAGGAAATGCAGCCAAACACCTAATGAGACAATTCCTAAACTGTTAAGAAGTAAAATCAAAGTCATTCTATGTTGACATGTCGTTGTAAATAGTGAAAAAATATGAGTTGCAGTAAACTTCAAATTCACCTTAAGTGCAAACCAAAATATAGGAAAATGCTTGTTACAAATACATCTGTATGTATATTTTTCCATCCTAGAGCACGTGGAAAGTACAGTGTGGTTTAAGACACTTTGTGCCCAGGCGGCCATGAAGGCCTTAGAGCATCCTGGCTTGTGTCAGAAACAGTGTGGCCAGCAGGACTAGGGAGGGGACAGTCCCCACATACTCAGCCGGGTGAGGCCAGAGGTCAAGTACTGTGTTCAGTTTTGGGGCCCTTACTACCTAAAAAACATCGAGGTGCTGGAGCATGTCCAAAGAAGGGTAGCAAAGCTGGTGAAGGGTCTAGAGCCGTAATCTTATGAGGAGCAGCTGAGGAACAAACTGCCAAGGGAATTGGTTGAGTTGCCATCCCTGGAGGTCTTTAGTGTAGATGTGGTGCTTAGTGACATGGTTTGGTGGTGAACTAGGAGTGTTAGGTTAACAGTTGGACTTCATGATCTAAAAGGTGTCTTCCAAAAAAATGATTTGATGATTTTTCACTGAGCATTTGGCTATATAGTTTGCTTCTGTTGAGGAGATATGAGAGAGGAAGGGAAGTGCATATGACACCAAAAATGCTTTCTGCAATTGCCATTTACCAAAATACTGGTTTAAGTTATAATTGCTAGAAAGTAACATTTGTTGGCCTAACAGAGATGTGGCATAGCATTTTATTCAGCCCCTAATTTAAATGTGGGTCTTTGCATCCATCTTTAAGCTGTTATAAATGCTGGGTTTTTGGTCACATTTGGAATTTTTGAGCTAGCCATGGGATTTATACCACATCTTTTGATGGATTTACACAATCCAGAATATTTTGTCCTCAAGACATTTCCTATTCTGATAACTTTTTGTTCTGTTTTCCTGTGTTCATTCTGTGGATCACCTTAAGCAATTCTGGCTTAGACAGGTTTACTCTTCACTGGATAAAAAACTAGATGGATGGTCAAGCTCACAGAGTTGTGGTGAATGAAGTTAAATCCAGTTGATAGCCAGTTACAACTGGTGCTCCCCAGGGCTTAGTTTTGGGGCCAGCCCTGTTTAATATCTTTATTGATGATCTGGGTGAAGGATTGAGCGCACCATCAGTAAGTCTGCAGACAAAACCAAGTTGGGCAGTAGTGTTGGTCTGCTTGAGGATAGGGAGGCTTTGCAGAGGGTCTGGACAGGCTGGATCAATGGGCTAAGGTCAGGGATATGAGGTTCAACAAGGCCAAGAGTTGGGTCCTGCCTTAGGGTCACAATAACTCCATGCAATACTACAGGCTCGGGGAAGACTGACTGGAAAGCTGCCTGGCAGAAAAGGACCAGGTTGGCAGCTGGCTGAACTGAACGTGGTGGCCAAGGTGACCAAGAAGGCCAACAGCATCCTGGCTTGTATCCAAAAGTGTAGCCAGTAGGACTAGGGAAGTGATTGTGCCACTGTACTCAGTACCGGTGAGGCTGCACTGTGAATACTGTGTTCAGTCTTGGGTCCCTCGCTACAAGAAGCTGACTGAGTTGCTGGAGCCATGTCCAAACATGAGCAATAAAGCTGGTACAGGGTCTAGAGCACAAATCTTATGACAAGTGCCTGAGGGCACTGGGGTTGTTTAGCCTAGAGGAGAGGAGGCTGAGGAGAGAACTTTTCACTCTACAACTACCTGAAAGGAGGTTGTAGTGAGGCGGGAGTCAGTCTCTTCTCCAAGGTAACTAGCAATTAGGACAAGAGAAAGTGACCACAAGTTGTGCCAGGAGAGGTTTATGTTGGATATTAGGAAAAATTTCTTCACTGGTAATAGTGGTTTAGCACTGGAACAGACTCCCTAAGGAAGTAGTAGAGTCAACATGTCTGCAGGTGTTCAAAAAATGTGTAGACATGGCACTTTGTGACATTTTTTAGTGGGCATGGTGATGTTAGGTCAACAGTTGGACTTGATTATCTTTGAAGACCTCTCTAGAGGTCTTTCCCAACCTTAATGATTCTCGGACTTGCTTCTGTCTTTAATGGTCTTAACTATTATTGTTTGTACATGTGCAGGCTAGTGTAACTTTACCATCCAAATAAGTTTTCAGGATGACATGAAAAGTGATTGATTTCTTTGCACAGAACAGTTTTAGTATCACACATGCTGTTAGTTTCTACACACATTCAGTATTCATTCTTGGTTAATAAAAGACATGTAATTTTTAATAATTGCTTCCATGTGGAAAATAAAGCAACAGATGTTTGTAGTGGATAAATAGCCTTTATTTACACTTTATTTGTATCTGTTTATATTAAGAAATACCAGTGCTACTGTTCACATCCTAAACCACAGTGGCCTCTGGAATCAAAAGCAAAACAAAAAAGTGTACCTGTAATACAAGGGGGTTTTTGTATGCAATAAATAATTGACTTTTAGTTTTTAAAAATGTTTGGTCACCAAGTTCTTTTTTTTGATATTGTCAGATACAACTTTAGGTGTTCTTACACTCTACGGAATGAAGCATTGCTGGCACGTGCAAATCAAAAAGGCTGTTTTAAGCCTTATTTTAAAAATCAATGACAGCTTGAAGTATGAACTCACATACTTCAAAAGAAACTTTGGTAGGGAATTGTATTCCCCCTTCTAAAGGAGAGGCTTCCAATTGTGGCACACAAAGGACGGCTCAAGATACTGAGCACTTCTTTCAGACACACCTTGCTTGCAGCTACTACTGGCAATAGAGGCGTGAAAAAACCTTAAGTTTGGAAAGCCCATTTTAGGCTACTGATACTGTCATTGCCAGTTTGAGTAGCCATTTCCCATGGGTAATTTTAAAACCTTTTCAGAACATGTGGAGGTTGTGGTAGCTGAAGCTGACCATAGTTGGGTAGCAATCTGCAGACCCTTCTGTGATAATGTGCAAAATGGAAACTTTGAAAGCCGTGAATGGAAGAGAAGCTTGAGTGGTATTTTTTTCTATTACAAAATTACTTCAAAAATAACATAAAAAAATAAAAGTCAAACCCAACCAACTGAAGAAACCCTTGGCTGTACTAGAGAACAGGGCAACCAGAAGTAAAGCAGACGTGCAGCGCTTCAGTGCAGATGGCTATAACCTCACATTGGTTTTGCTAGGATTTTCCAAGCTTAGGGACAGTAAAGAAATAAAGACTTGCTGAATGCTTAGCATTTTCCCCTGCCTTGTTTTCTTACCATGGTGAATGTCCTTTCTATGCTAGATGGACCTTGTCTTGTCTTAAAGAAGAGAGATCTGACAGTTGGATTGCCTAGATTTTATTTCTGGCTTTACATTGCTTTGGTCTGTAATTTAGTTTCTCTACCTGTAAAACCTGAAATATTATACTATTTAATCAGTTCAGGGAGTGTTCTGAAATAATCTATTTACTACTCTTAGTATTTTCAACTGTATAGAAAAACAGGGTAAATTTCCTCTGCAGATACAGCTGATGTTCCACTGAGGTTCTCCCGAGTTAGGCAAAATACTGTGCACATCCAGGGTAGCAGTTGTTGGCTTATCAAGAAGTATCCTTGAACAATTCTGAAACTTCTGTATACTCTGTTTCTTGAATAAAGATAAAATCAGGATGAGGCACAGTCCAACTGCTGAAAGAATCTGAAAAATATAAGATTTAAGTAAGTCTTTGGATATTTTTGCATGAATGAAGTAATAAGCACCAAGTATCAAAGTGCACTAATTAGGGTTGTGAGCACAAATGAAGATTTCAGGGAAGGAAGCTGCCTTTTTTCAGTATAACAATCAAGATGCATTTAGACATCAAAGGTGGTTACAGTCCGTTTTGTAGTGTCTACTATAGTCAGAATTCCTGCTTGGATCACTGAAATGATCAGTGCTTGTGCTAGTGAGACAATAAAACTGCTTATTTATGAACCAGTAGCTTGTGTGACATCTGAATACATAAACAAAGATTTTTTTTTTATTATTATTTTCTGTGTTGGGCATAAAACAAAATGAGGGGATTTTTACAAAAGATGATGGCAAAGTAGGTCTCAGTACTTTGTCTCCAGCATTTTCGATAGTGCTTCCCAAGGAGAAACCCAGCTAGTTTAACTTAGCCAGGTAGTATGCAACAAAATGTCACAAAACTTCAGATCATTCAAATTAAGTCTGCGATGTGTTGAAAGACAGAACCTTTTATTCATAACTCATCTCATGCTGTAATTGTGTATGTGCGTTTTGTGTGTGTGCCGATGTAAAATTTGAGATCATAAGTAGAGTTCTGAGAGTAAATACAGCATTAAAAAGGAGAGGCTACATCTTGCAGGTATAGTGGCTTAGGATATTGACTTTTTTTCCACTTAAAATGCGAAATCCAGCATAGCAAAATTATGCATTTCTGCTTTTAAGATAAGCTAGGATCTCTTCCGTATTTGTGCTTTTTAAGTATGGCTGGTAGAGAGACCAGATCTCAACAGGTAAATGACACGTTGTTATATTTGGATTTGTCTTTTTTATTTCAATTCTAGGAGTTCCATCTGGAATATGACAAATTAGAAGAAAGGCCTCATCTGCCATCAACCTTCAACTACAACCCTGCTCAGCAAGCCTTCTAAAGACTTCCCTTTTCTTGGGGTATGGCTGTCTCAGCACAATACTCAACATAACTGCAGAACTGATGTGGCTCAGGCATCCTGGTTTTAATTCCTTGAGGATCTGGCAATTGGCTCATGCGAAGGGTCACCATTTGAGGTCCTGCCTTACTAATTATGTGCTGCCCAACAACTAAATTTGTAATTGTTTTTCTTTAGTTTGAGCAGGGTCTGAATTTTTTTTTTTTGTTTTATTTTTGCCAGCAGACAAGCTTGGGTCTGTAAAGACAAGCGAGTACACTGACAAAAGTTTACCACTTAGTTTTCCAAAATGTAAAAACAAAAAAAAAGAAAAAGACAAAAAATTAGACAACAAAATTTGCATTGTTCATTGTAGCACTATTGGTAATAAAAAATGTTTGTGCATTTTTATGTGAAGATCCTTCTCGTATTTCATTTGGAAAGATGAGCAAGGTTTGCTTCCTTCATTTTACTTCCCCTTCTGTTTTTGAAAGGCAGTTTTCGCCAAGCATAATGCAAGAATATCTGACTGTTTAGAAGAAAGATATTGCCACAGTCTCTGGTTAGTTACCAGAGTTGTGTATTACTGAGCTTCATCTTTCCAGAATGAGCAAAACACTGTCCAGTCTTTGTTACGATTTTGTAATAAATGTGTACATTTTTTTTAAATTTTTGGACATCACATGAATAAAGGTATGTATGTACGAATGTGTATATATTATATATATGACATCTATTTTGGAAAATGTTTGCCCTGCTGTACCTCATTTTTAGGAGGTGTGCATGGATGCAATATATGAAAACGGGACATTCTGGAACTGCTGGTCAGGGGACTACTTTGTCGCCCTGTGCACTAAAGGGCCAGATTTTCAGCAGCCAAGGACATCCATACCCAAGTGAATGTGATGGGACTTAAAGAAGTGAACTGAGACAATTCACTCTGGCTGTTTGAACAGCAGCGTTTCATAGGAAGAGAAAAAAAAAAAAGATCAATCTTGTATTTTCTGACCACATAAAGGCTTCTTCTCTTTGTAATAAAGTAGAAAAGCTCTCCTCACTGAAGTGTTGACTTTGATTTGAGATTGTGAAATTATTTCTTCAACAATGAAAAATGGAAAAAGACAGAAGTTGAAGTATTAGAAGTATCGAGCCGTACAGTGGTTAAAACGCTTGAAGAGTCTTTTTGCTGCTGACAAGTAAATTTTAGAGGGTTTTACATTCTTTGCCACAGCCAAAATGGTTAACCTTGGTTTCAGATCCCCTCTTTGTGATAGCAAATAGCAAATCATTTTTAGAAAGGTGGGTGGGTAACATTTCAAGTGATGGAAAGATGCTTCAAGAATTCGTTACAGAAGGAATACATGAAAGAAGCTTGGTTTAGAACTAATCATAGCTTAGTTCCACTGTAGTATTTCCCCAGTTAAAACAAACACATTTCGTTTGATCACTGGTATTTGCAATTCCAGACACAAACAAATGTGAATGTACACTGGTTCTGAAAGTTACAGCTCTTCTCTAGAGCACAGGATGAAAAACTTGAACCGTTAGGATGGTTTCCTTTGTCTTGATGTCTTGATGCAACTCCATCAGTTGCTTCTGGTGATGCAAACCATTTCAAAATCACCTGAAATTATCAAAGCAAGAAAAGTCAGCAAAATGCAGGTCAGTGAGTCATGGGGGTTTATGTTTAGATTCTGACCTGTTTTTCTGTGTAGTGGCCAAACAGCTTGTTAGCATGTAATGGATTATGCTTGTAGATTGGACCATTAATGACATTGCTGTGATTCTGTATCAGGTGTATAGCAACTTTAGTTTCTTCACTTTTTTAATACCTATTTTAAGATGCTAGACATAAAAATATAAGCCTGTTGATTATATTTTTTGCATTATTAAAGCAAATTGCTTTTCCAACTTGAAAGAAGAGGATGATTATAATCCAAGTGATGGTTAACACAGCTGAAAATGATAGTGGCTTTCTCTTTTTCTCAAAACAGAGCAGGTACAAACATACTTGACTATCTAAACATAAATTTACATTAAAAGGAAAATTTTACAAAAACATCTTGCTCACTCCACAGTTAATGTTCTGTTTTTTACTGTCAGAGGTCTGATCATTGCTTGTTGTTGTTTTTAGGATTCCTGAAATGATGTTTACATCTTCAAATCAAATGTGATTATTTCTTATTGTATTGGCTTGAGGTTTTTATAATGTCATTTTTCATCTGCAGATCTGGTAAAGGGAGCAAGATAAGTTACATTAAAAATGGTATCTTATACTACTAAATACCTTTGATACTTTAAAAATGGTTAAAACTGAAATTGAGAACCTAATTTCTCTGAAAATTACTTTGATAGCAGTTGTTTTCAACTGTGTGATACTTCAAAAATTTGAGATGCTTCATTTTAGCAAACTTCTCACCTGTGAACAAGGAACTGATGCTTTGTTCCTTTCAAAGGAAAGAACAGTCTGGCTCTTAATTTGTCAATTAAAAAAGCATATATGGAGACTTTAAAATCTGTGACTTAACTGCATGTTGCACTCATGAATCAAGAGACAGAGGTTTAAACAGAAAACAAGTTATAAAATTGGAAAGGCTTTTTAGCTGATACCACATTAATTAAAAAAATTCAGAACAAAAGGATAGAGCCCTTTTTTTCCCCTGAAAGGCAGAAAACCCTCATTTACGCTTGTGCACAGGTGGCAAATTGGCAGCTGAATTGACCTGAGAGATTTTTAACACTAAAAATTATGGTCTGGAGCTTATTTAATATGTTTTTACATTCCACTGGCACTATGAAAAAAAGAGGGAGAGTAGAATGCTATTTTAAAAATGCATTTATTTGAGGTGTTCCCCCTGCCCTGTAATTATGGCATTGTAGAACAATGTGCAAGGTAAATTCTGAGCAGTAAACTCACTGTTCTTGGACACAAGTGGAAGTATTTCTATTTCTGGCCTGTTAACTGCTGTCATACTCAGTGCTCCCTATTGCATATTGCTTGTAAATAAACTTTGAGCAGTTAGCTTCAGTTCCTCTGGAAAGCCACTACCCTAAATTTCCAGGGTTAAAATGGGTTTCATCCACTTGATTATCCCTAGTGTTGCAGAAAACACTTGAAGTTGTTGTTTCAACAGTTACTACTCAAACCACCCTTCTTGTGGAGAATCAAGGGTACCAGGAGTCCTGAAGGAAGAAGGTAAGGACACCACCTAAATGCTTAAAAACGAACAAATAAACAGAAAACGACCCAGGACTCAATCTCCTCTGCCTTTGTACTTTGTGCCTCAAATACTTAAGCATGTGAGAACCTTTGTGGGCTTGATTAATCTTATTGAAGACCCAAGTAATCCAGGAGAGTCTGCAGAAACATGGGTAAAACTACTTTGCACATGACTGTGACCTCTGTTAAAGTGTCAGGTGCACATGCATCAGTGTTTGTCACTGACCACACCACTCTTTCACAGAAGTGACATCTGTATGATAGATCCATAACTGTACTACTTTTCTGCATGTCATGTCTATAATCCTCTCTATACTTAGCACAATATATTTTTGTTCTTTTCTGTTTCCATTTTACAGTTTCCATGGGGAAAAAAAAAAAAAGACAATGCACCTAAAATAAGAACTTCTGTATTGCAGTCAGATGCAAAATTGGTTTTGAGGATGCATGCAGAACAGTGAGGGTCTCTTTCTGTTGACCATAAACCATCTCTGATATGACCTAAGCAGTGCTGGAAGGCATAGAAGTCTATGGGGCAGTCAGCTCAGTCCCACATGACTCATAGGTGGCTGTGGCCATTGAAGAAGGGTGTTCATTTTCTAAATAACATTTTTGAGGGTATGTGTCACCTAAAAGGAACACATTTTAAATTAATTCCTCCTAACCTGATGGAAAGTACTTCCATGGCTGGATATTGACTGAAACAAAAAAAGAGAAAGCTTGATTGCCAGCTGCCATGCTTGAGAAGAGCTGCTGAATGCACAGTTGTCATCCTAAGCATGAAGGAGCTAGACAGTGCTTTTCACTGAAGGTACTAAATATAACAATTGCTTCTATTAAAGCAAAATGTTGAGGTGTGGTGAGTTTTCAAATGCTATACCCTTTCATCGTGTTCCTTAAAATTTGCTGCTGCCTAAAACTTATGCTACTAAGAGGTTGAACTGTGGTAAAGAATGCAGGTTGGACTAAGCAGTTAGTTTAGATGGACAGCTGACACTTATTTTCATATAGTGTGACAATTGAGATGGTGTAGCTGTTTTTGTTTCTCTCCTGTGATCAGTGTGCCTGCTTTCATTTCCACAGATGAGGAAGCTTCTGGTGCATTTAAAAACATGAGAAAATCCAACTGGATGACTGACTTTGAAGTTGTGTTTTGTATTGCTTCAGCAGGTTTACCTCTTAAAACCACTTTAGTGTTGGTGTTAAACTTTGTTTTTTTGGAAAGTGATGTTAAAGGACATTGAACAATAGATTTGAATATTGCTAGTTCAACCCACTTCAGAATTAGCAGTGCTAACCAAGCTTGCATATTTTTCTCCTCGACTTCAGTTTGTTGTTTGCTTTTCATATTCCCATGTTGGTATTAACATGCCAATATTGGATATGGGTATACATCAATATTTTCCTACTGAAGCTGCCAAAATAATATGCTGCAAAATCACTTCTTTGAACACCCTCTGGTTTAACAAACAATCCAGTGAAGTAGCCAATGTTTACAATTGCACCATCCTGCATCACCTGTAAAGCAGTCCTGATGAGGAGCGAAGGGAAGGTGCCAGCATCCCATCCTGGAGATTCTGTGTCTGATACAGGCATTAATGAAATTCTGTGGAAACTTCTGCTTTGTCTACATCTCTTCTTTTGAACAAAAGGGTTGTCTCACTTGTTCCCCTGCCTCTAGGTGTGTTTCTGCCAGTGGGCTGTGATCTCCCTCCCTTTCTGGTGGACGTCAGAGTGTTGGTTTCAAAAAGCCAGTTTGTTACTGTGTACATAGAGATCCATCTGCTATTCGAAAAGGTGATTCATTACTGGTATTTAAAAGGAAGATGGCATGAGGAAGCTCTGTAGCTGACATCACAAGGACCACCACTAGACTTCTACATGGAAGCAGGGATGTGTGAGCCCATTCCATCACCTGACCCTGTGGGCATGGTGACAGAACCTCACCACAGCCCCTCCAGCCTCGAGGTACGCAACTGGTGCAGAGACATCCTTGCCATATGATCTGCCTTTAGGTGGGTGATCAGCAGTTGAGCATGGCTCAACCTATCTTTCTGTCATGGGACAAGCAAGAGCCCAAACAAGCACGTAGCAACCTGCTTCTTGCTATTGAAAATTTCACAGAATCACTACGGTTGGAAAGGACCCTCACAATCAAACTTCGTACAGCAGATTTCTCAGTCCTGGCTGCTTCTGATGCAGCTCATGGTCATAGAGCCAGCATCCCATCTCCTGCCTTTAGAATGTGATAGCAGAAATAAAAGCTTCACTAACAGGCCCCTAGTATGCAGCTTTTTCTCTCTTACAAATGGAGCATTGATTATCATTTTTCACCTCCAACAGATCCAAATAGACTTTTTGTCCTGATAGAGCTATCTGGGCAGAACCTCAAAGCCAGTCAGATTAGCTGGTGAATGTTAAATGCCATTCCCAGTTAAAATACAGTCTCAGCATCTCCTCTAGCTATGGATAATATAGAGGTTGGATGCACACAGGAGGACTAACTCTCAAGGTTACTGTGTCACCTGGTGAGCTGTTACCTTAATTTTCAGCTGAAGGCACTTTATGTACAGGAGACAACAAGGAATTGAACTAAGTGCCAAACACGGGAAGACTCGACACCAGCTGCTTGAAAGGGAAGAGAGACAAGAAGTGACTGCCCATCTAAACAGGGAAAGTGGGGCTGGAGCTCTCTTTCAGTTAGCCTCAGGTGGCAGGCAACAGATCTACCTGATTAAAAAAATGTATTTTTTATAATATGAAAGCTCTCTGCTGCAAGCACCATTGTTAAGAGACTGCCATCACCACAAGCAGTGGTGGTAAAGGCTTAACCAATGGAAATGGATGAAGAGAGCTGATGACTAACCAAGATGAGTTCAGTTTCCAAATTATTGCTGGTTTAAGTAAAACAAAAAACCAAACCACCAACAACAAAAGTATTAGTAAAATAATCCCAGGCTGAGAGCTGGCATACTTCTTCTGAAACCCTTTGGTATTTGGAAAGGCTACTACAGAGCAGCTGGCTTGAGGGCAGCATCATAGCACACTGGTGCAACCAAGGACAATATTTGCCTCCATTTATATTCATGTCACAGAATGGATTCCTAATAGCCTTCCTGCTAAACCTTGCTCAGTAGTCCATTTGGAGAGCCTATGGATCAACTTCTTTCCAAAAGTTCGACATCACACTCTGCAGTGGGAAAGTGATTGAAGAAGGTGGCCAGAGGAAAGGGTTATTTGCTGTATTTATTTTTCTGTTATTTCTGTACGTTCTCATCTGCTGTATCATCAAGTTCAGCTACCAGCTCCAAAACTGTCACATTTTGTTCTATCTAATTGCCTATGATAAAGACTACAGAACAAAAACGTAACTACTCTTTATGGTACTTTGGCACTGAAGAGCTTGTTCTGTTGCGTTGCCGCAGTGGGAGATACTGGGTAATAACCAAACTTTTATTTGCAAAATAAGAGCATTTTCTTGGATCTACTGCTTTTCTGCAGACCTGCTTCAATGAGGACACTTTTTAGGGTGACCTTTCAGAGGTCAGTACCTTCCTGTTGAAAGCAATTCCTATGTAAAACATTTTGACAGACATCATCTTGATTACCTATTGTCTTCAAATAATGATGAAGAGGCCAAGTCCATCCCTGCTGTTCAGATGTTGGATTTGGGACTGTCCAGAGCAGAGCCTTTGCCTTGCACCCCCAAAAGATCATGTTGAGGCAGGATAACATTTCATCTACTCCCCTTATTTCCTCTCTCAGTTAATAAGGTGGAAGCAGTAGCTGCTTCCTCACTTCCAGATGCTTCATTTTGGGTAGGACTACACATCAGTGTCACAGGATGTTAGGAGTTGGAAGGGACCTCGAAAGATCATCTAGTCCAACCCCCCTGCCACAGCAGGATTCCCTAGACCAGGTCACACAGAAGCACGTCCAGATGGGTTTTGAATATCTCCAGAGAAGGAGACTCCACAATCTTTCTGAGCAGTCTGTTCCAGTGCTCTGGCACCTGAACTGGGAAAAAATCTTTCCTTGTATTCACATGGAACCTCCTATGCCAAATGTATACATAGAGACTTTGCAGATGACTTCAGCACGACTTCACACATGGTCTCCAAGACTTAACGAAGCTGACAGTGAGAGTTGGGAAGCACAACTATTTTCATGGCCTGACTCATTCCTTGACTTCATTCTTCTGGACTTAACCTGTATGGATGCTACCCTGTGATGTTGGCTTAGAGTTGGGGTGGGCACCCTTGGGGCACGTTGCAGCTGCCCACCGGCTCACCCTTCTTCAGATACTACAGCATACACAGTATACAATATTAATCCAGACTAGCTCTCCCCACAGCAAATCTCCCGGGCCAGATAATCCTGTTGCAAGCTGTCCCTTCCACTCCCGGAGGGACCTGAATTAGGTCAACCGGGTTTACATTTGCATTATATTTATCTGATCTGATGGGGAAAGGGTGTTTTGCGTGATGGCTACACCCACCCCCGCAGGTCCCTTAGCCCTGTAGGAGGCGGGGATGGAGGCGGGGAGCGGCGGGAGCTTTAGCCTGATGGCAGGAGCAGCGGCTGCCCGGCGGCGGCTGCTGCCAGCGGCAACCGGGCGATGGCGCGGAGCCGGGCGGCTTACGAATACACGGAGGCGGAAGACAAGAGCATACGGCTGGGTTTCTTCCTCATCGCCGCCGGTTTGCTTTCCCTCCTGGGGTTGGGCTGTTGCTGGCTGCGCCCGGCGCTGCAGGAACGGGGCGGCGGGGGCTCCGCTAACTGCACGGTGCTGGCGGTGCGGCAGCTCGGGGAGCGCTTCTCCTGTACCTTCTCCTGCGGGGCTGCTTGCCGTGGTACCGCCCGTTACCCCTGTCTCCAGGTCCTGGTCCGCACCTCCCGCTCCTCCGTTCCTGCCCTGCTCCATGAGGACGAGCGGCAGCTCCGCACCAACCCGAAGGTGAGAGCCGCGCAGTGCCGAGCTCCTAAAATGCGGGGTAAGGGTTGAGGGTTGGTGGTGGGTCCCGCAAGGAAAATTCTGTCCCTTCGCTGAGGTGCTGGGTGCGCTTTCACCGCCCCTGGTACCCATCTTTGGGGTCCAGGTCCCCTGTGCTCTGGTGCAGGGTTTTCTCTGATGTGAGGATGGATGAAGTCAGGGTGCACCCCTCCAAAATACCCCTGCACTGTTACTCAGCAAAAAGTATATATATATAGTGTGTATATACAAAAATACGATACATGGTATCTGTGTATATATATATAGTGTCTGTAGTGTTATATAGCATGTGTATATATATACACACTATGTTTAGCATAACACTACGCGTATAGTGTAACACTATACATATAACACTGTACTATACATACAGTATAACACTATATATATCTATAGTATAACACTATCTGTCTACACACACACAATATATATATATAGCTATTTTTCCCTAACAGCCCCAGCCCCGGGTCAACCCTCCCGCGAAAGCAGAGCCGTCCTGGCCCTGGGCAGTCCGAGCGCGGTTCCGGCCCCCGCTCAGACCCGCTGGTAGCCCCGGGACGCCGGTGGGAAGCCGAGGACAAACTCCCGCGGATGGCGAGGGGCTTTGTCTGCCCGAGCGGCGACCGGGATTGTCGCGCGGCGTGTCCCGGGGAGTGAGGAGCTTCCCAGAGCAGCTCCCTAAAGCACAAGGTGAAATGGTAAAGGAGGTGATGGGGCGCTGGAAAAGGAGAGGGATGTGCTGAAACAGAAGTTTCCTCGGTGCTGTTTCGGTTCTCAAACTTCTCCATTGCCTACATGAAAAGGGACTGAACGGAACCGTCTTTAATGTTGTATCTTCTAGCAAACTGGGATAGTCTGAGAACAGTGTGTGACTTGAGCTATTTTTTTAAATCTTTAAAGGCAATTACTCTGCTCTTTCCTTTTTCTTTTCTTCCTGAGTAAAAACCACCTTGACAGTATACTTCTACGTGGAGATTTTGTTAGGTAGTATCCAGGAAATAAAAAATATGTCAGTATCCCCGCACCCTTCCCCCTGAAGGAACCTGAAATCAGAATTGTACTGGAGAAGTGAATTTCAGTTCTTCAGATGTGGAGGTAGCACGGTACCAAAGATCATACTAAATGTGATTCAAGTTTCTCTGTGCCGGGGCTGAGCAGCAGACTCCCATGTCCATTTTGGGATGTGCAGCCTCACGTCTCCACAGTCATAGTTACACCAGTGTGGATCTGTCGTATGGAAAGTGGATTAAGTTGCTAGCTTGGTGTTTAGGGGCCGCGTTTTACCCCTTGGCAGCTTGTGGGCTTGAAAGGGTGGTTGGGGCAGAGCAAGAAGCAGGATGTTAAGTCTGACAGGAGTTGGATTAAGTTGTTGGCATTGCTCAGAAGTGATGAGTGATGAAGCCGCAGCACTGGACAATGCCTGAGATCAAAGCAGATGACACATTGCCTTGTGACAGAGCTTTACAAACTTCATCTTTCCCTGGGGGAGCCTGATCACCAAACTGACCAAACAGCAGGACTTCCCTAAACCTCCTTCTGTCTTCAGGTGGGAAGGGTAAAGTTAGTGAAATACCTTTTTGGCATAGGGTGAAGATGCAGAGGGTGCAGCATGGCTGTCCCTGAGCATAGTCTGATGACCCCATTGTAGCCATCTCCAGCAGAGATGGGAGGTGGGAGCACCCCTAGGCTCAGAAACTCTTGCAGCATCCTCAGTTTTATCAGAAGCTTTAGACTGCAACCTCTGAGCATCCTCAGTTTTATCAGAAGCTGCAACTGCAACCTCTGAGCAGCTGGAGTGTTTTGGGTTTACTTCTTGACCTTTTCTCCTCCTGCTTTCCTGGAAGTCCAGTGGGAAGAGAAGGACTGCACCTGCCCAGGGGCTGGATTGCAATTTCTGCAGGGACGCACCCAGAGCTTCAGAAGCAGTGCCTATAAACATCACTGAAGAGCATATTTTTATTTAACAATTGATATGGAAACACAGGGCTGTGTGTTGGCAGCGCCTTGTGCTTGTGTGCTCGTAGAAATACAGTCTGTTTTCTCTGACTTGCACCTTGCATCATTAAGTGTGGGCTGTCTACCATGGGATATGCTTTGCTGAGGACTGCATCTGATCTACCAGATGAGACCAAACAGAAAGAATGTATTTTTTGATGTAACTGCATTCTCTGGCAGTAATCAAATTTAACTAAGTGGAAAACAACATGAAAAAATGAACTTCAATTCTTTTCCTTTCCTTAAGAAGTTTATATAAACCCAATGCAAAATAATAAGAAAAGTTGATTAGATCTCATTAGGAAAATGTATCATTTTAAAGGAATGGTGTATGTATAGCTGTTGCTTTGATTTTCCCTTTTTTCCCCAAGTTTAATGTTTATGCAGCTGAGCAGTTATATTCTTCTTTTAATTTTTGTCCTAAGGCCTCACTGTCCTTAAAAGCTTTAAGGATTTTATGCTGAAATAGATTAGTCATACCAATAGAGTAGGAATCTGCTGGATTTAATGCTTGGGATCCAGTGTGTACTTATGAATGAACACTTAAGGAGCCGTTTAACCCTTCCCATTTACATCACCTTCTTGCAGCACACACAGTTGTGTTCATGCAATTAGACACACAACATGTTCATCAATTCCAGCTAACTAGAAGGAAAAGAAAATGAACAATTTTCTTTTGAATAGTCTTTAAATTATTCATTCTGCTTACCTGCTTCTCTGTCTGGGGTAGCAACTCTTCCTGGTAAGTCAATAGTGCAGAAAAATCATAGTTCAGGTTCCTTACAACACACAGCAACACTGAATCAGTTGGCAGCTTCATACCAAAAATCTCCAGTACATTAGGCTAAAAATATTCTACTTTCTGTAGTAGAGTGGGCTGGCATATAAACAAAGCAGGAGCTACAAATCTGTCTGTTCTAGAGAGATCTAGCTGCAGGAAAAAGAAATTATTTTTTTTTGTCTCATGTTTCCTAAGATAATCACATCATTGTACAGCCCAGGATTCATTTTAGCTCTTAAAAGATTATATAGCTGGGTCAGAGTTAATCCAGAAATGTATATATAAAGCGCTGGTCATGATTACATTCATGTTCAGGCTGAGTGATTTGTGGAGTTTTTTATTTTTTTGATTTAATTGTTGTCTCAGAGGAAGAAATCTCAGTGGAGGGACAGTAGCCTTTCCTCAGCTGCCTTGATAGCAATAATAATCTCTGAGATAAGGCTTAAGGGGAATTAATTCCAAAGTCAATTTGTCACTATCGTTCTGGCCGTTGAGTGCGTCGGTGGCACGGCCAGCCAGCATAGGGCCCGGGCAATGGCTGGGTAAAGTGGCAGAGGAACACATCAGCTGCTAAAAAGATCGTTTTTCTGCCTTTTTTAGACTTTTCCCTTTCTATACGTGAAGTTAAATGTAGATCCAGAAGAATTTACCCACTGATCTATGGAAGAAACTTTTAGGGGAGTGACTGGTGAGCATGATGTGCAGCTGTGCAGCAGGATCTGCTTGTCCCTGTCCCTGGGTAGGGGTGCAGAGCAGGCAGCTGCTGCTTCTCGCCTGTGCTCCACGTCCGTGTGTGATCCTGTCTCACTTCCATCTGTAACGACTCAGCCTGACGAGATGACAGATTGTTGTTTTTTCCATGCACTTGTAAATAGACTTAACTATGACCCACAACAGAGTAGGTTTAATAACAAAATATGCCCAAACCTACAATCATTTTGGGAGGGTCTGGTGCATCTGGTGAAGCATCAAAACTGTGTTCGGGCTGGTGCCTGTGATGGGCCAAGTACAGAAGCCATGTAGTGATTCATCAATATCTAAAGGACGAATGTCAAGGGGATGAGGCCAGACTGTCTTCAGTTGTGCCCACCAGCAGGACAAAGGGTAACAGGCACAAACTGGAACACAGTAAGTTCCATCTGAACACGAGGTAAAACTTCTTTCTTCTTTCCTTTGAGGGTAACAGAGCACTGGAACAGGCTCTCCAGAGAGGTTGCGGAGTCTCCTTCTCTGGAGATATTCAAAAGTTGCCTGGATGCATTCTTGTGCAACCTGATCTAGGTGAACCTGCCTTAGCAGGAGGGTTGGACTAGATGATCTCCAGAGGTCCCTTCCAAACCCTACCATTCTGTAACTCTGTAATTCCTCAGGAAGCAGGCCCAGGTGCCATAGATAAACTCCACCACCCTCCCATCTTACCTGGAGCCTCGAGCTGCCTCAAGCCTCCGTAAGTGGTTGTGGGTTTGGTCATTCTTGATGTGTTTGTCGGTGCTGATGAATGCAGATGAAAACCAGATGTTCACTCCCCAGTTCATGTCCACGAAAGCTGCTAGGTTGTGATTCCTTTTATCTGCTTGCTGACTGTGCTTTGGAGGCCAATACAGCTGATCAAATGAAGTCCACAAGAAATATGCTTGGGAGGCTGAGAGAAGAGGGATCTACTACTGCTATGGATCAGAAGGGGCCAAAATGAACATCAGGCTACTGGGAACTGTGCTGGCATCTTGGGGAGTCAAACAAACTCTCGTGTTTGTGCAGCGGGTGATAAGACAATGTAGGAGTTGGACCTTGCAAAGTCACTGTGACTCAAGGCCTTCATCATGTTCAGGAACTGTTTCAGGGTGGTCTTTGGGATTCACATTATGATGATTTTTCCTTGGGCAGGGATCACTCCTCTCTTGAAGACTGTTAAACCTCAACAGGCTCAAGCAATGAGATCCTATCAATTTATGCAAGTCCCTGGATGTCTCTTTTGCATTTTCCACATGAAGATAAAATGGAAGAAATGGAAATGAATCCAGCATGTTTTCTGTCGGCTGTCAATGGGATTGCTTGTGCAAAGGGTGGTGTGAAGTTTAAGTCACAGAGAGCATATTCACTGTTGTCCCTAATTTCAAGGTGTTCCTCTTGTAGGTACTGGTGCTACTCCCATACGCTGTCTTGCCTTGGTATGGGGAAAGATAGATGTGTTGACAAGGGAAGCTGTCCGTGAGCCCCTTTATACCTTCCAGACCAAGCAAAATCCCTGCCCTCAAAACCTCAATTTTTAATAGCTTCATATTGTGTTAAAAGTGTGGTGACTGATGTAAAAAATTGTGAAGTTCTCTGTGACAGAGCTGTTCTTGGAGACAGTTACAGCTTACTGCTTTTCCATTCAGATGGACATCTCTTGGGAAAAAGAGATCTCTGCAATTGTTTCTAAGCCTGAAACTGAGAATGAGGATAAACAATGATTCACCAGACTGTGAACTTTTTGAAGGATTCATGTGATGTTTGAGGAGGTAGAAGGTCTGTAAAGGACCTGGAGAAATTTTGACCAGCAGAGGAGTAGTGGAATGGTCACACTTTTGTAGCAGAGGACAGGAGCAGGCTCAGCCATGGGGAGAAGGCATTTCGGAGGAGAGAAGGAAGCTGCATACTGTAGCTGGTACCACAGGACAAGGAGTTTTAGAGGTCACTGGGGAAATTTAGGAGGAAGAATGCATACTGGTATCTAAGTTGTTTTGTCTAGTTCTGTATTTTGTGTGCTGGCTAAGTAGTGGCTGTTTTGGGGGGACTCTGAGTAAAGCCTGTTTACTTCTACTCTCTTGTATCCCTGTATTGCAAGAGCATACCTAAAAGTTGGAAGCTTGAGAAAGAGCAGGGTGTACACATAGGCAGTGAGTGTACTACTAGCAAGATATGGTACCATTTTCACAGCAGTAGCTGAAAGACATCGTGAAGGAAACCACCAGAATGGAGAACCCTGGGCTGAGCAGAGAGTACCAGAAGGGGACCGAGGTGGGATGGTATGGTATGGCGTTTTGGTGGCTGTCAGGGGGACAGAGCAGAGCCATCACGGCCCTCCAGTGTCATTGTGCCAAATCTACTGACTCCACAGTGTTTGTGCAGTGGGAGTTTGAAGGAAAGAGGAGTGTGATTGACGCTCCAAAGTACAAAACCAAACCAAAAACATCACCAGCCATGGAATATTATCTGAGATGGAAATAACTGTGTGTGATAAATGCTACATTCTGTTTTCTGAAGTAGAGTGGTGGTGCTGCTCATTCTGTCCTTTGTTGTCAGCACTGACACAATCCTTGTTTAGGGTCATATGAACAGGAATCTAAAGGAAGCTCTGTGCTGTAGTAACAGCAGATATGAGCCCATGTGAAAGCAGGACCTCACAAGAAAATGAGGGCCCTTGCATGTGAGAAACGCAAGTTTCAGCTTGGAAGTGAGAAGCAAGAACTTGCAGATTTTTCTGAAGTGTGGAAGGTACAAGCAGCAACTGCAAGTGCTGACAGAAGTGGTCAGGTTTTCCATGATCAGGCCAGCAAAATCCTGACATTTGTCCCACTCCCCTGGAATGGCAAAGGTTCAAGCTGTTTTGTGGTGATGTAGCTGTAGGTCTATATAGCTTGGGTATAGTGTGCAACCAGGGGCATGGTAGGCCCTTGTGAGACCTCGCCAGATGGAGAGAGAGAGGAAGCACTCACTAGGCACAATGGGTCACAATGATCTTTATTTTCAGGTTAAAGAGAGTATCTTCTTGTTATTGCCTTCAGGATACTGTGAAGAAACTCAGGTTGTAATCATATGTGAGCATCCCTTCAGGGGCTTCCCATATCCTGCACCTTCTGCTTCCTCATCCTGCCTAAGTATGAAGCTTTTTAGCTAACTTCCCAGTCACTTTTTCTGTTTGTGCCTTCTGGTTTCAAAGGAATTAAAAATCTGTGTGTACACTACACCCTTGCTGTCCATGTGTCCTCCAAGGTGAAAAGCCTTCATGTTATCCAAGGACCAGTTAAGTTGTGTCACTCAGTTTGGTTCAGCACCTCCTATAATGAGCTCCCATATTGGTGACAATAGGAGGGATTGTACTTGGACTCTGAGATCATGATACAACTGACATTGGATTCAGTGGACTATTTGGGGTTTTTTCTTGTTTAACTCCCTGTGGCTAAAAAGGAAAGGTGATGTGTCAAAGACAAGGTTTGAAAACAATGTGTGTGTTGTGTGTGACCCACAGTGGAGGCTCTGAAAGTCCAGTCCCAAGTGCATCAAGCTGAGGGAGAAACATTGCTTGATCTCTTTGGACTTTGAAGCAGATATGTGAGGGTGACATCTGCAGATAGCACAGCTGCATACTCAACCGTTGTTGACTTCTATAGAGCAGAAGTGGATGCTGAACCTTTGTGCTAAAGCAGAGCTTTGAACTTTCTCTACTTGTTCCCCTGTGTTGTAACAGTGAAAGAATACCTGTCTTTTGCCAGTGGGTATCAGCCCAATATCAGATAACCCATCATCTGTGAAAGCTTGCTGGGATATTTGGGTTTATTAGCATATTGTTAAACAAAACTTGTGATTATGTGCCTTACTGAAAATAGGAAGTAATTCAAATCCAATCCATACAGCTGGGTAGGAATATGATATCTTTTACATTTATCATGCAAAATGCCAAGGTGTTACACAGCAGATTGGTTTCATAATGGAACAAAACATGGTAAAGCCTTTATCTTGTTTCTGAATGCTAATATATTATTTCCAGTACCTGCAGTAAGTAACTAGCAATTGATGTAAAATTCAGCTAACTTTTCCTTTTTGTTTCCTTAGAGCTTGTACTTATTACTCTTTGCTTACTTCAGTCACAATGGTATAATGAAGAAAATGCAGAGAAAGTGATGCCTTGTATTCTTGAGAGCAGAAGTAACTCTGTTTTGCAATGTGTGTTGACAGTGTTCATACATCCCTCCCTGTGCAAGAGATGATCAGGAGAATTCTGAGAACGTCACATACAAGCAGAAATACTGGAAAGAGAAAGTGGGTTCACAACCATTTACATGCTATTTTAATCAGCACTTGAGGTGAGTAATTTCCATTTGCATAGGCAGAAGTGTATATGCAACTGTTTAACAGCTCTCCATTGGTTCTGTTTGAAAATAACATAGAAATGCAGGCGTATGTATATGTACACAAACACACCCATATGAGGTGGTTTGTCAGACAGAATTTAGTGAAGAACTTTGCAAGAGAACTTTATTGATGAAGAGCTACATAAAGGCAAAGAAGTATTTTCACCACTTGAAGTTAAAATATAAAACTCTGGGTAAGTTTCCCCTAAAGCTTGTCATTTTATGGCAAAAAAACATCTTGGCTTTTAACACTCAGATGGCAAATTTCTGGCTTGGATAGTAATGTTCCTTCTCTCTGTGGAAGAGAAATCCTACTGTGCTCATGAAGGGCTGGGAAAAAAGGGGGCTCAGTAAATAGCACAAACTAAGTCAGTAGTTGTGTTCATAGATTAATGAGTTAGGTATGTGTAATAAACATTCACAGGGCTGCTGGTTTTCATACATGCTTACAGAGAAGAAGCCCCTTCTGATCCATAGAGGTAGTAGATCTCTCTTCTCTCAGCCTCCCAAGCACATTTCTTGTGGGCTTCATTTGAGCAGCTGTATTGGCCTCCAAAGCACAGTCAGCAAGCAGATAAAAGGAATCACAACCTGGCAGCTTTTACTACTAAAGTTGATGTGACTTACATGTGTACAAGGATGGCATGTGATTTCATTCCTTCAGCCAATGAGAAGAGGAGGGAGTCCTTTCACCTATCTCTTTCTGATGATGATGTGCTGGGAAATAAAAGGTGATGTAGCAGCAGTGACTTGCTGTTACTGCAGTGTGCAGGCTCTCTGGGAGGACTTGGCTGAATAGCAGTTATTGAGATGATAGGTCTGTGTAGACAGGGAAGTAGAAAGATATCAGCCAAGTTTTTATGGGCTTTAGACTCCAATTCTGGAGGCATATGACACTTCCTTAATTTGATCAGTATGAGTAATTTTGGTAGAGCTGGGGAAACCGTTCTTGATTGCTAAGTTAATCACTCACACAGCTATCTGCCACATCAAGGACTAAAGAAGGAGGTTGGTCCTACCCCACCAGCACCCGGAAGTTAGACAAATGAGGGAGACCTAAGTGGGAACAGCTTGGTGCTTGCTGATGCAATTCAGGGCTTAGTGTGGGAGTGTTGGCATCAGATACTTAAGTTTATTAAGACACACAGGAAGAAAATGGATACCAGAGTGCGCTAGGACCTTAGAGGAACTCATGAGCTGGAATAGGGTGGCAGGCAAAGAGATGCCTGACTCTCCTGTGAGTGTCCCACTGAGTGCCTTGAAGGCTTCAGGTTTGTCCTAAGCTGGCTGATTGTTGTCCCTTCCCTGGAGAGACTGTAGACCTAGTTTGTGTGCCCAGAATGACAGTCTGCTGTCTCTGGGTGCTCTTTGTAGTAGGAAACCACCAATGCTTTGTAGCAGAAACTAGATGTTTCTTAACAGTGGGGAAACAAGCACTGTCTACAGCACGCAGAGCTTAAAACTTAGGGTACTCTGTGCAGTGACATCAGACCTGGCAGTGATCTTCTTGGGAGCAGCTTTGGTCCACAGGGTGCCGATGCTTCAGACTGCTAACCAGGAAGCGAGTGATGATCTTGGCTTCTCTGGGCAGGTAGAGTTCCTGAGGCCTGGGACCTGTAGCAGTTGCTGCCTGAGTGAGCAGAGAAGTCAGAAACAGAGTCTTCTACAGGAGACATCACAACCAGGATTCATTTGATCTGGTGTGGACAAGGTGCTGTGAGAGTTAGCTTTTATGGTCAGTGGCAAGAAATAGAAGTCTTCATCTTAGCAAAAAATAAATGTCTAGTATAGGTTAGAAGTGCAGAGATGTTTATTTCTCTCCTATAAAGGAGCTTAGGGTGATTTGTTTCAGTGCAGACATGCAGATGGTTAGATGTCCTGAGTTAGGTGAGCTAGTTCTCACATCACATCTGTAGGTGAGGAAAAAACAATTTTTTTCTGAAGCTGCATACTGCCTGGGGTCTGCTATCTATGTAGTTTGATGCTGAGGAATTGTGCAGCACTCATGCAAGATTTTTTCCTTATAGCTGCTGAATCCTATATTGTTAAATGGTCTTGCCAAATGCAAAGGCTGCCTTGAAACACTGTCTTTTGCTGATCATACAACAATTTATGCACACAGAAGACAGGACCACTGCCAGTTTAAAGATACTCTAAGCTGAAATGTATACACCATCTATTTTCTTCTGGAGATAGGAAAGAGCTTTGACAGATAAGTTTTGCTGACTAGGAATGTGTTTGCTTAGGTGCACTTTTAGAGCTATGATGATTAAACAGCTTGTGAAGCTGTAAAAAACCCATATGAACTGGGGAAAAGTCTGTTCCCTTCAAAACAGAAGCGTGTATATTTTCAGTCAGTATTTTTTTAACTGTGTGGAAGAGCTAACTCTTCTGTCTCAGTCTATATAGAACATACAGAATGTAGTGGTAGGTTCCTTAGAGAGAGTAGTATTTGCAATATTAATGCTCTCTCTTTTGAAGCAACAGAATAATTCTAGGTAAATATCTAAGCAACAAATGAATGTTGTCTTCTCTTCATCAAGCTTAATTTAGCATCATTCTCCTAATTGTTGCTGCATGCAGAACACAATGAGGTAACACCTCTTTCCAGTTTGGTGAGGCACCTTCCAACAGACTACTTTGAAAGTGATGCCATTTGTTCATTTCAAAGTTATACAAAAGGAGTGAGAAGCAGACTTGGCAATTTCAATCATTCTTGGTTAGTATACATAGAGAGGCCTGGCACAGCTAGTTGTCCGACATTTATCTTAGGGAACCAAAGCCCAGCTTACCTTGGAGCTCAGTGCTTAACTGAAAAACAAGGTTTTGCTTTGCCATTGCAGGTACTTACCTTTAGTGCCACATGTTTCTCTGGTTAGCTTTGAGCCAAGTGGTACAAGCTGCATGGGAAAGTTGCTTTTCCAGACCTCTGGTAGACATACCTCTCTGTTGATGTGATGATGCTCACCCTGCCCACCAGAAACCAACTCACAGTATTCCAGAGCAAAGTAAATGGCAAATTCAGAGAAAGTTCCCAGGTTGTTGCTAAAAGTTGGAGAAGACACTGAGCTCTACTACCTCACTGTCCATGGATCTCACACCAAGTGTCGCAGGGGATCTGTAGTCATGGCTAAATGCAAACAAGGGTCACAGCTGCATGCCTGGGAGGCCTGTGGGAACAGACAGGATGGCCAAGATCCTCTCACATTATTTCTTCATGTTCCAGGTCTCATTGACATTAGCAACAGGAACAAAAATCGAAACCAAGATCATCATCATCTCAGTCTTATGCCATGCAGAAATAGGACAGAGCAACCTGTGTCAAGTGGTTTCTTAGTAGTGGCTCATTTATGGCTTTATTGCTTTTTAGCTTTGGGTTCATCCAGTATGGCAGGAATGCTCTGTAGTTCCTTTGCTGCAGTGCAGCAGAGGAGCCAACCATACTATATGCTTCTCTGTGTTTACAGTCAAAAGATAGCATTGCTATTCCCTATCCTTTCTTTCACTCTATCACTTGTGGAGCAGTGCTCAGATGCAAGAGGGAAAGGACTTTACTGTATAAAGTAAGAAACAGCACTGCCCCTGCATGCAGCCATCCAACAGAGGATCTCTACATCCACAAAAAATAGGGAAAAAAAAGTACTTATGAGTGGTTTGTTGTAGTGAAGGGATGTGAATAGTTGAGGGCAAAATGAGTGCATGCAGATTACAAACATCTTTAAATCTACATTGTTAGAATACAAAACCAATATAAAATAAAACAAAAATAGTAAAGTTTCCCTATCCCATGACCCTGCCTCTGTCAGCTTTGGCCATGTCACCTAAATTGCAGTGTGATACATCAGTGATGACTGAAATGTTTATGTGTCTGTAGGTTTTTGGTCCAACATGACTCTTTGGTAGCCCCTGCACTGCATTTCTTCCTGTGACGTTCAGTCATTGCTCTGAGGGGTCAGATGGAGGCCTACTTTATCCAGTGTCTGTTTGAACTGCTTGGCAGTGCTTCACAGGGGTGTGTTGCATAGTGCAACAACTAATCCAGTTACCCCTGGTCAGAGCCTCACAAGGCTCCAACCCTCAGCTCGAAGTCCTACTGAAAGTAAGTACTGGTCTCTTCAGTGAAGGATGTGTTTTCAATAGTCAGGATGGAGACTTCAGTAGGGCTCATCATTAGAATTTGATCATTCTTCTTTTACCCGAAGGCTGCAGCTGGGCAGTGATGGTGGTGCTGCACAGTGGCCATCGCTCTTTGCAGCAAAACCAGGTCTCCATGCTTGAGCAGGGCTTGAAAGTATTCAGGTTTTCTCCTTGCTTTTGCCCCACTAGGTCTCTCTCTTGTCCCCACCACAGTTTTGTGCAGGGATAACTGGTGTTAGGAGTTGAGAGGCTTAACATTTACTGGAGAGCTGAATGGCAGCATTGCTGGAAGCAAGAGATGGTCCATAACTGAGCTTAATTGGAATATGTGCAACCTCTCCTGTCAACATCTTTAAACTGGAGTATTATATTGAAGTCACAGAGCAATAATGTGTTTATTAAATGCATTATACTTGCAGGGACAAGGCAGTATCTTTAATTATGTCTTCTGAGTTTCACAGGGAAAAGAAATGAGTTTCCAGACATGACATAATCTCCTTTGGGTTCGGCATTGCTGCCTCAACACCTGAGGAGTGAAGCTGTGGGGACTTACCCCCAGCAAAACCACCTCCTTTTCAGGACAGGGTTTCCTCCAGTGTTTCCACACTAAAGAAACAAGCCTTCAGATTCTGGGAACATTTAGGTCACCTCTACAAAACTATCAAGAAAAAGTCGAAACTGCAGTTTTGATACATGCTGACTTCGCCCTGCACAACCAGAACAGTTATGCTACTGTGTTTCAGTTATCCTGATAGTTATGTATTTTTCTTCCTGAACAAACTCCTTCTTCTTCTTTTTGCTGCTTGCCTGTTAAATGTCTCTTTCTCTCTTCCACCTGCCACTGTGCCCTTGTTTTCTCTGCACAGTCCTGGTAGCCTCCTCTGCTGCTCCCATTTCCCCTGCAGCAGCTCTGTGCCTCACAACAACCCCATGCAAGACTACAGGCATGGGGCAGAGTGGCTGGAAATCTGACTGGCAGAAAAGGGCCCAGGGGTGCTGGTCAACAGCCGGCTGAACATGAACCAGCAGTGGGCCCAGGTGGCCACGAAGGCCAATAGCATTTGGGCTCGTATCAGAAATAGTGTGGCCAGCAGGACTAGGGAGTTGATTGTCCCCATTTACTCAGCACTGATGAGGCCACACCTCAAATACTGTTGGGCCCCTCATTACAAGAAGGACTTTGAGCTACTGGAGCATATCCAAAGAAGGGCAATGTAACTGGTGAAGTGACTAGTGCACATGTATTATGAGGTGTGGCTAAGGGTCTTGGGGTCGTTTAGTCTGGAGAAGAAGAGGCTTGGGGAGGACCTTCTTACTCTCTACAACTACCTCAAAGGAGGTTGTAAAGTGGGGCTTGGTCTCTTTTCCCAAGTAACAAGTGATAGGACTAGAGCAAATGGCTTCAAGTTGCACCAGGGAGGTTCAGATTAGATGTTAGGAAGAATTACTTCACTGACAGGGTTATCAAGCATCGTAATAGGCTACCCAGAGACATGATAGAGTAACTGTTACTGAAAGTGTTCAAAAACTGTGTAGATGTGGCACTTAGGGACATGGTTTCATGGTGGGCATGGTAGCGCTGGGTTGATGATTGGACTCAATGCTCTCAGAGGTCTTTGCTAACCATAATGATTCTATGATTCAATGTTTCTGTGATCCTATGATTCCTTTCCAGGCTTCTCTCTCCTTGTTCCTGCTGCTGACAATGGTTATTGTTTTAGAGGTGGAGTCCAGAGATTTCAGCTAAGACTTTTTGTTCCTTTGGCCTGTAACTACTGTTCCCAGGTGGCTGTGATATTTTTCTGCTGCTGTGTGCTTCTGTTTCATGGGCAAGTGATAACCACCCAGAGGCTCATTCTCCTGAAGGCCCTCCAGGGGTGTCTGGTTTCTGATCTCCTGGTAATCTCCATTGTGGTGCAGCACCGTGCTGGGGATCTGCCCCTGCTGGCACAGCCCATCTATGGCTCCGGCTCCTCTCATCATACAGCATAGCCATAGTGACTATCTCAGGGCTCAGAAGTAGCTGTGATGGGCCACATAAACCTCATGGCTCACTGCCAGTGACTTTGCTCTCTTTGTGACACTCTGTCTGTGGTTGGCAAGAAAAGTATCTCTGTGTGCATATTTCTGATTCAAAAACACGTAGGGCAGCTCTTTTGTATTAACCACTGTGTAAGGCTCCGAGTGAGACCCAAAGATTTTTGTACCAGAACAGCAGGACAGATCCAGCTGTTACCGATCTTTGATGGGAGGCTAATGCAGCCCCCTGGTAACAAGCTCAGCAAGCTGTCCAGCAGTGTGGCTGTGTCCTGCAGGCCAACCAGGGCTTCTGTAACTGCTGCTCTGGGTACTTTCTATGAGCAGATTTTGTTCCTTATCCCCCAGGCTTTGTTGCAGGATAGCTTAGGAATTGTTCCAGTGATATCCCCAAACACTTTGCAGACTCAGATGTCAGAGGACAGCCATTCTGCACACCTCACCAGTTCCTTTGAAGGCTCACTGTGTAGTGGTGGCTGTTCTGCTCTAAGAATTCATTTCTTCAGGAGATGGTGGATAGCTTTCTCCCTAAACTGATGCCACCACATAAAGATAACAAATAGGCAGAAGAATTTAAATCCAGCATCTGTAAAATAACCTGTTAATTAATCCCTAATATTTGATATATTAAATTAATCTGATTAATTCTGATTCTAACTCACTCTACCTGCTGATTTTCCCCCAGTCTTTTGTTTTGAACCTTACAGATCACACTTGAAATACCTATGGTTTGTAGCCTGGCTGAAAAGAAACACAAATATGTTTCTTCCTCAGTTTTTTAGCCAGGTGATCTTCCAGGTCCTCACTCTGCCTGCCATGTCAGTCTCTGGTTGTTGAGCTGGGACTTGCAAGTCTGGCTTGCAAGCCACCCTTTATGCCTCCTACCCTTCTTTCTAAGGAGCAAATGAAAACCTGGGGATGAGTCCAGTTACCTTGTTTACAGCATGCTGCGTGTGGGGCCATGATGACCCAAGACTCTGCAGTCATCTCTATGTACCACCTGAAGAGCCATGGACCTGCTGGAGCTGTGGTATTCCTGCTGCGGACATCTGCATGCATGGCCCCTGCTCCTCAAGATGTTTTTGCCATGGCCTTGCAAGTTCAATATAACACATGAGCCACTGGGGTGTATTTACTTGTCAGAGGTGTTTGCTTGAATGATCTTTCTCAAGTTGTGCTGGCCAGCTCAGCCTCATGTGCTTCCTACTGGCACCAGGCCTGGGCTAGAGTAGCACATGACAGGCTCAAGGTCTCATGCAGCATGTTGTGAGGGTGCAGCAGGGCTGATTTTCCCCTCTTTGCTTTAGAAGCTACGATTTGCTGTTGTTTGCAAAATTGGCACCCAAAAGCAGAGATAAAAGGAGTTGTCTTGTAAAGGACAAAACAAAACTTTTCCTTTTTCAATAACTCCTAATAACCTCTCTGTTGTATAAGTTACATCTCAGTAGGACCCTCTGCTGCTGTTAGCCCCTCTAAACTATTTTCCAGACCACTTTCCATAACTGCTGTCAGCTCTGGTGATGGATCGGCTGGGAAGGGCTCCTCAGCTAGGCACTGCCAAACGTACACTCTGGTCCTCTGCTGCCTCCTCCCACCACCCTAACACTCCCCAGTGTTCTCCCCTATGGCTTGCAACATCTCTATGAGGGAGGGTCATCAGATGCAAGGTCCTGATGGGAGAGGGAAGGAATCTTACAAATGCAAAGAAGCAGCATTATATGCTGCCGAATTTGATCTGGATAAGATTTCATGGGCTGTTACAGGCAGGAAGTTGTCATCCAGGAGGGTGAAATCTATCTACCAGCAGTGATGTCTGCCTTTATTAGCTTTTCTCATTCACCCCTGAGGTCCAGCAGTGCTTAGCTGCACTGACAAATTAATCTGGGATAAGATAAAGATCAGCTGAAGGCACAATAGTTCTTCCAGAATTGCCGTGGAGGTTAAAGTAAGTGGGAGCAAAGCTGAGATTTGTCCCACCATTTTCTGATTCCAAGAGTCAGTACCAGGAAGCTACATCCGGGAGGGTCCCTGAGCCCTCCTGGGCACTGAGTCATGCTGCAGGAGTGGTTCTCACTGCTTTTGATTAAAGAAGGTAATTTTATGTCCTACATGTCATGCCAATAGTCATTTAATGACATATTTTTCAGGGACCTAGTCATGACTTGATGCATTATCTGGAGAGACACTGACAATGAGTTGCTGAACACCTTCTGCCATGTAGGAATCACATAGCTGTAAGCTTGTAAACTGAGAGCTGTGAGGATTGAATGCTGCCTACTTATGGCCTCCTTGCCAATTAGCACTCTGTTATTCACAGGTGATGATACAGTAAATGTGAGGGAAGCAGTATTATAGCTCCTATGAAAGCATTTTCTGTTCAGGCGCTGTCATTTATATGGCATAGGCTGGTGTGTTTGTGCCCAAAAAGTTAACATTATTTCATTCAAATTATGGTCTTCTCATGTGCCTGATGATGTGTCTGGAGGATTTTGGCTAAGCAGACTTCATGGTATTCCACTACTGAATACACTTCGATTTCTTTTGATAATTTTCTCATGTTGCTGAGTTTCAAATTTTATATAGCTGAGCTACTCATAGTAAAAGTGTTATTCTATTCCTTACTACACAGTGTGGTGCTGGCCTTGGGGACTTGCAGACTGTCATGGTGCAGAGGAACCTCTGCACAGCAGTTTTAGGAAAGAGGCACCCACATGCAAATGTGAGTGCAATTAATTCAGAGATCAGGCTCCACCAACTCCTTAAGGATGGATAAAATCCTGTAGATTTGCAGGCATCTCCAGTAATTACCCTCTCAGTGAAGGAAAGAGTTGCATCTTGTTTCACCTACAGGGAATGTTTTCTTAGTGCTGCTATTTGATCAAGTTGAAGTTGTTGGGGTAGAGACAGCACAGTTGTTGCACAGATATCTGTTCCCATGTGGCACTGTGTTAGGAGATCCTAATTTCCAGGACCCAGCTGCAAGAGCCTAGGTTGCCAGGATTTTAGGCTGTGAGGTTTGTTGCTTCAAGGAGTGTCAGGTAGCGTTGATGAAGAAATGTGGGATGAGATTGTTCAACACTAGTGAGGATCGATATGAGTCAAGACTACATACATTTTCCTAATTACAAAAAGTTCTGTTACCTTCCTTTGTAGATAGTTTTCCAGCAGACTGCAAGTCTCTGGCTGTAGATGGGAAAGCAGCAGCAAAGTGCAAATGCCACAAGACTGACTTAATAACTGTTAAACTGCAGGGAAAGCAGGAAGAGCCAGACCTTAGGAAAACCTGCCATCAGATTTCCCAGATGACTTCCAAGACTTGGAAGAGGCAGATGGACACTTGATCTTTCAGACATGTGGCACAGTACTGAATTACCAAACCTCTTGAGATGCCTCCTCTTTGCTATTCTCCTGTTCCTTCCATTTCCCTTTGGAATGCATAAATCCATCACAGACTCAACCGTGACTATGTGTTAGATGCTGTTGGTGGAGGCATGGGGATTCAGATCTTCAGGAGAGGCTCCCCTAAGTGTCCCTGTAGGAGCATACTTGAGTCCACTGAGTAGCTGGTCTTTGCAGTACTAAATCATAGCTTATTGCTGAAGTGGCCTCTGCTAGGAAGGAGCCAATTTTGCAGCCTCCAGCACCCCAGAGCAAGACAAGAGTCCTTCTGAGACTGGGTTTTGTGCAGACCCCTAGATGCTCCTGTGGCTGGGCTAGGCTGGGCCACCAGCAGTGCAGTGTTGAGGGCAAGGACTGGCTCTCCATCCAGAGCACAAATGAGGCTTTATAGGAAGCCTCCATGTAGCCCCATGGACATGTCAAGACTCAAACATAAAAGGAAAACCTTAACTGCACTTTAAACTCACTGCACAGTGTCTTATGCTATTTGAGGTAGATAAGTATATCTGCTGTGTGGTATTATGTTTTTAATGGAGTGGTTTTTCAAACCCCAGTGTAATACTGTACCTCTCTTGGCTGTTTGTGATGATCAAGACCCCTGGAAGACCTAAAATACAAACTCTTTTAAATTATTTTTCTTTAATCTGAACTAACTTGTTATCCTGTAACACTTCAAGTGGAAAGCCCTTGTGGTCCATTCCACTTAATCATTTTCTAACTCTGTTGCAAATAAAACACCTTTCTTGTTTCCATAGCAAATGCTTTCCACTTATGATGAAGTGGTGATTTATATTCTCTCCCTCTTCTGTTCTTCCTTTTTGCAGGCCAGATGATGTGATGCTGAAGCGCACCCATGATGAGACTGTCCTCTTGCACTGCTTCCTCTGGCCTCTAGTTACCTTCCTGGTTGGAGTCTTCATTGTGGTCCTGACCATCTGTGCCAAGAGCTTGGCTATCAGGGCAGAGGCAATAAAAAAGAAGAAGCATTTGTAATCAGCAATGGTCCTGATGGGAAAGAAAAACCTGTAAGAAGATGTCAGGTGGGGCAACTTGACACACTTGCAGGTTTGCAGAGTGCCCAGCTGCTCTTCCTTCCCCTGTCTCATCTGACAGTGGGGTTGCTCTTGCCTCAGGATTATTCTTGGGAGACTGCCTCATGAAATGTAGGCTAACTGCTTCTTCTGCTCTGGTAGTAAATAATACATATTCTACCAAAAAATAATCTACACTGCACCAAATATGCTGTATGCTGTTAGACTTGAACAGCAGCTACCCAAGTCCTAGTGGTATTAAGAGTTTGTAAAAACATTGATGTGGCTCATTTCATCTCCACAAAGTGATCAAGTGATCTTTATTATTGTTTAATATTAAATATTTAAAATACTTTATGATAGAATATATTTCTGAAATAATAAACTTTGGTTGTAGGGGTTTTTTATTTATTCTTTGGGGGTCTGTTTTGATTTTAAAAAACAGAATTAAGATGAAAATAACACTGTGCTGATTTGGGTTTCTTTGCTTTGTAAAACATTTTAGAGTTCAAACAATACGTGTTCATTGTGAAGAAATGTAGAAATCTCTCAGAAATACTTTTCAAAAAAAAAAAGGAAGAGGTAATTAAATACTGAATCTAATTTTATTGCTTCAGTGGTGTTCAGTCCCTACAGTTTTTCTTGTCCTCTCTCAGTTACCCTCTTCAGCACAATGCTCTCAGGCTCTAAGGATCAGGATTTGGAGTGATTTTACTGAATATGTTTTACCAGTGATTTTCCCAAATAGTGGAGTATCTGAGCACTTGCTGAGGGGACCCTATGAGCCATGGTGGGACCCACATCACCAGGCTCCAGGGATGGCTGGAGAAGGACATCAACTCTTTGTAGGGCTGTGGGTGTTTGCTGGTGAACTGCCCATCCTAGTCACGCTAGCTCCATGCAGTCCCTCCAAGGAGATGCTCCAAAAAATGCAAGGCAGGCTGGGCATGGCACCTTGCTGGGTTGCCTTTCTCTGCTCATCCCAGCTCCTCACTGTATATGACAGGAGCACGGCCTCAGTTCGTTTGCTCAGTAGAGAGATTTCCATATTTCTGGCATTTTCCCTGAGCCCATCCGTTGCATGTCATAGTCAGGGGCCGAAAACAGAGTAGCTTCATGGCACTCATCCCCAGCCCTGCAGGGCTTTGCGGCCCTGGGACCAGCTGTGCTGTTTGGCAGTGTTGGAACACAGCTGAGGAGAGGAAAGTGAATCTCTCAGTTTGTGATTGCCAGTAAAGCATTTTAATCTACATTAACGAATCTGCAATTCTAACCATACTGTTCATTGTGCTAATCTCTGATATTCTTAGTATTATGTTTAAATACCTCGTGTTCTGTTGTGCTTTTAACACTTAGGGGAGATATTTCCCTAGGATGAGAAAAGTGCTAGATTTGAGAGCCTGAAAGCTTTGTTGGCACAAGGCACAGTGGCAAACCTGCTTGTATTGCCCAGTGTCCGTCTCAGATTAATCGTATTTTTAAGAAGTGATTTCCATAAAGCTTCTTAGTTTGTAAAATTGTACATGTTGTGAGTGTTGTGGTGCCCGGTGATGAGAGCAGCAGGGTGACTGCAGGTTATTCCCCACTCCCCTGCTTACTTGCTGTTTGACTTTTTGAGAGTCCCCTGGTCCTTGTCCATACTGGGATAGCTGTTCCTTCAGAGAAAGTTAAGGAAATCTCTTTGTGGAAGTGGGTACTAGATGCTTCTTGGTTAGTTACTCTGTATGAAAGATTTCATTAGTGTTGTCTGCACATGTTCAAGCACCTCCAGCTCTGTGGATGAAAAGTGCTGCTTGCATAAAAATTTCCCAATTCTCTGTTTTAAACATCACCCTTTTGGAGGTGTCAGTTGTCAGGCTCACACAGCTACTCTCTGTCTTAGCCTGCCAAAAGGGATCACAGTGGATACACTAGATGAAGAAAGGTTGTGAGCTCTCAGTCTGTCAGGTGAAAGTATGTTGATTTCTGGAAGTGCTGTCCTGCAAAGGACACAGCCTTTCCCTTCACTCCTGTCTTGCCGCTGTGGTCTCACTCACATCTCTGCGTTTCTCTTGCTGAAACATATATATTACTTTTTCAAACTATGCAAATCACAGAAAGCTGCCACTGAGATGTAGTTTGTTTACCTGGGTGAGGATGGTGGCAAGTTCTCTGCCTCTATTTCTCCTTGGTAAATTCTTACTGGTAAGGGGAATAACCCTGATTTTCTGCATGTATACATCCTTTATTTTCCCCAGGGAGAAGGAAATATGCAGTGACATAGATTCATCATGGGTTTTTAAGCCAGTACCTTGGGGCTCACAAATCCAGATTAACAAAATCCTCCCTAGCTTTGCTCCAGAAGCTTTTGTGACTGAATTGTGCAGCTGATTCACTGAGCAAAAGGAAAAAGTGAATTGAGTTGATGCAGCCTGCTTGATTAGTAATAGTATCTTTAAATCTGTTAGGAAAGGCATTTGTAAAGTCCTTTGGAAGTAAGCAATGGTTACAAGGATTATATAAAATCATTTTGCAGAGAGATTAAGATCCCAAATTAAACATCTAAAGTGGCCTGCAAAGACAGGCAGTAAGTGTCAACCTGGCATGGCAGGTTGTGATGCTGAAGGGAAAATAAAATATCCTATAATTCACTCTTCTGTTCCAGCCCCCATCTCATTGATTCAAAATTTCTTTCTAATCCCCATACTTGATCATGGAAACTGGGGATTTCTTTCTATCAGATTAGTTACTGATTTCCCTCTTGGCTTTGTGGCTTTCCAGTTTTTGCAGTGTATTCTCTGAAGCATATTTACAGCCACAGCAGCTGCTTTTTCTAGAGGCATCTGTGAGTCAACTTTCACATCTTACTCAGTATTTATATGCTATTGCTTTAAGGAATTTTGTTTTGTCATGCTGTCTGCTACTTTGCTTCAGTAAGATATGCCTTCCCTTTTCTGTAGTGCAATTAAATAATTTTGTTTGTACAATATATTTTTCTGTTAGCTTCTTAGGCTCATTATAAAAGTTGAACTCATAGAAGCAGGCTTTTTACTGCATTTTCTGTGTTCTGTGTGTTTCTTTGTTGAAAGATGAGATTTCACAATGCATTAGAAAATTCAGCTACTGAATGAGGGAACTCAATTCAGTGCTTGAAGCAAATGAGGGATATCATGGAGGTATCCAGGGGAACTTTTAAAGATCATTACCTGTCATTTCTGGCATAAACATAGCCCTTTGACAGAAATCTAGCACTATCTGCGGGATTTGAAGGGCTACTATCCTCTGGGCTCTTGGATAAGCACTGCAAGCTGGGAAGCACAGTGGAGAGGTAGCACAGGTGTCCTTTTCCAGGCTCACACTCCAGGTGTGTTTTGAGGGATTTGTCCTAGATCAGAGCAAACATTTCTGCAAGTCATAAGAGTGCAGAGGTCTCCATGCATCTGCTGCCTTGGCCTAGCCTGCTGTTGCTTGCCCCAGCCTTGGTGCCAGCAGGGCCACCTCAGCTGCTGTTTGCTTCCGGCAGCCTTCCACTCCGGAGCCAGGGCTGAGGCATCATCCCCACAGGAGCAGGGATGGCTACAGAGGCCATCAGGCACATCAGCTCATTTCATGCACTGTTTGAAAGGATCTGTTGAGCATGCATTATTCCATCAGAGTCCAGTTGGGAAATGTAAAAGGGGAAAGACTGGTTAATGTTTAAAACCCTTTCATAGATAAGGTGTAGGGATTGAGTAATCTTGAGGAAGTGTATACTGCAGGTTGCTAGGGGTTCAGGCCTTACTTAAAAAATTAAAACTATTTTAAAGTGGGCAGTCAACACCTGTGTGGGTCGGATTGCCTGTTAACAGAAGCGTTATGCTGTGCAAGCATCTTTGCTTAGCACTGCAAATACAGGAGCTGCCTGCCAAATCTATGTTCCTGCAAACTTTAGCCTGAGTGGCCAAAAGTATCTTAAAGCCAGGAATAAACACGTGGAAAAGGAGACACATAGAAGAGTGTTTAATAAGAGAAGAAAAAAACTCAGGCTGTGGTTCACATTTAGGTAATCAGATGAAAGGAAGCATAGCAGAATTCCTAATTATGAAGCCTATTGCATCATGCAAATATTTTCTTGAAGTCTCTGACAGAAATCCTATAGCTGGAGTTATTGAAAAATCAATCAACTTATTTCTGTGTGTGATTTCCCTGAGAATCAAAAGCTGCTTGTTTGAGGTTGGTTTGGTTTTGGTTTTTGATTTTGTTTTTTTTTTTTTTCTCCTCAACATGGAGCAGCTGCTATTCTTCCATTAACTTTCAATCAGAAACCAACCCCTCCACTTTCTGGCATCTTAAGAAGTTGCAATGCTGACCTGTCAAGCTAACAATCTTTGCTGCAGAAAGCTTGAGCAGGAAAACCTCTGAGGGAATAAGTGTGCAATTAATCATACTGCCTTGTCAGGTCATAGACCCACAAAATGAATCAACCTCCAAGTTTGATATTTGAGAGGCTGTGCAATTTTCCTTCTGGTTTGACACGCTAGCACACACACCGTCATTACTTGCACTGTGTTCAATTCAGACCTCTTTGGTGGTCTAATGGTTTTAAGTCTTGTAAGAAATTGCTTTGTATGCATTGAATGCATGGCTGGAGATGAAATAAGAAGACAAAGAATAGTCCATTAAATTATACAGCTGTAATTTGGATATAAAATCTTAGTATAAAATATGTTGGCATATCTGTAAAATTATGTACACATCTACAATACACAATTTCCGAACAGCACATACAGCAATCAGCCTGATATAACTCTTCCAGAAATGCAGTAAAAGTTACTTAAATCATCTTTGATATTGCATTAAAAAAAAACAACAAAAAAACCCCCAAGAAGCAATCTGCCTGTAGTTTAATTTAATGAGCTAATGCAGTGTCAAACATTACCTTATGTAATGTAACTTTTCTCATAAGTTTTCAGCTAACGTAAGGTTTACCTCTTTATTTGTTTGCTTGCCAATTGCCATTAACTAAAAGCAGTTGGAAAAAAACAGCCATTAAGCTCTTTCATATTACTGCTTGTTCAGCAACTGACAACAGCTGATGGTTTCTGGACAAAATACTTAAACTATTTGGAGCCCATTCAGCAGGATCAATTCAAAAAGAGATGTGAGCAGGTAAGGTTGGGTTTGGGTTTTTTTTTGGAGAGGGATTTTGTTGTTTTTTGGTTGGTTGGTTGGGTTTTGTTTTTATTTGTTTTGTTTTGTTTTGTTTTTTCAAAAGCACCAAAGAGTAAATTTTTAGGCCATTTCTATTCCCTCACTGTGGGACTGGAACAAATCCAAACTTCAGATAAGGAGTGATTTCTGATCATACCTATCAGAGCACGCACAATATCAAAGTCTATATCTTTCAATATATGCACAAGGCTGCATTTCAGTTCAATGTCTTTTCATGCAAGAATGCTATTTCAGTGTAAGAAATGCAGGGCACTACAACAAAGGTGAGGCTGCAACCTGAATTTTGGAGGTTAGATGCTTTGAGCGGAGCCACAGCCCTTCTCCACTTGTCAGGACAGCAGCTTCTCCCTGTTCACTGACTCTTGCAGCAGTCTGGTTCAGTTTGCAATACCCACAAGAGAGGTAGCAGAGTGTCTGCCCCCCCCCCCTACTGCTAAGCCCAAAAATTTGGTGGCAACATCATCTCTGGGATGTCATATTTGGCCTGGATATGGAGAACCTTGTCAGAGTGCTGGTCTATGGCCGGGGGGACATGAACTGGGGTCATCATGGAGAGCTCTCCCACCTAAAGGCAAATGCAAAACACTGAAAAGGGTATAGGTTTGCCAACAAGTGAAACCTCTTCTGGAATTAAAAAGGCTGAGCTATCTTTTCCTGCACTGTTCTTCTGAAGAATAAAGTTTGATGTCACTAAAAATTAACTATGAAATTGCCAGAAAGTCTGGTTTTAGGCAGGGAGAAATTAGTTTGGATGGACTGAATACGGAACAGTCACTATGTCTAAATGGTGAGTAGCCTAGACCTTAACTAATTTTTTTCTGAAAGATAATGAGAAGTGTGTGATACTAAAGGAAAAATAAAAATACTGTGGAAATTCTGGAGTTATCCAGTGTCTCTTGCTTTTGATGGATTGATTTTCCATCCTTACTGAAAATATAGAGCATATGCTATGAGTCTACTAGAATCTGGACAAGGGAATCACAGGCAGTAAATGACTTGTGTATTAAAAGCAAAGATTGTTCTCTGAACTTCCCTGGTTTTTTACAGCCAAACTGGAGACTAATGGAGATATGTACCAGAAGCAATACAGTGTATAGAGCATTTTAAATAATGCCTTGAGATATTATTGAAGAAATTAATTTAGATTGGGCTAGCAACAAGCAAGAGGAGATTGAAAATGGGCTGTAGAACTGTCAACACAAAGCAATAATGAACAGTGAGATACTGAGTGCAGGTGTGGAGTGAGGTGTTTTGGTAGCTTTATTCATTATATGAAATGTCAAGGTAAAGGGCAAATTAATTGAATTATTTAAAATATGCCAGGTCAGGAAGTTTGAGAGCTCCAGTCTAACAGGCAGGTGACTCAACAGCAAACATGAAGAGTTAATTGGCAGAAGAATAAAAATGTGTTTTCCTGAAAAATACAAGATAATAATTGAGGATGAGAGGAACAGAGCAAATATAACATTTGGTGGGAGGAAACATCTTGGTAAGCAAAAATGTGACTTTGTACAACTTTCAGATAGATGCTAGACAGCTCGCTGGGGTGATTGCTGCTAGCAAACCCAAGCTTTGATGGCATTTGGCTGGTGGCTCAGGCTGAAAGCATAGTCTTCTCCCTGGTAGCTGTCACTCAGTAACTTTTTGAGAGAATATGAGGGTGCTATGTTGGGTTTTTTGAACTGTTTCAACCTTTTTTTTAACCTGTTTTGTTCAGGGCAATGTATATTTCCCATTCTTTTTATGTTGAAATTGCTGGGAAGTTTAGAGCAGTGTTGCATGAATTTTTTGTGGCAATTCAGACAGCTTTTTGTGACTGAGGCTGTATGTTGGAAGCAGCATGGTAGGGGTGGAGCTGGAGCTAGCAGAGCCTAGCAGCAACAGCTCCATCCTGTATGAATCCAGGAGAGCAGAGTAACTGCTGTGCTGACAGCACAGGGCCGTCAGAGCTGGGCTGTAGTGGCTTTAGGCTCTGTCATTGAAGCACCAGGACTATTACACTGATTTTTCTTTCCAAAAAGTGATGTGTTTCTGCTGCAAGTCCATGCATGGCCACAGAAATGCTGCCTAAACTCTTCTTTGGGGAAAGAAGTTTGCACACCTTGAAGCAGCAAGCAGGATGTTGCTGGCTTGAGCTTCTCAAAATTCACTGGCATCAATGTCAACGGCTTTGGAGTTAGGTTGGTTTTTTTCTCCAGAGGTATTTTGGACATAAAACACAAAATCATGCACAGAAGTTACCTGACAGTAACTTGATTTTCTCAATGACAGGACATGCACACAGGCCCAAAGAGTTCTCACTGTGCAAAGTAAGCAAAATTAAAGATTTAGGCAAAACTCCATATTTCAAATAATTTTTAATGACCTATTGTTTAAATTATGTCTTTATCTAGCCTTAAACTTTATGGAAATGATTTTTCTTTTTGTCCATAATATCTATACAGAATTATAGCTTAGTTTGTAGCAATAAGGCAGCTAAGGTATGGCTGCATAGAAGAAGATCATTGCAGCATTAAATCTGCCTCCATGTAAGATGGATTGGGAGTTGTTCCTTCCTTCCATCCTGCTATTGGAGTGATGCATATACATTTTGATTTCACACTGCTGCTTCCTTCTTAAGCTGCCTTTCTCCAGACACACAAATACATATATATTGTGCAGGAAAGATTTACAAAACTCATCATTATTCTGTATTCATACACACTGAACTGTCTCTCAATAATTAGCTTTATAATGATCGAAGATGTTGTGTACCAACTTGCCTTCCCTTCCTCCTCATTCTGTTGTGCCTCTATTACTCCTGTCTAAGTCTTATGTTGCATTTTCAAGGTTGCTTTTATTGATAGCCAAAACAATAAGGCAAAATAAAGTGAGAAGACAAATTGATTAGTTTTATATTTATTTTGTGAAGACATATGAAAATTAACTTCTTGTTTTGTTTGAGGTACATTATGTGCTTTGCTAAATAACCTTGAACACTGTGTTACCAAGCCAAACATTGGTATTAGCAATACTCATTATGTAGCTCAAAAGTGTTCTAATAATTTGGCATTTTCTATTCAAACACTACCCTTTATACCCTATGAAATCTGAGGAAAGGTGCTGCAGCCTTTCTGACAATTAAGGGTTTGCTTCTCCTTTCAAGAGAGTAAATTTCTGGCAAATGTACTGTATTAATATCTGTTCTGTCCTTCTTTGAGGAAGAAGAGGGCTGGCAGAGCAGTTATTTTTCACAGGGTCTTTCAAACAGGTATTTTAATTGGACTGTATGACTCCTCACATCCCCAGGAGGCAAGAATTTCTTTTACAGGCAGCTGAGCTGCTGCCTGTGGAGGTTAAGTGTTATGCACAAGGTTAGACAGTGAAACAGGGATGGATACAAAATTCAGGATCCTGCTGCCTCAGTCCCTACCACAGCCCAGTTTCTCATCCTTTGCTGAAAACATCCACAGGAAGATGCAGGTTTTGTGGTGGGTTTCAGCATTTTTGCACATCAGCATCCCTATTAAATGCTCATAATGCTCTTGGGGAGCTGGCTCTGCAGGCTGAGACGTGCGATTACAAGTAACAGTGCTTGCTCCTGCTTCTGCCACAAGCCCTAGATGCTGGTTTGGAGGTGAAGTTGTTGTTTGCTCTGCTAGCCATAGATGGTACTCATGCATCTAAGGGAAAGGAGACAGCTTTTCCACCCCTTCTTCCCTCCCCCAGTTGCTTTATCCCTTCTTGTTCCTTTCAACAATGCCTTCTCAGTTTGAACTAATTTTCTTTGAACTGCAGGCACTGCATAAGTCATGCTTTTGCCTGTTATTCCTTCCCTAAACATCTGCCATTATTTATCCAGACAGTTTAAACTCTTTATGTTAAATTTATTAGCCTCTCCAAGAATTACCTCCAGCTTTGTGGGGAAACATACTCAGCAGTGGAAACAGCTGCCAGCTGTAGGGCCCTCCTAGCTTCTCTTGTGATGGTTTTCATTACAGCAAAGCAATCTTCAGTACCATTTCAGAAGGTGGGATTTGGTGACCATGCCATTTTCCTGCAAAGAGGCAGTAGCCTCATCCAAGACAAGCTCACACAATCTCTTTTACTATCTAAGTTTTGAGTGAAGACATTTTTAATGATGATCCAGAGGTAGGCGTCATTGGCAAATCCCTGTCTTAGGCTATGTCAGCAGAAGAGCTCCTGTTCTCCTTTCCTGCTGGGCGCACAGCAGCCAGGAGGCAGCGGTAGGCTCCCAGCAGGTGGTACTTCTTCAGCAGGTCTGGGGACAGGGCATTCACATTGCCAGCAGCTGTGACACCTGGTCCTTGCCCAGCCCTGCCCCACTGAGTTGATGCTGTGGTCTTAAATGTAAGGAGGACATGGCAGAATGAGCTTAAAGTCTCACATGATCTGCTCTATTTTTGTGTGATTCTCCAATAGTTTTTAGACTGGTGCTAGGCTAACCTGTTTGCTTCAAGATCCCTTCTTGCCCAAATACCATATTTCCTATTACTGATGTCTACCAGAAACCACGGTTAGATCATCCCATCTTTTGTGACAAATTAGACCAGCCATAATGTTTGATGAAAAGCTTAATTTTAATACTTAATTGTGAATATCAAGTTGGAGGCAGAAGAGTCATTCATTTCTTCTTGTTAGAGGCTTTTGGACATGCAGCCTTTGAAATTCAATTACTCCGAAGCCCATATATTACCCAAATCTCTCTGTGCCTCTGCCATAAGGTTTAAAGTGTGCCAGTGTTTTCCATAGCATCTTGCATGCCATCTGGTTTCCAAATCACTTTCCTCAGCTGTATAATTTAATTACCGAGAAAAGAACAAGACGGGGAAGGATATGGAGATGTAGGTAAGGGAAATGTGTTTGTAAGGTCTCTGTACTCAATTCTCCCTTTCAATGTGCAAGTAGTAAAAGATATGAAGTGGCATTTCAAGAGCATTTCAACAGGACCTGGCCACACCAACAAGACCTTCAGCTTCCCCATCTCCCTGAACAAAGTCCCACCATGCTGGGCTCCCATGCACTTGGCATAATACAGGGCATGAAACAATATCCGTCTTTCTCCTTTTGTCCAGAGCTTTTCTTTCCCTTAAACACACTTTTTTTTTTTTTTTTTTTCCCTTAGACCCACTTTTTTCAAAAGGACCAAGCTGGGTCAGAGTTTCATTTTGTGAGGACAGAATGGTGGGACTTGTGAAGGTCAGCTCAAGCTTTACCAGAGCAGCTGGGCTAAGGGAGGGGTTGAGGAAGGTCTGAGAAGAAAACAAGTGATGTCTGACAACTCATGCCATGCCAGCCTGTAGCTGCATAAAAACTTCAGATGCTCTTTCCTGGAACAGAATGGGGAGATTAAAAAAAGCCTTTTTTTTTTTTGTTGATGACAAGGTAATTTTAACACAGGTAACTCCCAACTTTGTTGCACCGAGAGGCAACTAGCAGAGGGATTTGGGAATGAGTGGGTGGCACAGGGGCCAGAAAGGAGAAGGCAAGCAAAAGCAGCTGCCTTGGGGACAGCAGCAGCTCACACAGATGATTCAAGTGTGGTTTTTCCCTGGCAAGGCTGAATGAGGAAAGAGTAGAAGGTCCCACCTCAATGTAAGGACCTCCTGGGCAAGGTTTGTCTGCTCCTGCTTGTACTACGTGATCTCAGCAGCTCAGCCTGTTGCTCAGAGCAGGATGGGGACTGGCCCCCCGCGTGATCACACCATATGGTCCTTCACAGGCCTTTCTTTCATCTAGTCTTTGATGACATGTTGGATAGACAAGGGAAATTAAATAAAAGAGGTCACCACAAAGTTGATGGAGATCTTCTGTGGTTTTATCTTTCTTTCTAGCTGTCTTCCCATTCCGGCATGGAGGTATGTGCATTTTTCCCCATTGAAATGGACACATCTTCCCTAGACAAAAGCAGTAGAAGTTCTTTCATAATTTTTTCTGTTTTTTTTTCTCCTTTTCCTCTAATGGACTCAGTACAACAAGATGCTTAGGTCTAATCCCACCAAAACAAACAGAAATCCATGCTGAAGAACATTGCCAAGTCAAGGATCTGAAATTTTTATACCTTCCCTGGTTCATCAACAACATACTTAACATCAGCTCTTTCTTTTGTTTTTCATCCTCCACTTTTGCCATTGAAATTTTGGGCATCTTAAAGGCAAGATTTCAGGCACCCTGGGGAGCTGCTGAGGGGGCTGAGGGAGTTGTTTGTTCACCAGAATGTTTACAGAAAATTTGTCACAGCCTGACCACATCTAATTGGCATGATGTGTAAGAAACAGGCTCCTTGGACATTTTTAGTGCTCTCCAACATTTTTAGCACAGATCTGTAGGGCATTAATTAATTCTAGTTATCTGCCAGTTCATTCTCACAAATAATTTGACTTCAGGTGTCTTTCAGATCCACTGATAACAGGATGCTGGCATTTATCATGTACGGGGTCCTGAGCACATCTTTTCTGAACCATTTGGTACTTTGGACATTTTATATGTATATATATATATATATCTTTATTGCCTTTGCAAGTAGCCATCTTTTCTTCCTAGTTGTTTCATTACTGCTACTTTAGTCATTGACAGGCAGGAGAAATGCCCCCAGTTAACATATGGACCTTTCTGTAGTTGTCCTTTATTTACAAAATATTTTCTTTCCTAGCCAAGTTACGTGGAATATTCTGGCCACTTTCATTTTGCTTTCTGCATCCAATTATTTTTACTCTGTGTTTTTACAGTGTAACTCAGCTTATATCAAATCTATTTGGGTAGCTTTACTACATACCATCTGGTCTGTGTTTTATTTTCCAAGAAGTTTGAGCTTTCTTAACTCTTAATGCCACTAGTCCCTTTCTTAATTTCAAGATTCTTTGCTCTGAGGGATTGAAAACAGAAGTGAAGAGTCTTCATTATGTGCTGGCTGTGCTACAGCCTTAAACTTGGTCTGGGCAAAAACCAGATGCATTTGTTCCATGTATCCAACAGGAGTGGAAGAGCTCTCATGATTACATGTGATTTTAAAAAACCCTCTAATATTGTTTGCAAAATGAAAAGTATTTTCATAACTTTGCATCATGTGGCAATGCAAACAAATGAATTTGAAATACATCTCCATCCCTATTGACAACATATGTGTGCTTATGCCAAAGACAGGAAGAATTTCTAAAGGACTATGATTCCTTCATGTTCACAGACTGACATAAGCATCAAGTGCTAGTCTCCTTTGGAGCCACACAATATGATTGCTTTGCCCTCTTGAAAAGAGGCCTTTGGCACTATTTTTCCCCCAGCACTTTGCTACTCTGATGGTTGGTGCAGACACTACAGCTGCAAATCTCTCATGCTCACCAGCTGTGGTCCTGGGAAGAAGCTGAACTAGACTTGGGTTTTAGTTTAGAGACAGAGCTTTGAGTGTGACTCCGAAGGGCATGATTTAAATCCAGAGCTTTGTTCTGAAAATGCTGGGTGAAGATGCTCAACTCAAAGTTCATCCCAAATGTAAAATGCATAGAGGGATAGTAACCAGTTCATTTATGGCCATGGATGTCTGCATAAGGCACTGTAGAAGTCCAGCAAAATTCCTGCTTTGTCGAACTAACTGATTTCTGTGTCTTCAATGAGACACATACCTCTGGGGTGTGGTTCTTCCAAACCCCTTTGGCTGCTTGAGGATAAGCATTCCTAAGGCAGTCTGGGGAAATTACCCCAAGTAGATAGATGTCTCTCTGCTGGAATTTTTCTGTGCGATCAGATGGAAACATTCCTGGTGTTCACTCTTTCTTCACAGCCAGTGAGCTTCTCCAGGAGGTACTTGAGATCTGACATGTCAGAGGTGATTGCCACAACAAGTTCAAGGAAATGGAGGGAACCAGGGTTAGGCAGTGGCTTGGTCACGAGCGGTGTCCCTCAGGGGTCAGTGCTGGGGCCTCTCCTGTTCAACATCTTTATTGATGACTTGGATGAGGGGATAGAGTGCACCCTTAGTAAGTTTGCAGATGACACTAAGCTGGGTGGGAGTGTCGATCTGCTTGAGCATAGGCAGGCTCTGCAGAGAGACCTAGACAGGCTGGATCGATGGGCAGAGGCCAATAGGATGAGTTTTAGTAAGAGTAAATGTAAGGCTATCGGTTGGACTAGATGATCTTGAGGGTCCTTTCCAACTGTAATGATTCTGTGAGTGCAGCCTGTACATGGTGTGTATAATTTAACTCTGGCTCCCACATCCAAAGTGCAAAGCAATCATTTCTGAACTGATGGAAATGCTACAGCTACACTAGAAGTGGAGATGAGGACTTAATGCCTGTACGTTGTTCTCCACAAGAAGGAAGAATCATATCAAAGCCAAAGCTATGCTCCTGGTAACACCACCAAAGCAGTTTTATGAAGGTGTTGTCTTAGCCTGGTCATCAGCTTTCTTCTGCCCAGGTTTTGGACCTATGCAGAAGGGTGCACTTGGGCATTGCTCAACAAAACGTGTCTTCTTTTAAGGCTTAGTGCAAACCAGCCCAGCTGAGACAGATATATAGAAAAAGAATCTATAAGAGCCACGTTGTGAAACAGGGCTGCTGGGACACATATCCCCAGGAGGATCTCATTCAGCTTACCCTTTTATGCCTGTGTCCTGGCTGTCAGAAAGAACAGTGTCTCTCCTTAAGCAATCAGTGAATATCTGGGTTTGGGCCCCTTCTTGTCCTGAGAGGACTCAAATTGCAAGTCTCAGGTAGCATCTGATGACGAGGTTGTGTGGCCTCACTGCTGCAGTGAGAGCAGGAAAACTCTGCCCTTACCCTGAGTAAGAGGTAGCTGCTCCAGCTGCTCTCCAATATTGATTTGGCACATAAGCAGGCCTGGGAGCTTTAACATCAAAGACAAGCAAGGACATGGCATGTAATTTGGCAGCGATTTTGGCACAAGTGCAGGGAAGGTTGTGTACAAAAATGTCTGGCCCAGCTGCTGCAGCAATTACCAGCAATGCTCAGTGCCCAGCATTTGGCTGCTGCACAATGCCATGGCTGTCATCCTCTCAGCCTGGCTCTTGGGTTGCTTTCATGCTCTTGGCCCTGGGAATGGAGGCACCTGGTGGAGCAGTAAGCTCAGCAGGCTGGGGTGCCCCAGCATGAGGGGAGGCAGTGTCCACATAGCACTGCTGGCTGGCAGAGCCAGCAAATCCCCACCATGTGCTTCTGCAGTCACCCATATGGGCCATGGCCCCATTGCTCAGTGACGGAAGACCTCAGCATGAAGGAAGGAACCATCTCAGTGCTGAGCCCCAGCTGGACTTCCTCATAGTTTCCTCTCTCTTTGACCCTGAAGCTATGTGTGCCCATCTGGAGCCTTTCTTGGGGGCTAGGGCATGTTCCTACCACCCTTTCAAGACAGGAATTTGGGTCAGAAGAGTTGGGGAGGGCAGCCTGCCGCTGGGCTTAGTATGGATCCTCTCTGTGCTGATGGTGGGGGACACTGCCTGGTCAGACCCTAGGGGAACTTCAGACTCTTTTGAGGGCTCCAGGACCTTGGCAACAGCAAAGCTGTAGGTCCTAAGGTAATATTTTGCCTGGAGTCTTAATACTTTGAGGTCTGCAAAAAAACTTTCTACCTTGGTGCCTCCATGGCTGCTTGATGCTGATGATGATTCCAAGGCTCTGAGAGCAGGGAATACCCCTCAGCCCAAGCAAAGCTGCTTCCTGTGGAGAGGTTTCACATGATGCAAATGACATTTAGCACCTAACTTGGGTATAAAGAGGACATCAGATATAAAAAAGCGTGAGGGACATATGCCTGATCATGCAGATAGAAGCAATGACAAAGGCCCTGGGGATGTTTGTGCCTGAAGACCCTTACCTGCCAATGCTGCTGGGTCCTGCCCTGCCCTGTGTGTTCCTGGATGTGCACACCCCTCATGGCTGCATGCCCAGCAAGTAGGGACAGCACCTGCCGCTGCTGCTTCATGAAAACCAATTCAAAGGGGTGGCCATCAGCGGCTCAGCAGCCAATACAGCCCAGGAGCTGTGGTGGCAGTGACCGTGGTGTCACTGCTGCCTCCCTCCTGGCATTGGGACAGCCATGCATGGCCTGTTGGCATATGCTGCAAGGCATGTCCACCAGCCCCACACATCACTGACCCTGTGAACAGAAAAAATGGGCCTTGCTTTTGCAACTCCTACAAAATGCAATGTTTTCTACAAACTGGAATGCTGGATTTCATTTTTTGTGGTGGTGGTGATTTTTTTTTTCTTCTCTTTTTGCTGCTGGGAGTTTACAGACAGTTTAGGGCTGGTATTGCACCTGAGCGATGTCTGAACAATTGGTAACACCTGAAATTTTCACTTGTGGCATTTGCTGGCATATTAATATTGCCACATCATGGCTGGTGTAAGAAATCTGACACCACCAGCTATTTCTAGGGATTGGTAAACCAACTGATAGAGAAGACTGGGACTGGCAGAAAAAGGAAATTATTATCTAGCACCAATGTAGGAAATAACTCACCAGACAAAACTGACAACTTACAGGTATGAAGCCCAGGTAAAAATCACATCCACACTTGATTCTGACAACATTTTAACAGAAATCAATCACTGTATTCTAGAAGAGACCCTTTGTGTTTCAGTTTCCTTCCTCTACCTTGAAAAAACATTTGTATTTCTTATCCGCAATGCTGGTCATATTTCTCCCATCTGGGGATATTAACTGTACCTTATTTTACCTTTATCACTACTACTCTTTTGTGTCTACATTGGCTTCAAGACAGAGAATGGCTCATAGGTAAGTTTTTATATCACAATGAGAAAATCTAACAGCTCCCTCAGCCTTCAGTACACATGCCCTCAGCAAATAGCTCCAGCACAAAACAGAAGAAAGAAGAATTTACTTGTCATAAACAATTCTGATGACAAATAAGGAATAACTGAGACACAGAGTGTTGGCAATAAGCACACTACTGCCGAGCACCCTGAACCCACATGAATGCTAATAGTTTTTAAGCACTGTGGAGAGCGTGAGGGGAAGAAATAAATTTGTTGGAAAGCACGGTTCTGATCCTTGGGTGGTAGGCAGTGATGGAGCACTGTGGTGTTAATTGGTACAACTGCCTGGTGAAATGCTTCAAATAGCTATTGCATAACTCAGACAGTATTTGGTTTACTAAAGGAAGAGGGCAGAGACCTGGGGAGGTGAAGGAAACAACGGTATCTTTCTGTATGGGCCCTAATCCATCCAGTGGGCAGCAGCAGAGTCCCCTTTCCCCCAACAGGCTGAGGCTCTTGATGAATTTAATCATCTCTGAAGACTGTCTCACATGAAATCAAAGTCACTTGTGACCTTTCCTCTGAGCAGCAGGACAACACAATCCATAATGCAAAGGCAGTCAAACAGAAGATGAGGACGTGATTTTCTTTAAATGAATGTTTTATTCATGAACTGCTTATAAAAATGTGTAAAATACACTCAAATATATATTTTACTTGTTGACTGTAGCTAAAAATATAAAAATATACTTAACAAATGCATAATTTAAATTGACAATAGTAGCACTGTGTTCACCCAGTGTTTGTTAGGAACACAAATATAACAACTATATAGCATATGAAGATCTTTTTCAGACATTTTCCTCCATGCACTGGCAAAGAATTTATGGCTAGCCACATTTCAAAATTGTGGGGTTTTTCACTATAACACCCTGCCCTGTTATAGAGCAATATATATTTAGGTACTTGACATTACTTGCAGTATTTCTTTAGCTTTCAAACAAACCCAGAAACAACCAAGTCATCATGCATATCAATCTACCAGCATCACCGGCACTATATATGTCTAATTTCCAAAGTATTTGCTAAATTTAGCTATTTCCTAGTCTCCAGTGTTTCCTGCCAGTCTTAAGAAAACCCCAAATCCAAGTCTGAACCAGCCGTTGATCTGTGAGGTCACTGATAACAGACCACTTTGATTTGGCCATAGTGGTGCTACAAACAGGTCAGGAGTTTGATTTATTAGTCTGAGAGGGTCAGTAGAGGGCACAGGGGCCTCAGGAAGCTGCCTGAGAACTGAGGTGTACAATCACCTTCCATTCAAAGTTGCAGCCTCCTAGGACTACAGGTCCCAGAGCTCACAGCTTCAGAGCCTGAACATCTGTGACAGAACTATTAGGGGAGTGGTGGTCATTCTGTATTGTGTTTTATTCACACAAACTGGATGTCTGAGGTACTGAAAGAAATCTGAATGAATGTAAACACCTGCCATGATACTCCTTGGTAGTGAAGCTGTGGCTGTGGTAGGCTGTACCTCTAAGTGTCAGACTTGTTCCTCTGATCTGTGGCTCTGGGAGGAGATGCTAACAGTGATTAGTTGGTTATTGTCCTCAGCCCTCTTGCCCACATACTACCTCCCAGGCTAAGGAGCACAGCTAAGTGCTCATGTACTCCTAGCTGTCTAGTATTTAACTTTTTTCTTTCAAAGTCAAAATGTAAATAACCATATATAATACATAATATAAACTTAAAGCTCACACATTTACTTTTCTCTGTTCTACAACTGAAAGGAAATTCATAGTATATCATGGCATAAAATAATACTTCTGGCAATTTCAGGCACGTCAATAAGCTGTATAAATAACTATAGCAGCAGAGAAAAATGTATAAAGTTGCACTTTTATGACATCTTCACAGTATGTCTATTTCTCTCACCCACTTTTGTGTTCCATTAGTAATAAAAAATATCATTTATCAACTCCAGCTATGCAAAATCTTATTTTCTTCTACAATCAATAGTGGATCTTGTAACTGTATTGCACAGATTAAAAAAAAAAAAAATACATTTTTTTTTCATTATTAAATAACTTTCATTTAAAAATTTGAATTAACCTAAAAGCCCAACCCTGCAAGTGCTTCAGAAGTAGAATGGTATTCTTCAGGCAAATATTCCAGTTGCCTTTTATAAAAGTACTCAGGTAGCTTTGTGGACAACAGAAATTCACAGAACTGGGCTTCAAGTGTGCAAATCTTAGCTTATGGTTCAGCAACAACACTAGCCTTGCTTATAACATTATTATTGGGAAACATCAAGAAGGGAAATCTGAACATCATCTGTGGACATTCAAAAGAGAGACATCCTCTGCTGAAGAGTCTTTTTGTTCAAGAGCTGTCCTTTATCAGTACACAGGCTCCTTCAAGTCTATTCTTGTTACATTAACAATTTCCCATCAGTCCTCTTACTCAGCTTAGAAGGCACAGTAAATGTAATTAATTGGACTGATAAGCAGGTATCTTAAATTAATAAAATGCTACATAGATACTTTTTACTTGTTTTCAGTGGATTTACACTGGTTTCATATGAGCAGAATTGGGTAGAAAGCAGAACCAGAGCAATAATGTGTGTGTAGTCTCACCTGTGACTTAGCTGCACAGAGACATAAAGCTGCTCAAGAGCATTGTGCCAGAGTGTTTAAGGTCATTTGTCATGTTATTAAGTGATGAGGAGGAAGAGGCTTATCAACTGTGTCCATTATTAGCTGAGAGAAAAGATAAAACTAGCTGTCTGCTACGACATCATCTCTTTGGGTATACATTTGTGAACTCTGTAGGTGCAGAGGAGGGACCTGAGATGATGTTAAAATAAAGAGCAGAATATGTGCCTTTCTGAAAATGATGAACAACATGCACACATAGTATAGAATCAGACTTTTGCCCTCAGATCATATATTACTGAGTTCCATTTCCTTCAGCATAAAAAATGAGACAGTGATACAGTGTAAGATAATTTATAGGGTACATTTGGTATGTCTTCCCAGTGTAATTGTACTACTGGTAACTAACTCACTGGGATCTTTGTTCCTCAGCTGCTGCTGCAAAAAGAAAGGACTGAATGCAGTACACGTAACACAGTGACAGTTTTTATGAAGCCCTCAGTTCAGCTGTTACTAGCAGGGTCAACAATCGATCTAAAGCTGCCATACTTGTTTGTCCTTGCTTGATAACCTAGAGTCTATCTAGCAATGGAAAGAGAAAAACAGGGGCCTGCAGAAAATTTCCACATTTCTTTGAGGTTTTGCTTAGATTTCCCTGTGAAAGTGGCTTCTACTATAACACTAGTTCCTTCCTTCAGATCCCACTAAGGGTAGTAAATCTTGAGGTTTGTGCGGAGCCAAAGAGAATGTACAAGAAGAATGAGCATAATTTTCATATAGAGACACCCAAAAGGTTAAATCAAGCTTACATGTTCTCAGTAGCTGCAAAAGCTGATATGAAGGGTGGCTTCTGAGGCATTCAAGGACCTTTGGTCAAGAAAGGATGAGATTCCAGATGGAGTAGGAAGGAACAGTGACTACCAGGCTGTTTTCTTCTTTCTGCAAACAACTGAGTAAAATGAATTTGCATTGTCCTGCTAGATCTGCTGTGGAGCTATTTAAGAAAACTACGTCAGAGCTGCCCAGATTCCTTCAATCATTATCAGGTAGGTGTTCCTACTGCAAAGGAGAATGTTGCTCCAGTAAGTCATGGTGAAATTACAGTAGTCTTGGCCCAGGGCTAGAGCAGTTCCTCATTTAGGCATGTAGGTGTACTGGCTGGTTCTCAAGAGGCCTTCAGAAATATTTATCTCCAAGATAAAAGTAGAATTTTGTCACTTCAGCAGCAGGCTAAGTTTTCTCTTGTTGAAGTATGGATACATATATGAAAGGAGATCTATCAAACCCTTCCTTGTTTTTGTAATGGAGAACTGAGTATGAATTCTCTTCTACTTGTTTTAAGAGCATTTTATAAAGGCAAAGAATAGCTGAACAGGATGCTCAGTCCCTTGAATGACAAGCCTCTCTGCAGAGGAGAGAGAATGTGTCTAAGTCACTAGGTAGGATACCTGGTGGGAGCTCTTCAATTGTACTTCTTGCTAATCACTAAATGCCTTGAGTCATCTGATGAGCACAGCCTTCCCAGCCTACATCCCCTAGTTTACTGATGAGCCTTTTCTATTCCAACCACTTTTGTGTTGGTGACATCAGGTAACATCTAAGTGGAGTTGTCTTTCTGTGCAGACATGCTGGGATCATGCTTTCCCTTTGTAAAAACAAGTGGCATTTGAAGAAAACCAACACTAGGGCCAAGAAGACTATGCATGCATAGACCGAAGCCCACTGATTAAACTGTGGGATATATACCTTTATATGTCTTTATCTGCAATACCTTTATAAACTCTCTACTTTTTTAGTTATTATGGTACAGCATTGTTTTTAACGAGCTATGGAAGGTGCCAGACTTCATATCCTTACAGGTCTGCTAACGTGCATGTCTGAGGTGTTTCCTTGAACAACTTTCTTAATAATAATTATACACACATAAATGCTAAGATATAGGCTGTGGTCTCATTCTGCTCTCTTACACCAGTGTAAAGAAACCAAAACGTGACCTCTCTCCCCACAAAGCATATGAGGAAGAGAGGTCTGCTAGATTTCACAGAGGCACATGTTGTTTGATATTTTTCTACTATGTCACATTAGACTGAAACAGTTGCTTCTAGTGAGGTGGACCCTGTTTTGCTCGGCTGTTGATGAGTTCTGTAGAAGGTATGCCATTGTGTTGGGGGTTACACCCATTTTTGTCAGATCAAAAGCAGTAAGTTTAAAGTGTAAAGTAGCATTGTATTTCCTACACAGGACTACTGTTCCCTTGCTTAATGGTAGCTTATTTCATCTCACAAACATCAAACTAGTTAAACAAAATGAGGTTCTCCTTGTAGGATTTTTCCTGTGTGTTCCATGCCAATACTGCTCTAAAGGCAGCAGTCCTGTTAGCCATACAATTCAAAATAGTTTATGTAGAACAGTTCATAAAAACTATAAGAAAAAATAGTATTATCTGAAGCTTAATATTAATATAAACCATATAGAAAAAATACATATTTACATAATGCCAAAATACAATTATATACATTAATATCTATTACACTTAAATTATATATCTTTTTAAAAAATCACCAGACCAATAAATTATACAGTCTCAACAGAAAGGTCTGGCACCTTTCTAGTGCATGAAATACAAAAAAACCCAAACAAAGCCCCTATTTAACAAAAGTGGTCACAAAAGCAGTTGTCTGTAACATTCTTAGTGCCTTGAATAAACAGCATCTGAAAACAAGGAAAACTGAGATTAGAATAAACAAAAAACCACAAAACAACCCAGTTGGCTTCACCTTCAACTCTGCTAGCTGATTACTGTGCTCTGAAAGGTGGTTGTGAGGCAGCAGTGCTTGGTGGTGACTGATGTAACAACTAAACAGCAGATCCCAACTCTGCTTTTGGTAGCACTCACAACCTGTGGCATCCTGGTTACTTCAATCCCTGACATCATCGAAGCCTGCCCTACCTGTTAATAAAATTATTTTGATGTCTTGTCATATAATCTCCATTCCTAATGTCCAAACTTGAGGAGCTACTGAAATCCTGCTGTCTGATTCTGGAAACCTCTATAGACCTCAGGAAGCAGCTCTATCATGACACACAAGCCACCTCTGCTCAGCTTCTCCAGACTGGTTCTCTGGCCATGAGAACAAGAGGTGAAGGTCAGTGCTACTTGTCAGGTTTGTTACTCCTTCAATTTTTATTGCCAAGGGACTGCACACAGGCTAGGAAAAAGAGCCCTCAAGGATGGAAAGTTGGGGGAGGAAGAACAAGCACAATCTTGGACACCTACATTATCTAGTCATAGTATAGTATTTTCTGAGCTGGAAGGGATCCAATAGGATCATTGAGTCCAGCTCTTAAACCCATGGAGGACACCCCAATAATCACACCATGTGCCTGAGAGCATTATCTAAACTCTTCTTAAACTCCATCAGGCATGGTGCTGAGACAACTTCCCTGGAGAGGCTGTTCCAGATCCCAACCACCCTCTGAGTGAAGAACCTTTTCTTAATCTCCAGCCTGAACCTCTCCCGACTCAATTTCATCCCATTTCCCCTAGTCCTATCACTATCCACCAGATTAAGAAGATCGGTCTCCGCTCCTCTACTATCCCCTGTGAGGATGGCTATGAGGTCTCCTCTCAGTCTCCTCTTCTTGAGGCTAAACAAACCAAGTGACCTCAGCCACTGAAGTCAAGGCAGATGGGAAGTCTCCTACAGCTTCAGGTTCAGTTGCCCCAGCAGCATAGGAATCATGATATGTGAGACAGGGAAAGCATGAAGAAGCAGGAAGAGATGTTATGACTACTGATGGAGGAAATAAAGATGCAATTGATAAGAGCAGAGGAGTGAAGAAATGAAGGTCCAGGTAGAGAACAAATATCAATGTTGAGACAGCACAATTTCCCCCCTCAATTATAGTGTCAATAAGCTATAACATCTTGCATTTTAGCATTTGGTAAACTTACACTTACCTCTGTGATACTCCGGATTCACATTTTCATATATTGGAAACAAGGGATTTTCTTGTTCACTGTGAAGTTTTCTGGCTCTTAACACATCTCTCACACATTGATGTAGATACACATATTGACACTGCAAAAGGATTTTTTAAGTCTCTCTAGGAAATTTTGTTATTTAATTTTATGCACTATGCAAAATCATTACAGGCTAATTTGCTCAAACAAAACTCAAAGGTGGTGTTAAAAATGAAAAGATACTTCTAGAATTAATCTCCTTTTCACAGTAGTAATGCAGGAAACTTGTGATGACCCGTTTTTAGAAATGCTACTAGTAAAACAAATGAACATAATATGTTTTGATGGATCATGTCATGAGTGGAAGCTTATAAGGCATAATTTGACATGATGCTGTGTTGGATAGCTGCTACTTCTGAATGCTTTGGTATGATGTATGTCTAACAGAATTAATGTGTACAGGGAAGCACATAGTTTCTCTTCTATTTCCTGATTTTTTTTCTTTGGAAAAGAAATACTTTCCACATCATTTTATCACAATATATAGATATTTCATAGAACTTACAGATACCCAATTTTCTGTTAAAAGCAGTATTTTTTTTTTGATCCAATGTTTGCTTTGTCTCTATGGCGAATGACAGACTGTCTTTTCTGAAGAGTGCCTTTCACAGAAGGGAGGTAAGATGACATTCACAATCAAAGCAGGGAGGGTCAGCATGTTACTGACTATTTATCAAACTACGTTGATAGAACTGATTGTTAAATCCCCATGTTTTGCTTGTGGTTTATAACAAGGGTGATTACCATTTTTTGATTAGTGTAGCATGGTACCCTAAAATGAGGCCAAGCAGCTTTGTATATCAAGGTGTACTTTTTAGCATTACCTTATCTGAAAGACAGAATTTCTCCAAAAAGCATATGCAGTTTCTTTCCCCACATCTTATTTTTTTTCACATGAAATTCAGCTACTGCTCCCTTCATTTTTCCTCAGTGCCCTGGCTCTGGGAAAGTGAGGATGCCTGCTATTATGCACACAATGCCACTGTATCTGCAGAATCCTGCACCTCACCCACCAATTTGGTGGAAAGCTGGTCAAGGCATGGAGACCTCCTTGCCTTGGCAGAGAATGGCAGAGACCATTTGGGACCGAAGTGCTATAGAGTCTCTCTGCCCATGTTACCGCTGCTGTGCTGAGCCACTGCCTTTTGAGGTGATGGACACAGTTTTCTGTTACTCCCCTGCATGTCTCCAGCTGCAGACTCTGTCTTGAACAGCTTCCAGCAGAGCCTGAAGCAGCGGCAGTATTGCGTTGCTGCTGTTTTACTGTGACTGCATAATGTCAAACAGGATGCTGCTGTGACCTTTGGCTGGAGCATCTCATTGCAAACAGTCATCTGCTGGCCTGCACTCTCCAATGAGATTTGGCTTCCGCTACATCAACAGATGGGGACCTAGCTTTTGTCTCAGCCCCCAAACAGATCGTGGAAGCCAAGACATGACTGATAACACCAGGAACGAGGGTATTCAAACACATCAAATGGAGTTTGTGGAGCACATCTTTTTTTTCCCTCTCCTCCACCTCCTTTACTTTTTCTTAAAAGATGTGCAAGAATTACTTCACAACTCACTGCTCATTGCAAACTTTGAATCATCATAGAACTCCAGGATAAATTTACTTCATTTTCTTGCAGAAGGATGAGAGATTGCATTGCTTGTTTTCCAAGCTACCTTGATGAAAGGGAGTTCCAAATCAGAAACCATATACAAATGCAACTGACAGTTTGGATTAATAAGACTTGCTGAGAATACAGCAGCTCAGTGCCTGTGCTACACAGCTACATGGACAGTCCATAAGCATGTTACAGCTCAAGTAGGACAAGTATGTGAAAGCTGCAAAAGCTTTCTGTCGACCTGTCTCTGGGATGTTGATGGTGACTTCTTCCAGGGACAGGACTGATTACAACAGGGATCTGAGTAAGACTTGAGCCACTGCTAGTTTGAGGCAGAAGTGTATGTAGTGCTGATAGTGGGAAGGTGGGCTGCTCCTCACTATTGATGTAGATATTTAGCTTGGGTCTTGCTGCCTTTTGACTTAGATGTCATGTCAAGCTCATACCAAAACTAGGCTTGTCTAGCAACAGAGCTTTGGCTGTCTATAAGCCTGGTGTCAAATTTAGGCTTTTGAGGTAGTTGCCTCTTTTTTCCAGCTAGGGATAAAGAACGACCCTCCTGAGACACATGTCTGCCTTTGCTGACTACAGCTGACTGGAACATAGAAGGTGAGATGGAGCTATCTGTGAGGACACCTAGATCAGTCTGAGAATCTGTTTCCCTTCCAACAGGAGGTCTTCAGTGATTAAGATAGTTACAGGAAATCCATTTTGTATTCCTAGCTGAGCCTCTCTTTATACCCATGTGTGGCTTTTACATCTATCAGGAAGCACCGTCTCTGGTATTTTTGTTTCCAAATTGCAACAAAGAGCTCCATTAGTAACAAGCTACAGGCAGACAGACCCATCAAACTTGTTCTGATTCCTCTATTAACAGATCATAGGGAAAATGTAAAGACTGCCTCCACAACTCGCCTTTATTAAATCAGCTCCTAAATGTTTAGCTGCTATTAGTGTGACATGATTTTCTTGCAGTTTTAGAAACACAGAAAGAAATCCCAAATATACTTTTTCTGCACTTTGAGAATAAATGTACTTGCTTGTACATAGTATGTTAGAAGAATGCTGATCGACTTTCCAACACCATTAATGAAAATGACAGTGCAGCTCAATAAAAAAAAATAAACTGCAAAGCCACAAAGTCACAGTGCTTAGAGTCTTAAAATTGTGTACATCTAATTTGCTCTGCCCTCCATTCTTCTTTCCTATTACGTTGACCTATCTGTCTGGTTTAGGCTTGTCTTCCAAAGCCATCCCTTAAGGATCTATCTCAGCTCAGGGCTCATTTACTGGACGCTGCACTAACACAACAATGTCCTGTTAATTGTCTGCTGCGTAGCACTGCTGGGATCACTGTGGGCCAAACAGAAGAAATCTTCAGGAAGCACAGCTATCACTTGTTACAGTTTGGATCAGCTGTATAAGAGCCAATGGAAACAAACCTGAACTAGAAATCTGACAGAGCAAAAATATATCTAAGTAGTATTTCACAGTGCAGTAACTCTGAAGTGCTTTGAGGGCCTTTAAGATGAGAGACTGATTATTATATACTGCAGCTGCTGTTGTTGTATTGTAGGCTATCCAAAACTTACCTCTGTCTGAACCATGTGAACCCGGTGAAGCCTTAGATCATGTACTGCTGCATAAATGTCGACAGTGTCCTTTGAATCCAGCTGCTGCAGAATTCGATCCAGTGCAATGAATGTGCCAGTCCTGCCAACACCAGCACTGGGAAACAAACCAGAAGATTTAAAAGGAAATGGATCAAAGCATTCACTATCTTCATGTGATACTTTTGTGAAGTCCAGATCTACAGGGAGCGAAGTTCAAATAGCATACCTGGGACTTCAAACTCTTTATAATGAAATTTGTTTAGCAAGGAGAAAAAGGACAGTGATAGTAGAGGTATGTCAGCTGCCGCTCATACTGCTTTCTGCCTTGGATTAACTCAGTCATTGAGACACACTAAGAGACTGAACCTGACTGCAACTTTTAAACCTCTTCTCTCTAGGTAAGAGCCAACAGGCTTCACTGTAAAACATCAGTTGTCTTGTGCCTTGGAAGGGCAGAGCAAAGCAAAGTACCTCAGTGTCCCCAGTAGCTGAAATGCGGTGAGGTGAGGTTTGGAGACAGTAGGCCTGGCAGAGGAAAGCTGACTTGCCAGTGATAAGACATCTGACATGTTGCAGCACATGATGCACAAGCAGACACAGGTGGGGTCTTGTAGGATACATGCCTCAGCCCATATAATGTGTGTGTGTGTATCAGATACTGCATCCAGGTAGCACCAGTGAACATATGGCTTTAATCGGAAGATACACACAGTGCCACACTGCACCCTCTTTCACTCTGTGACCCTATATTCTGCTGCAGCTGGCCAGTGGATCATGGACCAAGCAGACAAGCTTTGCCTTTTTTTGTATAAGTGTGTAGGCTAGATCGCAGAGCAAAGTTAAAAATGCAGCCCTGTGGCTGCTAGAAATGACGAAAACAGCAGAAGAGCATTAGAAGGCAGTAAGAGGAGGGCATCTCAGCGAGAATAGAGGAAAGGATAGATCTGCCAGCTAGTCTCAACACCCATATGTAGTCAGATCGACTCCTGGGTATCCCTTGCCTTCTCAGAACACCCCTTTGTGATTCAGATGTTGGGCCACAACAGCAGCACACAGGCAATTTAAGAATGCAAAAGCTTACAAGCAGAGGCAGTTGCTGACATCTTCAACGCACTTCAGTGGTCCCAGAAACACAGTGGTTCCCTGAGGATCATTTTCAGGGCATCTCCATGGTGAGATTGTGAGTGAGTGCATGTGCCTTGGGAATACTGCTTTGACGTATCTGGAGACCTAAGCCCAGTCTTTATCTCATGGGTTCTGTGGTAGCCCATGACCTAACAGGAATGAACATTTGGGATCTTCTCAAGGGTATGCACAAAGGTTCTGTGCCAATGACCTTTTGCTGCTGCACATACCTGCAGTGCACAATAGTTGGTCCTGTGTCTGGGGTCCTGTTGATATAATCCCTTACAGTTCTGACAAACTGTATCACAGACTGAGTGGTCTCTGGCACACCATGATCTGGCCAGACAGTGTAGTGGAAGTGACGAATGAGCCTCGTTAAGCCAAGCTGCTCTTCCTGTTGGGATACAAAATGTGAGTCATCAGAACAAAGGAGAAAGAAAGGGGGACACACAACAGACCAAATGCTACAGCTGCCACCAGAGGTGAGCTGGGCTTTATGCAACTGTGCTACAGCAGAAGAAATCTTCCTAATTTAGCCTTGCAGGTGTTTTTAAGCTAATTAAATTTAAAAAATGAACAGAAACATACACTGCAGATTTTAAACTCTCGTATTGTCCATTCTGGGAGCACTGATTCAGACAGCATCTCAACAATCAGGTCTCCATAGTACAAGGAATCCTGGTCAAGGGGCCAGTAGTGATCACACTTCACCTGCAGGGACACCAAAAAAAGATAGATTTAGTGTCAGTAACAGCTGTAAATGCTTCCACCCAGCAATGGCAGAAGCAGATTTATGACCTCTTGTGCATGCAGATGAAGGAATAAAGGCAGTAGTTGAATTCAGAGAGAGATGCCACCCCTGCCATGTGAGTTCAAACAACAGGGCCTAGGATGTGAAAGTTCTCATCATAGATGTTTGTGATGGCAGGAATGAAAAGCACCTCACCAATGTCATCTTCTGGATGCCACAAGATTTTCCATACCAACTCTTACAGCTCTGCTTGGATGAGAGCTAGGCCCCTAGTGTCTGCTTTCCCACCTCTTGGTGGGACACGACAGTGGGGTCCCATTCAGAGATAGGAAGGTGCAGAAGGAGACAGGTAGATGCCTGTCCTGCATCTGATTTCACCATCTCTTCAAGAAACAAAAACAGTAAACTGAAAGGAAATATTCTTATATGTGCCACTAGATGATCACCACTTCAGGTTTGTTTAATCCTTTTTACAGATCTAGTCTCTGTGTCACAAAGAGTGCAGTACGTGATCATCCTTGGCAAGATGGATTGCTGAGACAGCTAAATAACCTACCTACACTTGCACTCAGTAAGACTGTTAAGCATGTGAATGGTCTCTTTACTTACTTACCTCAGGGCTTATGCATCAGAACTATGTATTTAAAGATCAACCTTTGCTCTGTAGAGCATATATGTAAAGTAGTAGCTAATCAGAGTTGATGTGATAGACATTTTTGTTGATGGTTATCCTTCTGCATGCTTGAGGGGTTTGTATTAGTACTAACAAGCAAAGTCCCAGATTAGAGGCTAGAAGCACTGAGCTCTGTTACTGACTCTAGCCTTGATATGCTGCATGATCTTGGGAAGCCACTGCATCCTCACTTCAGAGCCTTAATCTGTCTCCATTCTTTAGATTATCTTTCTTATCTCTTGCTATCTATCTCCTTGACAGGGGCTTTTGCAATTAGTGTAATGCATATAATAAGCATAAACTTCTAATAGATGTTAAAACAGTCATTAATAATAAAGAAGAGTCCCTACTCACCCGGCCCTTCTCAACACACTGGGTTACCATGACAATATTATGAACATTTTGCTCCCATGCCATCTTCCAGAACTCATCTTTGGTGCCAGGCAAAGGGCCCTGAGTCGCTATGTATTCCCTGCGGAAATTATTGCCCTGCAAGTAAAAAGAATTCCATTAGTTTCCATAAAGGCAGAAAAAAAGTCTTCTTGCAACTAAACAAGCCATGGGGTTGCAGCCAGGACTCTGCAGCAACAATGCCCTTGCTGAGACAAAAATTTTGAGAGTGAAATGTTTGCCTTGGACCTAGAAGCAGAAGGCTGGTTGAAGCAGAGAGAAGGAAAAGACTGTGGCAGCATATTGAAATACTGTTCCTTTTGTGGCAATCAAAGCTTTTCATTGTTTTATTGTGTTCAGCACAGTCTCAAGTAATTTTGGAGCTACTAAGGGTTTTTATTTTATTTACCGTTTTTAATAAATTAGCTAAGTTCTGGCTTGAAATCTGGATTGCTAAAGCCACTGCTATAATCAATCACAACTCTTTGGCAAAGTGCATTATTTTAACTTCAGGCAGTTTCACCATCCTGAAAGGTGCCAACACTATCAGGACGAGCTACAGCTCCACAGTGAGCATGCCACCTGCAGTGATAGCTACAGTTATTGTGTGGACACTGTAGAAAATCAGTGACCTTTAAAAATGTGTCCTTGGCCAATTAGACCTGCTATCTTACATAACTACAGCAATCCAAGAAAGTGTCCTTAAGTGCTGGGTAAATCACTCACACTTAATGCAATAGCAGTCAGACATAGCCTTTCAGCACATCCAGAAAATGAGTTCTAAGACTTTTAGTTTAAGTGAATAAATGAAGAGAGAGCATCCAGCTTTATATTCATTTTAGAGGAAGGATAAATTACCACTGGAGGGAAGACTGAAATATCATCCCTCAGTCACTTACTGGTATGTAGCTTGCATTAATGTAGTCTGAACAAGGGTCATCATCCACATTGGAAAGCTTCACTCTTGATGTATCATCTAGGAAGAAATTGATTACAAGAGGCTTATGGCTAGATCTTAATTTTCAGTCATTTTCATTTACAGAAATTCATTTATGAAAGCACTGGCAGCATTATTACAGGAAATTTATACAGAGGGCTAATTTAGAGGGGTAACTGTTTACATTTGTATTGTCTCTTTCATCTGCAAGTGCTGTGGAGTGTTTCAAAGACTAGGAGATGGATAGGTGAGAAGGAAACAATGAATACAGTGAAAGTCCTCCTCTGAGTTGCACAGGATTTGTTATGGCAACAAAAGAGCCACAATAGCACCCCCTCCTATGATCCCGACAGCAGTGTGCTGTACTGGAGAGCCTGCCCTTGAAAGAGTGGTAGCGCCTCAGTGATCCGCACAATTCCCAGTCTAACATGTGTGAGCAGGTCAACTGCCTTCCATAGGTAGAGAACCTTCTGTAGAGAGGTACAGAGTGCTTAAGCCACTAGGTCATTGATCTGTGAAATAACACCATGTTGGCTCTCAGTTGGGTGTTTCTTGTACATCATGGGCATGCTCCCCAGCCTGGCATGGCAGGCAGAACCCAGAAGATGCTGTGAGGCTGTGCTCCAAGCACATACCACCACCAGTAGGACAGCACGTGAAGCAGTGAGTCATGCAGTGTTTCTCCTTGTGGCACAGCATGTGGTACCTCCAAAACTGCCAGATAGGAGATTAAAGGGGGAAACTCTCAGTGACTGGTCTTGTCTCAGGAGAACTGGGCTAGCCTTATGCGCGTGTCTTGCCACGCACAATGACACTAGCTCTACATGATATAGCTGGTTTGCTGTGTCCTCTGAAGAAGAAAGGTTTGGCAGGGCTGTCAAAGAGAACTGAATGGATGACACCACATGTGTAAACAACCATACTGTTACTTCTACCATCCTTGTTACCAGCAGTGACTGAATGCCCCTAACAGCTGGAGCTTTTTCCTCTTTAGACTGAATGCTAGTCATTACATTTCTAGTGCAAAATGGAATTACTGGTCTGTGTGAAGCCATTCCAGTGCCATACATCATCTGCCTCCAAGCACCAGAACCTGAGCTGGCAGAGGTACTTAATCTCTGACATGAAGGAGGGAAGGGATTGGCTACACTCTTTTCCACTAGGCTTGCTGAAAAGAGTGAAAAATAGCTATTGTGATGTAACATTACACAATCACACTTAAAACTCACAGGGCAATATATTATTGTATCGATTTTTTCCTCTGTTCTCTGGCAGAAGTGCTATGTCACATGTCTGGTTCCGACCAACATCTTTCAAGTCCTGCAAAAAAGAGTAGGAATAAAATGTGAGGTGAAAATAATTAAAGTAAATGACAGTGTAGGGGACACAGTGCTTATCAGCTCTCAGGGCCATGGACAGAGAATGGGTGTTTTTTTTAAAAAACACATTGAAATTAAATATCTAATTCATAGAATAGAATCATAGAACCATAGAATCATTACAGTTGGAAAGGACCCTCTAGATCAACAAGTCCAACCGATAGCCCTACACTACTCTTGTCCCTACATCATCCCCTGAAGCACCACATCTACCCGCCTCTTAAAAACCTGCAGGAGGGGTGACTCCACCACCTCTCTAGGCAGCTTATTCCAATATCTCACCACTCTTTCAGTGAAGAAATTTTTCCTAATATCTAATCTAAACCTGCCCTGGCACAACTTGAACCTATTCCCTCTCGTCCTATCACTAGTCACAAGGGAGAAGAGGTCAACCCCCGCCTCTCTAGAATGGCCTTTTAGGTAGCTGAAGAGAGCAATAAGGTCTCCCCTCAGCCTCCTCTTCTCCAGGCTAAAGAGCCCCAGCTCCCTGAGCCTGTTGTCATAAGGCTTGTTCTCCAGACCCCTTATCAGCCTAGCTGCCCTTCTCTGCACCCTCTCCAGCACCTTGATGTCCTTCCTATACTGTGGTGCCCAAAACTACACACAGTACTCAAGGTGCAGCCTCACCAGTGCTGAGTAGAGGGGCAAGATCACCTCCCTGTTCCTGCTGGCCACACTATTCCTGATGCAAGCCAGGATGCTGTTGGCCTTCTTAGCCGGCTGGGCAGCTCTCCAAGCCACTCCTCCCCAAGGAGGAGCTTTTGGGGGTTGTTACGACCAAAATGCAGGACCCGACATTTAGCCTTATTGAAACTCATACAATTGGCCTTTGCGCACTGATCCAGCCTGTCAAGGTCCCTCTGCAAAGCTTCCCTACCCTCAAACAGATCGACACTTCCACCCAGTTTATTGCACTGGTGTAAAGCAAGCACAAGGCTGGCTGTATCACACAGATGTGTCATACAAACGAACGCTCCTGATCTCAGCCAGATACATATGAGGCAGAGGCTGCGAACCAGATGATGCTATGCCAAATGAAGAGCTGGTTTCTGCACTAGAAAAAGTGTTCAGATGGGAGCCTCAAATTTATTCAGATTTGTGTGAATAAGAATCAAATGCAAGTCTTTCTTATGTATTAACCCATTGATTCATCCAGCCTGCCCCCTCACAAAGCAAGTTCTTTGCCTAGCTTAGGATCCCACCTCATACTCCTTGGACAGGAGGTAGTTGGAGTCTGCTTGAAGTTTGGTGAAGTGTGCTTCAAAATGACTGACTTTGATCGGACTAAAATATTCAACAGGAGGAAGAAAATCACAGCATGAATCACAGTCATAATTTATCCAGTTGGTTATCAAGAAGCTTTTTTAGCTATTCATTTTTTCTTTTACCTGGAAGTTTTCCGGTTCCTAGAAATGATATAAAACACACACACACAAAAAGAAAAACTTAATCAGTGAGTGACCAGGTGGGACCGTTCATCTAATACCATTTTAAAATACTGCTCTCAGAAACAAAACTTTTGATGTTACCCTTTTTGCCCCAAGTTCAGATGGACTGACAGTGGCCTGTCCCTGCGAATGCTCAGCCTTGTTGTAGGTCTCTCATGGCCATTGCTGGAATAAAAAGATAAGTTTTACCATTGTGTTCTGATACTATAAGAGCTGCTAATAACATAACTTACATTGGAAAAAAGCTGCTAAGTTGGAAAAAAGGAATTTTTAAAAGTCTGTTTGATTTGTGGCTCTGATAATACAATATTGCTCTTAGCTGTGGCACAGAATTTTCTTATATTTTAGTTTGGTAATAATGATGTGGAGTGTATGCATGTGCACAGGCAATAAGACTTTCTTCTTCCTCTGAAACACAGCCCAGCCTACAATTAAAGAGGATGTCCTATCCTAAGATGGGTTCTAAATTGGTTGATTCTCTACATGCAGAGAAGAACACACGGGGAGAATATTAGAGCTGTAAAAGGTCTACAGCTTCCAACACATCCACTCGACAGACCAGGCGTCTAGGAGATCCCCAGGTTCACAGCAGCACCACAGTAGGCTTTGGGAAAGCCACAGAAGTGGTACTGACTCCCTATGGCTAGTGTTGCTTTTCATCCTTTCACTGCCATCTTCTCCTTCAACACACTTCCACTAGAGAACACTATGTATGATGAGGGAAGACTATACTGGTACACTTGCAGTCCTGCTGGCTATTTAACTCACAAGAAACCACACTGTCTGAAGTTTATCTACACTAAAAACGCAATGAGGTGTGCAAGGCGAAAGACACAGCAGTTCGAACTCTGTTCATGCTCTCTATATCACTGACCTAATCTTGTATCAGCAAAAGAACTGAATTTCAAACTACTGGAGTTTCCCACATATCAGAAAAGTCAATTTATTTCATAAACCACAAGGAATTTCACATCAATATTGTCCTATCTCTTGCAGTCATGCAAAATGGTTTAAATGGATAAAGCTTTTTTCAAAGTTGAGATAGAATATTTCACTTCTAAAAAACATTTACAATTCACTGTTCAAGATTCATCTATAAGGTGAACAACTGTAATTGACAAAAAATGAGACAAAGTTTGAACTAATGTTATGGACACTGAGGTAATGCCACATCTTTAAAATTTTTGAATTGAAATTATAAAATAACTGAACAGTCTCAAGAGCTTCCCATTAGTTTCAAACATTTCATTTTTGACAAAAGACATTCAGTTTGAATGATAAACCAGTTCTTCAGAAATATTCAGACTCTACTGAAAACTAAAAGTTACAATGATCTCTATGATTATCCTTGAGATAATTCTGACTAACATCAGTAGGTACTTGAATCAAGAATATACAGATTTCTGAATATGCAAGTCATTGTTTCCATACTCAGCATGTACAGATAGATGTCAAGGGCCACAGATTTTATCTGTTGAATAACTCAGTGCATTCTTCTATATTTACAGCTATGCTTTAAATATTGTATTGCTTAAATGAATATAATTAGACCTGACTTCAATACCAGAGACCAAGAAAGGGATTCAACTTACCTCACTTTTTGCCTGCAGACAAATAAAGCAGTAACAGCCACTAACATCACAATCAGAAACAAGCCAGCACTCACACCTTCAATAACTCCAAACAGAGGCTCTAGAAACAAAACAGTGTATTTATGTATCTTGAGAAAAAGATGTGAAGAATCAAAGAATCAGTAACATTTCTGTTCTTATTTTTTCCAAACATCACACAAAATCTTTTACTCCCAACAAAAGTAAAAGAGAGCACAGCCTCCTTATATGGGAATTTGGTTCTCTTCCACTCCAAAGCTTTCTTGGTGACAGCTTCACCAAGTATTCACTCTTTCCTCTGCTGTAAGCAGCTCCATCAAGCAGCCCTCTGATTTTTCATAAGCTAATAAGCTGGATAAGCTATGGCTTCAGTGTTATTTCAGAGCTGCCTTCAGGACACGCATAACAATCTGGATTTGTTCCACTCCTTGCAAAGTTCTACATACCAGAGTGTTCTGTGGCATAATAGCACAACATATCTCATATGCTACAGTCATCAAAAAACAAACCTGAAACTAACCTGCCTCTGTAGTGATCGGTAAGGAGAAGAAGGTGTCCGCAAAGAGTGGTTTAGGGAGTTCCTTTGGGTCTTCGCTGAAGAGCTGGGTAAAAGCTCGTATGCTGATCCTAAAAAAACCCCCAGTACCATTATAGTTAGAGCTCACTAGATATTCTGAACAAACAGCAGAAAAGTAAGAACTCATTTGCTCCTGAAAGATAACTAACTAGTTATAGCTGGGACAGCCCACCTACTACCGGTGGAGGTCTCTGAGGTGCTCTAGCAGAGATAACAGATAGGGCTCTGGCTGGTGGCACAGTGCCTGAAGGCAGGACTAGGAGAAGCTGCAGTGGGGAGAGGACTTAAATGCTTCTCAGTGGGCACATGTTCTCCCTTCACATGTCTGGGCAGGGCTGTGCTAATGTAGAAATGTTACAGTCGTCTTGGTTCACCAGGTAGCATTGGCATTTTCATGACTGAATTTTTGGGAGATGTGCCCTAATGAGAGCAGGATGTGGTAGGGTGGCACTCTTCTGGTGATGATGAAGCAGCTGAGAGGCACGATGTGTGCTGCCTGGCACATGTCCACGTGGCTGTCCAGTTAACAGCTTGCAGGCTTTTGGGAGAGTTTGCCTGCAGGCGGGGTGTAACTGAGCTGCACTGGAACTCAGTCTGCATAACTGCAGAGCCTATTCTTGGCAGCTAACTCGGGCCTAGCTCTGGAGCCTGGGGGTTGCACCACGTGTTAGAATAACCTCCAGATTTTTCTAGCTTGTTCCAAAGGACTGGTGTGGGGGGGGGGGGGGTAGAGGTGCCAAACGGACTGAGTGGAGCATCCTTACCTTCTCCTGTTACGTACTCTTCTGACTTAAGTCAGAAGACAGATTTAGCAGCTACAGGAGAGCTCCTCATCAAGCTGATGAAAATAAATAAACCTACTCACTGCACAGTGTTTTGTGCATAATTAATCATATAATTTCCATGCTAGCGATGGACTGGTTCATACCTACAGAATGGGGGCATGGATAAAGCTTTTGTAAATTCACTGTGAAACACAAAGACACCACACAACCCAGTTATTAATCTACAGAAGCTCAAGCGTACCAGGCATCCAGATAGCAACATGCCTAATAATTTTACAGAACGCATCTAACCTATAAGCAGTCCGAGGCTTTAGAGGTCCATCGCAGAATTTTTGCTGATCTGGATCACATTTTCCTCCTAGATTTTCCATTTCTCCTCCAAGCTTGATGTCAAAGCTTTTATAGTCACTGTCAGGGTTTTCAGCACATCTACTGGCAAAATAATTTGTCTGGTAGATGCGTATAGAGTCATTGTGTTTGTACTCCAGGTATGAAGGTAATGGGTGCTGCTCATCAGGTTTTGGTCCTTCACTGCCTACATCATGTGCAGAGAAAAACAGTTTTACATACCACAGAGGTAAATGTAATGCAGTTTATAGCCTCAGGTTGTTGACAGACATACTCTTATCCAACTTTCTAGCATTACTTGGAGGCTGCACAGGCTAACTCGTGAAAACAAAGCTACAGTGGTTAAGGTACCTTGTTTCTAGTACCAACCTCAGTATTACTTTTCTGGGGAACTTCAGACAGATTTCCTCACAAGACCTCAGCACAATTTTTCCAGATACAATCCTGCAACAGGCATGCACATGTCAATACTATGACATTATTTCCTGTGGTGTTGGTGGGAATTTCTGTGATCCAGATTCTTGGATCCTATGACCAGCTATTTCAACAAGCAAGTAAAAAAACATCTACACACTGACGAGTCTACTGTATAGAGAGAAAAGCTGCAACAGGAAATTACAGTAATCCCCTGAATGGAAACTTAAAACAATGTGTAAAAGATTCAGGTAGGCAAGGCCATGCAAATGAGTAACCCCTTTCTTGAAGGGTTTTATAGGCTGCACAAACAACACAGTAGACAGTGGAGATATTATATTATAGATATATAATATTATCTCTGCCTTTTTTCCCTTAAGTGCTGATGGACAGAGATTAAGAAACTTTCTCAAGGGTCACAAAATATGTCCTGGCATGCCAGCAAATGAAGCCACTTCTAAAAACAAGGTATTAATTGTTGAGACATCTATCTGTTTTCTCGCATATAGGTCAACTGCAGAAAAGGAGGTTTACATGCATGCTACAAGTGCAATTTCTGTTCTGTTTTACAGTGCTGCACACAAAATCGTTTTCTTCAGTAAGCAAACACCACTTAGGAGATGCTCCCTTTAACTTCTAAGCATGGCTAACTGACACTTTCCAAAAAAGTTGTCTTAGTGTTATCACCTAACATTTAAACTACCTCTTGAGATCTGTGTACAGCAAGGCAGTTTATGTGTTAACTCCCAATGGCATCCAATGTAAGACTCCTACTGTAGAAATTTCTAGAACATACACGAGAGCATAACCTAGAGCACAGAAGCTAACTACTGCTTTTGGCTAAGCTCTGCAGTTGCTACTGACTCTCTGGGGAGAAAACTGAGTTCTTAAGTCCTCAGGCTAGGGTGCAGGTATAGATCCAAAACATCTATGAAACACTGACACTAGATGAGGAGAAACTCCTTTGCTGTGTAGTGACGGGGTGTACCCTTCCATGTAACTCCTATAGGCTATACGGAGAATGGTATTAAATCATGACACTTACCATCAGCTTCTCTCACAACTACAGTAAAGTACTTCACAGCTCCATTAGTATCACTAAACCAGCTGCAGTTAAAAGTAAAGTTAATGGAGGATTTGGTAATCAGAACCTCTTTTTTGTTCACTCGTATATCTGGCGGTGGCTGAGGGGGACCTGAATTATTATTAACAAAAAGAAAGAAAAAGCAAGCGTTATTTCTGTGTTTACTATGAGCTAGACCTAGTAAGACAAATATAATTCTTAATAATGCTCAGTTGACTGGACCCAAGTGTCTGAAGCTATTTTCTCTGCAATCAAGAAAGCATCTTCACCTCCCACTGGGAAACTGCCAAAGGATGAAATAAGCCAACAGTGACTTAACCATAATAACAGTGGCAGCTCCTCAGCAGGAACTCCTGCAGAAGCCCACATGGAAATACATTTAAGTCTTGCTAAATCTATGAAATCATAAATTGTAGCTGCTAAAAATGACATAAGTTTAAACCAGGTATTTGGAGGCCACTTAGCACACTCACTACAGGAAGTTACCTATTTTAAGCATCTAAATTTCTGTTTCCTTTTTCAGAGGAACTAAACTGAGTGATCCAGACACAGCATTCAACTACAGAGTACCATTTTCCAGACTGCAGAATTTCCATAGAAATGTTCTTTGTATGATAGAAAGCTATATCTCAAACAGTGACACTACAGAAGTAATCTGGAAAGCAAAGAGCACAGGGAAAAACCTTCAGAGAACCAGTACAGCAAAACTGGGGATTTTAAGGATATACATTCCAGAATCTTTTAAAAATCTGCATTACTAAAGCTATATTGCATGTGTGGGAAACATATCAAATACATAAACAGGTGGCTAAACTTCAAAAGGCTTTAGATTGCAAAAAGAACTAGTAATTCACACATTTATTTTTTTAGCTAAACATCTTAGATCTACAAAGCCTAGTGCAATTTTTTTATGTCCCCTTGAGGCAGGGCCTCCAAGTGTTAACCAGAGTCTAGGAGAGCAGCAGTGTTCAAAATAAAGAACAGACATGGAACCGCTAACCTTCTCATAGGACTCAGTCTCACTTCTTGTGACATGAGTTCTTACTATGTGAATTTGTAGTATCCTTTATGGTAGAGTAAGGAGATTACATGGTTGCAAAAAAAAGAAAAAGGCAGTTGTTGGGGGAAGGGAGAAGATGAATTGGTAACTGAACTCTGTAGCTTAGAGCACTAGCTCCCAAACCAAACAATTTTTACCATCTAGCATTTCACACAAACATGGCTTTTAATAAGCAGCTATAAAGGCATCCCTCAGTATAGGTCTCCTGGCCATCCCATCATTTTTGAGATGTTTAGCCCTGGAGTGATTCAGGCTTCTGTTGTGCTGTGCCACAGAATCCAGAGGTACCGCAAAAACTGCAGCAGCTGTAGGGCTAGCAATGGCAGGCTGTTGACCACAGTGATGCCTGGCAGTGCAGAGTAATCAGCAGATGCTACCACAACCTTCTACTCAGAAGACCTGGTGGAGAAATTGAGGGAGTTGTTTCAAAGCGCATGCTATAGAAATCTGTGATTCTCCCTCAGGTATAACTCCTATAAGTGATTTGGTTGGGTAGCACCTCAGAAAAGCATACAGACAGCCCAAAGAGGACCCAGTGCAGCAATCTAATGTCCTTACTAATGGATATTTAATACTGAGGATGGCTACCATTCTTGGGAAATAGCCAGTCACAGGAAGCCAAGCAGCAACTGTGAAGACAATTAAAGGCATGTGATGATAAGGACATGTTTGGTGCTAAATGTAAGAGTAGTAAGATAACTTTTCATGTTTCTCAGGCTATAATTAATGAATGAGCAGGTCTGGCAATGTAATAGTGGCAATATAGTTAAAATCCTGCACTGTCTGCCACAATAGAGACCAAAGGACAGGTTCACTCTAATTTGGCCACCAGATTATGAGTGCCACACATCGGCAACTGTGGAGTTCAGATGTTCTTTTGCTGTCTAATCAACACAAGCAACTGCTTATTGCTGCTTACTGCCTCCCATACCACAACTGTGAATTCCACTTACGGTCGATCATTGTGATGGTGCTGTCTTCAACTACTTCACTCGTCATGTCTGCAGAATGCACCTTGATGGACACCAGGTATCGCTTGTGGGGAACGAGGGTCATAATATTAAGCAAAGATTTCTCTTTTTCTATCCTTTTAGAAAACTCCACTTCACGAGTATCCATTTTTTTGCATTCAACACTATACCCATCAAAGTCAGAATCAGGAGGAGTCCAGGAACACGCAATGGCAGTAGAGGTCTGGGGCCGACAATGAAGACTTTGTATCTTGTCTGGTTCTAGAGGAATGTTGAGAAGTTGAAGCTCAGGGGGAAAAAGGACTGGCATCATACACACTCTGTTCATCCTACAGCCCCTAGATTCTGTATCAACTGTTTGACCAGAGCAGTAGGCTAGGAGCAAGAATTCTCACCTTTCCTGCAAATGTGTGCTGCCTGATTATTAGGCAAGGCTGCCTAACTCATTTTAGCCATCTAAAATGAGATCTAGGAAAATCAACCTTATCAGGTTTGCGAAGCTTCAATAATTAATTGTGAAAACAAGCAAACAAAACTACTTGAAGTCTTAACAAGAACAGCAACACTACAAAACAATGGATTTCTCGAACTCTGTAACAACTTATTTGGAGGTTACATGTGGTCAACAGTATCATCAATACTGCCATCTCATGACTCATCTGTTTCCCTGGGTAGCATGTGGTGTGTCCATATTACACATACCACAGAAGTATGTTTTTCCCATTTAATATTGGAACACTAATTTATAATGTGACGTAACAAAGATGAAACAAATTTAGATGTCTGCCGTCTGAAAGTGAAGTGAAAGAGTTAGCTATGCTCTCATTTTAATTAATATGCTGAATGAAGTCTAAAGAGATATTCAGCTTATTAAACATAGATGTCAATTTGGAGCCGAATCCCATACCAAGTGACAGGAGGGTTTGTCAAGGCTCAGTTATTTTTACAATTCCAGGTCACTGTTTCAAATCAGTCTGGTACTGATTTGCTCTAGCCTGACAGCTGGAGATGATATGGATACACAGACACAAAAATGCAGAGCAGTGAAAAACTGATTCGAGTTTCAAATGTAGTACAGCAAGGTTTCATTCATCCTTCCTATCTGATTGCTCAGAAGCATTTTGAATATTTCAGTATCCTACTGTCAGAAAAATTTGGATATGCAGCCTTATTTTACCCTTGAAACCAACTGATTTAGGCTCTGAAACAAAACAGCCCCACTCTGGATGTGAAGATTGTATATGTATACCCATATTCAATCTTTAAACAGTTGACCTTGCGCACAGCAAGAGCTTAGAATCTAGCTGAATTCACTCCTGTCATTCATGAATTTATTAATGGAAATTACTGACTGCAAAAGGAACTGTTAAGATTCAACAGCTTTGTGTCTTCTCCAGCTGAATGTTAGGGTGCAATGGAAATTGTTACTCACTGGTTCTTACACTTGCAGACTGTGACTGACTGTATGTCTTCCAGCTGTCGCCACTGACAGTTCTGACACTGAACTCATAGAGCCTTCCTGGTCGCAGGCCATAAATGATGCGTACTTTAGATTTGCTGCTGCTGTAGGGATTGAATACTGTGAGGGAATCCTTTGGAAGCCACTGCAATTCAAAATCATCATAGTCTGTCCAGTCAGGAGGACCCCGCCATGTGACTGATAAAGAAGTGTTTGCAACATCAGTAAACGATACAGTGTTAGGAGGGCTGGGTGCTACACAGAAAGGGGGGAAAAAAAGGTGGAAAAAAATTCTTAATTTTTTTATACAAGACAAATAAAACGTATTATTTTTTTCACACATTGCAAAGTGGTTTATATTATTTTGTGTATACAGGGAGTTACTGAATCCATGCTGATGGTGACTTTCACAGACATTACCTATTCCTGAGTCTTTGAAAGAAAAACAGTGCTAACAAAAATCACACTTCATTGGTTTAACACCCTTAAGGATATCCTTTACTATTACATCTTCAGTGATTCTTATAATAAATCCTCCCAGGGAATAAGTCTGGTGCATAGTTGTGAACTAACAGGAATTCTGACAGATTGGACTTAAAAATACCACAGCTTTTGTCTTTTACCTGTTCTTCCTTCAGCATTTGCTGTGTTGGTCAGGTCACCACTGTGAGTCACCACAACCAGAGTGTACTTTCTGCCAGGAACAAGCCCTTGGAAATGCCACTCTTTCAGATCTTTCTTGTGCCATGTTTCTTTTTGTGTCCCATTTGGGTTGTAAAGATTCAGCTCATAGAAGTCAACATCTCCTGCTGCTGGACCCCAGGTGAACCACAGACTGTCTGTCATGTTTCGGTTGGATGCCTTGAGACCAACAACTGGGGCTGGTACTGAAAAAAAAGGGGATGAATACTACTTTATGTATGACATCCTTAGGGTGAGTAGAAGCAATGAGGTCAAGCATACCTTACATTTTCCCTGTAATGACTGACATGTAATAAGCTAGACAGTCACTACAGCTGGTCAAAAAGCCACAAAACATCTGGAAGTGTATCACTCAATAGTTTCCTTTTTTATTTTGAACTGTTGCTGTCTCCAAAAGAGACTGAAATGTTTGTAAAAGTTTTCAAAATGTTAAGCAGCTTTTTCCCAGTCAGTATCTGGAAATATCCAATTCTGAGGTAGCTGAAGAAAGTGCACCACTGTCCAGAGGTAGTCTTATAGAGTGTCAGGGCTGCTAGAGCTGCTCAGGTAACTTTGCTTCCCACATGTGGCTGAACAAACATAGAGCTGCAGCTAGAGCTACCCGTGGGAAACAAATTATTTCACTGGTAGATTGTCTACCTCAAGAACCCTTTTGCTTTTTGTCTTTTCCACTCATAGATGAATATTGCTCTCATTTTCCTCTAAGACTTACACAGCACCCATTGGGATGTCCTTCTCCTGACCTGAGTACCTAGAAACCATTGCAAGTGTCTTTGCTTCATTCTTCTTCTTATAACTACATCATTCAGAAATCACCTTCTCATTTGCCTAATCCTTTTCATGAGTAACAACCACTTTTGATATTTCTAATAGTTGCTCTAATGTAGCATGACAATCATGGCTACACTATTGCTCAGACCAGCTCGCTGGTGTTCCCTCTACTAGAGACAGATGGTTTTCTTAGATATTCTTGCCTGTTCTTCCAAAGATAGACGACTCGTTAGTGAGGTCTCCGCTATGAGTAACAATCACCATTCGATACATCCTGCCTTGCCGCAGGTTCTGGAATGAACACTGCTGGAGGTGCTGCTCTCCTGAAATCCTGTCGTGAAGGGACTTGTCAGGGTTGTATAGGAAGATATCATATGAATCAAGCTCCCCTTGAGAGGTCGTCCAGCTGAAGGACAGTCGGTCAGTGGTGTTCTCTGTGACCTTCAGATTTGTGACAGCTGCTGGAACTGAAAAGAAGAATAAATGAAAGAGCAAATATCAAAGTGTCTAGCGACTGAAGTCAAACCTTTAAGCCACAAATAGCTAAGTAATATTAACAGCAACTTTCAGAAGCAAGAGGAAGTATTTATGAGGTGCTGATGAGTCTTTCCAACACAATGTTTGTATTTCCCAGCAGATCCTGCTCTCCAGCCTGCGTTCATGCAGAACTGTCCATTGGTTTCTGCAAGAAGCTTTAATTGAGTAAAGACTGCAAGACTTGGCTCAAAGTTTAGAGGCTTGTTTTCACATCAAATCCTGCACTAAGAGCCTTGAGACTACAAATTAAAAACTTGATGACAAGAAAGCCTTCAAGTAGTTCCATAAAAGACAGACTGAGGGAAGCATTCAGCATTTTAGTTTAATGTCCTCATTATGAGCCATGGTTGCATTACTATGCTAACAAATTTCAGATTCACATACCAAGCACATATCAGGAAAAGTGATGCATAAATATCTCGAGTCTACTACTAGAATCTTTCCAAGATAATATAGATGATTCAGGTATTTAATGATATCTGGCTGAGGGAACTATAAATAAACCAAGATGTTCTAATTACCTGTTCGGCCAAAAGTTTCTGCTCGTTTACTGAAGAGACCGCCACTGACTGTCAAAACTTGTATTTTATACTTCTTGCCAGCTAATAAATCTTCAAATTTATGCTGTTTGGCAGTAGCTGGCTCTGATTTGTTGCTCAGGAGGATTCCTTGCTCGTTCAGGAGCAGAATGTCATATCTTTCAGCTACACCAGAAGCTTTCTGCCAGGTTACTAACAAGGAATGACTGCTGTAAGCATGATGGGCTACTAATTCCTGGACAGAGGCTGGAACTGGAAGCAACAATTAAAGGCAGACCATTACTAGGTGAAATATGGACTATTCAATACACAACTGCAAATACAGTAATTAATAGAGAATATCTTTACATATTTGCATGTTCACTTGCGTGAAAAGGGATATCCTGTGCATGTGTTTGCACAAGTAAATAATTCCTAGACAAATACAGTCAGATGAAGTTACAGAGCATTAGGGACATCTGAACTGGGCACAGAGAAGAGAGATATGCATAAATGATCATGAAAAGAAAAGAGTGAGATGAACTAACCAACACAGTTAAGAAAGGCATGGGAAAAACAATTGGAAAATAACGAAGTGCTCAGTTGGTGCATAATAGTGGCACCAAATAGAAAAAGTTAGCCAGCAGCTGTTGCACAAAAGTGAAAGCCACAGCAAACATATAGGTGGCTAAAAAGAGGATGGATTAAAAACAAGGTGTTCCATTCTTTCATGTGTTCTGATATGCAGCATATTGGGGCAATACATTATCTAACATTCCTTGACCATGCAATGGGCTCTGCTAGAACACAGTATTTGACTACCTAGAGTCCTGCAGATAGATGTATGTGTTGGAAGGTTACAGGCATAGAACCGGGGAGGGATAGAACTGCATTCATCCTGTGAAGGCGCACTTTGGACTGGGGACTTGAATTCCAGACATATTCACACAGGTAAAGCTACTCATGTGACAGATCTCACTGACATTAGCAGACCTGTGCCTAAGTGTTTGTAAGACCGAGGACTAATACTCTCTGAGATAGAAACTTCCCATGTGCCTAGGTGTGCCTATACCCAATGGCATGTATCATTCATAAGTGTTATTAAATAAGGATCAGGTTCTGGGATGAGATAATGCAACTTGTGCCTTGTCTCAAAAGAAACATACTTGTTCTCCCAAAAGCTGCAAAACTGTTGTGCAAGGTGCCACTGTTAGACTGCACCACCACCTGGTACTGCTCCCCAGCTTCCAACTTGTGAAACGTGTGCTCAGAGACATGTTTGGAGACACTCTGGGAATCAAGTTGATGTTTTTGCTGAAATATAGTCACTGTGTAGGAATCAACATCTCCACCTCCAGGAGTCCAGCTCACTTTCAGGCTGTTTGTCATGCCATTAGGTGATACATGAATGTTTCTGACCGCACTTGGAACTGGAAAAAAAAGGGAACACAAAGGCACCTGCTCACAAATTTCCTGTTTGATTCAGACTTTTAATTCCTACTTTTTTATGGCTACAGAAAATAATTCAAAGGACAAAAAGCATTTACAGGTACAAGTACTTTCACTCATGGGTAAACACAAGTAAAGCTGATGACTTGCAATGCTACGTGTTTACAGGAACAAAAGCAAAGCAAATGCAAGTTAAACAGAAAAAAGTTTATGTTCTTTTATCTGGAAAACCTCCCTCTTTTCCAAATGATGCTTTAGAAACAATTCAGGAAATCAAAGTTCTTGATGTACCCTTAGCTAGCCATTTTGCAGTTATAATCTCTCATTCATTTCAGGGGGGTAAACAGAGGCAAAAAATAGTTTAATAGAGATACTAAGCAAACAAGTGGCATGCATGGGAATAACAAACCCAAACGCTGACATCTCAATACCATTCCTATGCAACAAACCAGATTATCTGCCAGTAATAATATATTGGTAACTGTGACATTAGTTTATCAAGCACAGATCAAGTTGGCTGCAGTACTAGTGTGATTTCAATGAGATCTGCTGCCCTTGCACCAGTGTTAAAGGAGCTCAAACAGGATTGTGGTTCACCCTTGAATTTCTATGCCTCATTTTTATCTCTAGAGAAGTTGCAACATATTTCAGATACCATATTATTTCTTACTAGTCAGGCCTTCTATGAAAGTAGCACGTTGCGTATCTCCACTGATGGTCAAGACAAGAATTTTGTACAGACGTCCTGGAGTCAGAGCTGTGAACCAGTACTCCTCAATAGTGTTCCCAAGGAAAATGGGTGGAAAGATCTTCATATCATTGAAGAGAAGCTGAATCTCATACTTATCAACATCCCCCTCAGCCTTTGACCAAGTTACCTGCAGATCCTCTGTGCTCCTGTTACGAAGAGTCAGTTCCTTCACTGACTCTGGCACTGAAGAGGCAAGAAGAAAGATAGGAAACTTCTCAGTACTTATTACCAGATCACAGCAAAAATGTAACAGCTCTGAAGCTATGCTCCTGAGCCAAAACTTTTCATTCAGTTCCCTAGGAAAAGCAGTAGATTGTGCTTATTTGCAAAGACAAATAAGACTGGTTGTGGTTTGCACCAAATCTAACACTGGAAGGTCCCATTTCAGAACAGGGATTCCACAATCTATCAGCATAAAAGTAATAAATGAATAGTAACAGATCCTGCATGGAGTTTGCATAGCCAACAAAAATTGAGTAGGATCTGCATGTAGAATAAATGTGGTGCAAAGGAGCCTGAACTGTGGAGACTCAAGGCAATACATCTATGTGATGCAACACAACACTGTGCAGTTCCCAACTTCTGTCAGATGCAGCTTTATTTTTGCCCAGTGCTACATCAGTGTTAAACTTGGTTTCTTAGCATGGCTCCTTAGCTTACATATAGTACCAGGTGAAGACAGGCAGATTGCATCCAGATTGCTGTTGGCTCACAACCAGGCACTTTACCACTCTTCCTCCATGCTCTCCAACTCTTTTCCTTGGGGCAATTTGAGTAGAATGAGGTCTAGCCTATCATCTTCCTTATACATTTCCACGACCAGAAAAAGATGTCTTATACATTCTGGCATAATTTAAGCAAATATACTAAGCTTATGTGAAGATCTGTACAACTGTTTCTCAGTTTCCCATGTTTCAAGACTTGCTTTCCAAGTTGACAGCACAAGTCTCTTACTTCACTATGTCCAAAACTTACACATTGGTCATAAACTAAATACTGCTTTCTGCATTTGGAATGACACATTCAGGGTCACACTCAATACTACATTAAAATCATGAGATTTTTGAGCCCAGCTATAGTAAACAGAAAAGAACCCTAAACAAACCCTGGACTGTATCAGGATGCTTCCAGAGTGTTTACTTACTTGTTCTGCCATAGACTCTTTCACTAGTTTCATATTTCCCACTCCTTGTGCTGACCGTGACACTGTACTGCCTCCCTGGGACCAGATTAGTGAACACACATTCATTTTCATCCTTTGGGATAGATTTTGTTTGGATGAAATCATTATTGTTCTTGATGATCACTTGATAATTATCAACATATCCAGAGGCATGTAACCAGGACACCTTCAAGTAGTCACTTCTGGCTGAATTGCTGACAGTAAGTCCCTGAACACTTGAAGGGACTGAAAGAAGAAACACAATTAAAGATTCAGAAACCAGTAACTTCCTGAAGTAACAGGAGCTGCTGCAGTAGACTATATTTGTAGTAATTACCAGACTTTTCTGAGGAAGTTGCAAAAGACCACAATGTGGATTTAAGCAACTCTACCCTCTAAAAGGGTAGCTGCAGGTTCAAGGCTGCTTTATGTCATATGACACTGGTTTACCTTTCCAGTTTTTAGTCTTTTGGAACTTGGCCAGTTTTGCCTGTAGCAGTGAGTTCCATAGGTTCATACTAATCCTGAATTTGCTTCTCATTTAAATGGCTGTCGCTTGGATTTTCACCTATGTCATAAAAAGACTAAAATTGCACTAACTTCATACTCTTTGGAGTTTAAAGACCACTTACCATCTTTCTTTTATTCTACTGGTTCACCAAGTCTGTCTTTTCAATCTTTGAAAAAGTTTTAAATAGTTTTCCATCATTATTGCCACCCTTCTCTGAAATTTCTCTAATCCTGTTATAACCTCCTTGAACACTGCACGACCAAAACCAATAGATATAGATATTACTCATTTATGTGACACATTACTAACATTTTAGTAGGTGAGCCTATCCTACCCCATTCTTTCAGTGTTTAAATAACTTTTTGGGTGGATGCTCTGCAGGATATACTTGAAGAGTCAAGCAGAGGGGTTAAAGGTCAGAAAAATGCACTTGAGCCAAAAGTTCTACATGATTTCTCACTCACAAGGACAGACACGTGACTCCTATTCATACTAAAGTAATTTTGTATAATGTATAGCAGCAGTGGGGACATATGAATATGACTAAGTCTATAAAGTTGTCATTTTCTGGTTTGACTCTTCAACTCCTACTCTCCAATCCCAGTTTGATAACATACTGATAGATCAATCATTGATAATGGCTATACAAAGTGGTTATATTGACTGGATTTGGTCAGAATCTCTTTACCTGTTCGCTCCTGGCTGAAGGAATAATTTTCGTACTTCCCACTCTTTGTGGTTATCTTCACATTGTAAAGCGTTCCAGGAGTAAGGCTGCTGAAGGAGCACTCGCTGAAGGATTTGGAAATGGTGAGAGTCTGAACAATCTGGTCACCATGAGAGAGTGTCACCAAGTAACTGTCTACATCTCCAGAAGCTGGCAGCCAAGAAACACTGAGGTAATCACTGCGACCCGAGTTATTCAGTGTTACTCCAGTCACGCTGGAAGGAACTGTGCAACAAAGAGATAAAACCAGAAGAGGTTTAAATAGCCAGTTCCTATTGTTGTGAGAATGCCTGGAATGCCACCCAGCAAAATAAGGAGTCTGGGACTCCTGAGAAGCTCTGCACCAACACCCACTCAGCAGTACTCATCTGCAAGGAAATTGTCTTTGGTGGCATGATCCTAGCACTTTTAAAATTCCAGAAGATGAGTATACTCTCAAATTGCTGCTCATCAGCAATAACTCCTGAGGGTTTGTACGAAGTTAAGGTCCATAGCAGAACGTATTCCATACGCAATGAGTTCTCTGACGCCTAGTGGCCAAAATACGAATGCAATTTGTTTTTCAAGCCAGCAAGGCAAGCCTGAAGGCTCCACTTTGCCAGAACTACCATCACTCAGGTACAAAACTACTAGAGTTATTACAGGCGCAGACTTTAATCGTAATGAACTGCCACATTTTCACCAGACTTTGTTGCACTGAACTGACTTACCCCAGTAGAGGGGCTGGCCATCAGCTGTCAGGGTAAAAAAAATTAGAAGATTTTACACTATATGTTTATGTACTTTAAGCCTTTTAGTGTTACTCTTATCTAACTGCTTAGTGGGGTTTTTTATTTGTTTGTCTTTCCATCTGAAGGTAGTTGCTTTCAAGGAGAACATTGCAGCAACCTGCATGGCCCTTTGCCAAATTTATGCTAAGGGTGAAACTGCACTGTGTCTTCAATTTTTCCCTCCAAATCTCCAAAGGACTGGTATTACATTTCACAAGTCATTAAACTTACAGAATTTGATGCAATAGTAAATTTTGTCCTATACAGTACAGAAAGGTCTCATAATGAGCAAGTAACCCTGGTGGACATTCTTTGATGTTGGAGAAAAAGAATGGCTCATGAGAGACTGAAACAAACTCATCCCACCAAGCAACTAATTTGCACACCTAAGTAAGAGGTAATCACCCTAAGCTGCCATCTAGTCAATGGAACAAGAAAGTTCACCCACCACAGCTTATATCACTTTCAGGGGATTTTTTGTCTTCACTACAGAGTGATTCTGCTGTACAGAGTTCCTATTGTAGGGAGAGCAGTTAGTTCCCTAAAGCTGCGTTAATATAATCCAGACCCACAGTGTGCCTGAGGTCACATATGAATTATATGGCTGAAACACCTGTATTTTGCTTAATCATTGCATTTGCTTAATCACAAAACCATTCTCTTCAATAAATTCAACTTTTGGGAGCTCACAAAAGACATGCTGGAGTATTTTCTTCTTACCTGTCCTCCCCTCTGCAATCGTTTGCCTTGAAGATATCCCGCCACTGACAGTGGTGACAACAACTGAATAGAGTCCTCCAGGTTTCAGGGGATAGAAGTGGTATCTGTTGGTTTCACTGGGAACAGTCTCATTTTTAATGACAACATTCTCATGAATCAGTAGCACTTGGTATGAGTCTACATCTCCTAGTGCTCTTGTCCAGTTGGTGAGCAAGCTGTTGGTTGATCCCTGACTTGCCACAGTCAGACCAGTCACTTGGGCTGGCACTGCAAAGAAAATTGTCATTATGTTACTGAGGAGAAACAAAATAAAAAAAAAGCAAAATCCCCCAAACAACCCTAGTTTAGTCACACTGAGGAAATGCATCAAAAGAACATTCCAATTTGCAGCCAGACTCAACAGGACTAAAAATAAACTAACTGTGGACTGCTTCCTGTCTGATGGGATGTGGTCTATGGGAAAATATAAGGCACAGAAAGCACAGAAAGGTCTTTCAGACTTTAGCACAGCTTTTCTCAGTCAGACCAAAATAATTCAAGTTCAGGGAACTGAAAGAGATGGCATTTATAAATATCATGAAATAAAAGCCATCAATTTAGTAAATAACTTGTTTTTTGGTGACTATTTCAAATGCAGCCTGTGTCTTTCATTCTCCCTTTTCTCTCCTATTCCCTGTCTTTCATTCCTATTAAATGGCAAACTAGTTTGATGAACACCTCAGCTAGAGTAATCTATACTTCAGAGAAGTCTCAGACCCTTTAACTTTGGGAGTAACTGAGAAGGATGGTTTTGGTTTTACATTAAGTGAGAAGATCTGCAGGACACTAATTTTTCTAGCATCAAAAAAATGAATTAATTGTTAAACAAACATAATATTTATTTAAATATAAGCTGCTGAACTTAGCCAGACCAAAAAGGAGAAAAAAAAACAACAAAAGGAATTTAGTATTTAGCATAAATGTTACCAAAATATTTTTTTTTTTAGTTTGGCAATATTTGATTTAATTTGGCAATATTTCAAAGCAAGAAAATATAGATCTAAAGTATTTCTGCTTACATGACTAAGCACAACTGAAATAACACTAACTTTACAAAATGTGACCCCAGAGGGTAGCGAGACACTGGAACAGGTTGCCCAGAGAGGTTGTGGCTGCTCCATCCTTGGCTGTATTTAAGGCCAGGTTGGATGTGGCCCTGGGCAACCTGGTCTAGTGGGTTGCATCTCTGCCCTTGGCAGCAGGGGTTGGAGCTAGATGATCTTTAAGGTCCCTTCCAACCCTGGCCATTCTATGATTCTATGATGAAGATACTGAAGCACCATACTTCTGTGCTAAAGGCAATTTTAGTGATACCTCATGCTTTACGAGAAGCTGACCAATCTGGGATGCATGTAAAATCTATTTCTGTCATATTTACAGCAATATTTTGCAAGCCTAGTAAGCTGTCCTACTGCACAGGAGACTCAGACTTTTGGAATGCTTACTAAGGACTTATGATCAAATTCATTGATCTTTGTTTTCTATCACTTCGAATATAATGCTGACACACTATCCCTGCTTAAGGTATTTTCAAGCACTGATTCATACTAGTGAAGTGGGACACTAACCTTTATGCCTGAATAGGCCTCCTAAAGGGGCATTAAGGCAGAAGGAAGTGAAATCCCAGCTATCTAATCACACAGCAGGGAAATGAAAACGTAAGTCAAACTTTTAAGGCTGTGGAAGGAGTTACAACATTTAAGTAAGGACCACTATCAAGCCATAGGCATGATTAGATTCATACACTAGCCACTTGTTTTTCCCTGTGCTATGCCAGACCACAGCTGCATTTTAAGACTTTGTTTGACTGGAGAATGCGTAAGTCAAGCAGAGTAAAGCAGCACACATGGTTTAAAACTTGCACACATGAACAAAGTTAGCACTCTGCAGGGGGCAGGAATGGGACCTTCCTTGTGCCACAGTCATCATCCTAAGTAACAGATACAGATTCTGGAATCAGAAAAACAGAGATTCAAAATACATTTTCAAGGTCACACATGTTTTGTGTCTGTCAATCTTGGAATGTTCCCCTAAAGCAACACTCTCCTGTGTGCTGGTGTTTTTTATTTTCTTTTCCAGACAATGAATGATTTGAATCAAGGAAGTCACCTTCCTGAAGATACTCAGTGAAAATTGTTCTTATATGGAATCTTGTGCTAATGTAAATTGATCAGATCAGACATATTTCAGAAGACTGTTTTGTCAGGAATCAATTTCCCTAAAACCTTAAGTAAATACTGCAAAATAACTGTCAAGAATGAGAGACTCAGAAACATAACTTTTCTATTGAGCAAACAAAAATAAATTCAATGGTTTTGTGATTTAGACAGTAAGTTCATTCAGTTCACTACGAAGCAAGGAAAGTTGTTAACAGAAGTAAAGATTAAAATAGTTTGACAGGATGATACCTGTTCTTCCTTCCACTGAAGTCCAGTTGCTTAAAATCCCACTAATGGTAGTGACGGTAGCTGTATATTTCCGTCCAGGTACCAAGTCAGTGAAAGTGAATTCCTTAGCTTCTTTTGCAAGCCCTTTTTTTATGACAGCAAGATCCCTGTCTCCCAGTGAAACCACATAGCTGTCCCATTCTGCAACAGGAGTCATCCACATGACAGTAAGTGAAGATTCATTAGCATGCTTCACACGGAGCTGGAGAACAGGCTCTGGAGCTGCAAAAGTACACACAAATATCACAACAAGAGCAGGACTCTGTAGTGAGCACACACGCTGTATCTCAAGCTGCTGTAAGGAATCTGTCCTATAGGACAGAAATGTGATTGTAATAGAGTATTTGTAATCAACAGGAGACTCATTACCTTCCTCTTCCTCAATCTTACAAGTCTAGTATTTGTGCTGCTCTTCCAGTAAAGGGCTGTAGCAGCGGACTTTAGCAATGCATAACAAATGTAACACTTAGGTTTAAACTTATGTCATGATACATATTTTCGTTAGAATAGAAATGCAGCAATGTCATTGAGCTTCCTCTTGAACTGTAGGTGGTAGACAAGGATATAAAACATTTACCATAAAACAGATCTACACCGATTTAGCTGTAACAAGCAAGGATGCAAATTATAGCCAGAGTGCCACTTGATTTTACACTGGGTCATATCTCAGTCAAGTTGTGAGACACTCCAAACACACAGTGGTATAAAAGAGGGAACTTGATACTCCAAACACACAGTGGTAAATTTCAGTAAATTTCTGTGAGTTTCTGCGTGTGTTCACACACACCTGTGCATGCACACACACAGAGGGCATCTGTTACCCAAGTCCTCTGATCTGGTATTTTCCCCGTTACACTGAAATACAACTCACTTTCTAAGACTGTGGGTTTATGTAAGAGAACCAGGTCAGAATAAGGCCCAGTATCTATGCTTTGTAACAGGTATATTATGTACTTGACTCTGGGTCAGACCTCCCTCTGCTGGATATTATTTACTGGACCACGTTGCAATAGCCTACTTGCATCAATTAAAAGTAACGTCATAAACTTAAATTATTTGTAACACACATCAAAGTAAGCAAGATGAGAATATGCCTTGCTCTGATCAATGTGGCTAGAAGTTAGAGAAAGCTTCTGTTCTGCAGCTTCTGCTGCTCTTGCCATTGTGCAAAATTAACAAATGAAGCCCTTGAGGAAGGACAGGTAAGAGTGTAGCTGGAAAGGCAGGCAATTATATTGCAATTATTTTTTCAAGTTTGAAGCAATCATATTTTTTCACAGTTCAGATGTCAGAGCAGTGGCACAGACTGCCCAGAGAGGTTGTGGAGCCTCCTTCTATGGAGATATTCAAAACCCGTCTGGACATGCTTCTGTGTGACCTGGTCTAGGGAATCCTGCTGTGGCAGGGGAGTTGGACTGGATGATTTTTCAAGGTCCCTTCCAACTCCTAACATTCTGTGATATGTGGCTTTGACTAACATACTGCCAAAGAATTCCACTGGTGTCCTTGCAGTGTATATGGATTTCCTTTGGAAAGGCTGATTTGAACAGATTAACTCCATTTTCTTTCTGGAGCACAGGGACAAAAAATGGAATATTATGGAATAGCCACACTAAGATACACCTCAGCCAGCTTTGGTTAACATCATCAATATTCTTCACACATGCTTGCAAGGAAACCAGTTTGCCACTGAAAATACCGATGAACAATACAGGAGGATCTGTATTGCTCTCTTAAAGAACTATATAGGGTGCTTACAATCAGCTACAAAATATAACTGAAATGAACATGTAGTGAAATGCCTCAGTCACGACAACAAACAGCGATGTAACTCCCAACACTTCCACTAACAAAACGCTTACCACAAAAATAACCCTGAAAATTTTCACAGAACTGCTAAAAATAATTTCTGTTGTTTACAAGGGAGGTCCTTTTTACTGTATTAATAGTGAAATTCATCTGTGGATTCCCAAGTATTGCTTTCTTTCTCCACAGAGCCCAGTTGAACATTTTGCATTCTCACACTTCCCAGAGGAGCACACTGACCTGTTCTCCCCGTGCAGCTAGCCTTGCTCTGCAAATCACCACTCTCCACGATGACATCCACGCCGTACTGCCTCCCCGGGATGAGGCCCACGTCGTGGATGAGGTACTCCGTGGTGTCCTTCTCGAGAGTTGTGTTGAGAACCAGGGCGGAGCGGTTCCACAGGAGCAGGCGGTATCTCTCCCAGTCTCCTGCAGGGGGCAGCCAGTTCACTCGTAGAGACCTCAGCCAGCCACCACCACCAGCTTTCAGCTCAGAAACCTTGTGTGGAACTGAAATAACACAGATTGAGAGCAATTCTGAAGTGGAGTATTTCTGGTAAGATATAACTGTGCACTGGCAAAAGCTGTCTCATAGCATAGCCATTGTGGAAGTACTTGGAGTAGATAGAGCAACATGAGGTATCATCGCAAATGCTCGCATTCATTTAAAGCTAATTTTTACGCTTCCTCACTCAAACCACTCATTTTCTTACTGTTGGTTTCTGACATCAGAAACAGAGAGCCCTTCTTAGGGAAGGGTAAACCTCTGCCATGCACTCCTCGGATGCATCTTGCATTAATTAGCTTCCCAGCTTTTTCCTGGACTTTGGACTTAAATTCATTTAGAAACCATTAACAAATTTTTCAAAGCTAGGGCCAAAACTTCAACCATTATGGGCCAAATTCTGGTCTCAGCAGCAGAAAAGCAAAATCCAATGGCTTCTTCCACAAAGAGGCCTCGTGTATCTCAATCCCTCCCAGCTCTACAAAAACAAGGTTCAAACTGAGGTCCATCAAAGCATCCAGTCCATCCTGTCTTCCACTTCAAGGGTCCTGAATTTACATGCCCAATCCTCCTGCCCTACTGCTATAGATCACGCTCAACCACTGAAGCTTTTCTGATTTTCATAGAAAAATTAAATACTAACCACTAACCAAGTGGAGACTGTAAGACAGACTGATGCAGACCCTTAGGTTAGGATACCTATTGCTTAGTGCTAAGTTACTCAGAGATCAGGGTTGAAGCCCTGAGACCACCAGCAAGTATTAACTGTAAGCTACAATACTAGAATCATGCTCTCATGTTTTCTCCAACTTATTTAATTAATTGCACAGTGCCTAGCAAAGGATTGAGATTTACATCAGCAAAACAAAATACTTAGCAATTTCACTTCCCACAGGCATAGCTGAGTATCAAACCTAGAACTCCTGCATTCCAGCAAATATGGAAGATGCTTCAATTGCTGACTGAGTAGATAAAAGCAGGCAGCGTTTTGTCAGGAAGCAAGGATGTACTTACATCATAGTAAAGTTCAGCCTTGTCAGACTGGCTGGACATCATTACACCCTTATGGTATAAAGTCTTAGTCCCTGAGATGTCCATATTCCTTGCCACAACATTCCTCAATAGATTCTGCTGCTGTAGGCACCCTCTAAATACACAGTTATGAGGATTATGTTCTTGGGTACCAGGCACTCTGCGAGTTACAGAGGAATCCCAGGAGTCTAACTATCAGTATCTGTAGATCTGACAGCCTGGATTTACAAATTTATCTTTAGACCACAAAGCTTCTGCTGAAGTGACTGTTTTCAAAGCTCTTGGTATCTACAGAAAAGTCAAGGGAAGGAATTACACATGATCAGCATCCTTAGAAATGGGACTTCTAGATACCCAACTTTGAAATTACTGAGTCTAGGTCACAAATTTGGAGATAACCAGTTTGAGTGAGGGCCTGAAGCTGTCCCTTCAGAAGGAAATGGTAAACTTAAAGGTTTTTAACAGTAGGCTAGACAAACAGACATGCACGTAACCAGTCCAGCTTTGTACTTAATGGACATGAAAGAATTTTCAGGTCTCTTCCAACCTGCACTGAGAATGAGGTAGCAGCTAGATATGTCAAGGATGTGCCTTTCAGATAAGATATTTAGTTGTAGATAATAAACATTCTCTAAAATAAATACGCTGCTCTCTCTCCCTCACACACACATTTACTATTTTTTAGCTTTGAGTCTATGAACAATTCATGTATGTATTCTTCACCTACTTATGTATTTTTCTCCTGTCCAAATTCTACCTGTGCTAAGCTGGTGGGGAGAAGATGATGTGCCTTTACGGCCAGTAATGCTGTGGGAGAATTATGCCAGGATTTTTCAGGTTCAGAACTCATACAAGTGGTACCTGAAAGAAAATTATACTTCTGAAAAGAGATAAACATAACCCAGCTCTACTGAGACTGCCACATGCCTTCCTTAATCCGTGCTGTTAGTAGTAAAGAAAGCCAAGATCTAATCTTCTCTTATTTGTAGACTTGTGTCTGGAGCAAAGGATATTAGACTTTGCAAAGTTACTTAAAAATCCATTAATAATTTGACTACATGCAGACTTCCCCACAATGCAACTCATTTTATATACTATGCTGAGCTGAATTTGAGATAATGAAGTTGGTCAGACACGCAGCAGTGTGGAACAGTTTTGTAACAGACTCACCCAACTATAAGGTCCAAAATGCATTACCGTTTCCTGCTCCCAAGCTACGCTTCAGTTGCTTTTGGCTGCCAGATTTAACTGTTGCCAGAGAGTCAGGAAGGGGTACTCCCGGAACAATATTGTGCTCTTTATCTTATTTTGCCTGGAATGCAAATCATTTTGTCTCCCCCAATGATTTTCTACCAGAGCAATGTAGGCAACAATAGCATTGGTTACAATGTTCTTACTGAAGCAGAAGACTTACATGTCCTGCCAGTTGCCATCCGATCAGTAAACAGTTTACCACTGATTGTGCGGACAGTAACCTGATAAAGACGTCCTGGAGTTAACTTGTCAAAGTGAGTCTCTGTGACTGGTGGCTGTAAAGTTTTGATTTCTTTAACTGATCCAAGATGAGACAGAGTGATATTATAGAAATTGAGGTTTCCTGAAGGTCTTCTCCACTTCACTTTTAAAGTATCTAAGCTGTCATCATTAATCACCATCAAATCTAAGACTTCAGCTGGAGCTAAAGAAAAAACATAAGAGAATAAATTACTTCCACCACAGAACATGTAAGACCTGCTGTCTCCAAACTGCAATGGTTAAGTTTTGCTCTTGAATAGTTATATGAGATGGAATATGAATGATTGTGTCTTAACAGTGGAAGGGCAAAGTCTGGACACAGTGGAACTGAACCTATACTTGTTTAGTTCTGTGACTGAAAGCGACACCTCTTACAGCATCCACTCTTGTTACAAGGAAAAGAAAAAACGTTAGACATGGCTGCACTCACACTAGTTATTTTGACTATAAACCAAACCAGGCACATGCTCCTAATAACAGAAATGTTTGTGTACATTTTGGTAAAGATTTTGGTAAAGACTAGAGCATTATTTGCACCATGCTTGATTTACACCAGCACAGAAGTGACTGGACTCAAACTCCTTTATTTAAATGCTTCAACAACAACAACAAAAACCCACAGCCCACTCCAATATTTTAATTTCTCAGGCTTCAGGCATAGTAGGTACCAAAATAGAGGACCATGCTGCAAGCTAGATAGAATGCTTTTATTGTTCTGAGAAAAATCGGTGAGATTTAAAATTTATGCACCTCACAACAGGAAGAAAAAAAATCTGAAAAACTAAAACACAACAAGAGTATAATCCCAAGAACAGCCAGTGCTAGGTGACAGCAGGACTCATCTTTGTGCCCTAAACATCACAATATTGTTCACTTTGGTCCTGTGAATCAATATTTCTCTGAAAAGAAACCACAAAAAAACAACAAACATCCCAACATTCAGTTTTAAAGTTCTTAACCTGTCCTGTATTTTTTTAATACTTCCTTTTCAGAAGTGCAGCTATTTCACAATCAAGAGGAAAAAAAGGCAGAGAAATTGGGTTTTTTGCCAAATTCACAAGCTCTACATCTCCCATTCAGCTAAGTAAGAATGAAGTTAAACTGTCTTTAGTAGTGTGAATTAACCAAACTACCTGTTCCCTCAATTCACTGAAGAAGTTCATACAGGAGTCAGATAAAGATTTTTCACAGATATAATGCAATGTATTATGGCACTTGGGCTCAGGTTGTTGACACCTCACTTCACATGTTTAGTGGAGCTGCCTACATTTAGCAATGCAGTTAAGTTAGCAGCAGAGCCTGCACAAGGTAATTTAGCTGCTAACTTTGCTGCAGTGCTAACTTTGGGAGCTAAATAAGCTTATGGTGTCTCTAACTCCCACTATAGCCTTTGGAGAGAAACACCTACCAAGAGTTTATTATTTATTATTCTGAAATATGTCCAGATTATGGCCTTAGCTTCTTGTACTATTGTGATGAATTCTGAAATCATACCTGTCCTGACTGCTTGAAAACTGCTGCTCTCCAATCCTGCAGCCTGTGTTATGATAGAGAGGTTATACAGGTAGCCTGCTGTAAGTCCTGAAAAAGTGTAGGAGGTCAGAGGATCTTCTCGCTGAATCTCATGAACTGGGACATCATTATCCAGTAATATCAGTCTGTAGCGATCCACATGCCCAGAGCCAGGAGACCATGAAGCATGGATAGTGCTTGTCTTGACGCTGACCTGAATATTTTTCACAGGGGATGGTACTGTGGGAATAAAAACCCCACATGTTTATGGCGTAATGGTTATCTCAACAATTTCAGCAATTTTGAACAGATTTATTTTTGAAATATTTTCAGTTTCTTTAGGGTTAGTGAAAACCCAACTCTAAATTTATGTCCAAATGTACTAAAACAACATGCCTCCATTCTTAGCAAACAACTAATTATGTTAGTTAGTGATTCATATTCTGTTTACTTCTACTTATAACCAAGAGACACTTTTATATAAAGGCAGGTAAAAGAATTATATATGATTGCTCATGTCAAAATGCAGAACTGCAAAATACCATAAGTGGTTTTATTTAGATGAACTACAGCAAAAGAAGTCCTACCAGTAGATCCACTTATGCGAAGTTCCGGGGTACTCTTATTTCCAGCGACTGCACTGAGGACAATGTTGTATTTATTCCCAGGGATGAGATTGGAAAAAGTATTTTCTGGTTTTGAAATTCTTCCTGGTATGGAGACTTCTTGTATCTTTTTGTTATCATGATCAAATAATACTAGGTTATACAAGTCCACTTTTCCTGAGGAAGAATCCCACTGAACCTGCAAGCTTGTGAGCGTAGTTTTTTCCTTATTAATTTCAAAACGAGGTGGTGGTAAGGGATCTGTAGTTAAAAACCAAACCAGAAATCATAAACTAGTATTTCTTGGCATTGTCTGAAGTTTTACAAAGCACAAAAAAGAACCTTCTGAAACACTTTTCAAAAAGTCTTTTTCTTTCCATTTATAAACACTGTATCACTGAAACCTGGCTACAAGAGTGTCCTGCAGAACTCAGAACTGCTGCTTGCATGTCCATGTATACACTGACACGTAGAAAAACACTCCCAGTTGAGGATGTATATATAACAAACTTGGAAATGTGCTGAGAGTAAAACTAACAACTTGAATAAGAAACAGCAAACATGAAAACCCAGTAAATTACACTCAATACCTCAGTGTAACATAGCTTTATAGATACAATGGTACCAGTGGCTTTCATTTCCAAGCACTCAGGCTAAACAGTTTATCACTAATGGGCATGAGCAATTACACAACTTTAAGGGCAACAGTCACTTGTTTTTAGCATCAACTTCAACCACTTCAGACAGATTCTGGTAGACTAGATTTCTGCTCTGCTGTAGTATTCTTCATATAAATTTTAAAAAACCCCACCCAAACAACCAAACCAAACAGGACATTGGATAAACTTTTAGGAAACTATATTTAATTGGGACTATTTCTCTGAAAAACTGTCAACACTCATTATATCATTTATTAAGCAACTCTCAAGTAAAGTCACCTGTAAAATATGATACACTCTAAAGGGATGGCAAACATTGTCCAAAACAAGAGACTCTGGTTGCTTGTATTTTCCAGCTCTATTTCATCACCCACAAGACTTTATACAAATAAAAAGAAATGCATTACATAGTGATGTACTAAGGTATTGATATATATGTGAAGGGTGAGTGTCAGGAGGATGGGGTCAGGCTCTTCTCGGTGAAGCCCAGTGACAAGACAAGGGGCAATGGTTGTAAGCTGAAGCATAAGAGGTTCCCTGTGAATACAATAAAAAGTTTTTTCCCAGTGAGGGTGCCACAGCACTGGAACAGACTGCCCACAGAGGTTGTGGAGTCTCCTACTATGGAGGTATTCAAAACCCGTCTGGACACGTTCCTGTGTGATCTGGTCTAGGGAATCCTGCTCTGGTAGGACTAAATGATCTTTCAAGGTCCCTTCAAACTCCTAACATTCTGTGATGCTGTGATTAATAAAGTACCGTAAAACAACCCAAGCAGCAAGTTGGAGCATTCTCAAGTTGAGCACTTAAAAAATAAAGGTTTCTCAACAATTTAACAACTACATTTGGCTTCCACATGAGTACATTCTGTGTTACTCTTGCCTAGCATCAGACAGGGAGTGTATGGTGCATCCAGGCTGAGAACTGAGGTCTCTCAATGAACAATCTCTTACATGCAGAAGAGTTTCACCAATGCAGTCATTGCTGCCTGGTTCCCTGAAGAAGGCAGACAAAAGAGTGTGAGATCACATAAGTTAAAGCTGCACTGTAAAGGCTGAAAGGACAAAGATGAGCTTACCCCCCTAACTATGAATACAGCTGTAGGAATATCATGGGGCTAGTCTTTAAGCTTTTTTTTTTTTTCCCTTCAAAGTCTGAATGGTGCAGAGGGTTTAACCTTTTCTTACAAAGCTCTGCTGAGAACATCCTGGTGCTAGGTTTTGGTGATATGCTCTGTCAGTCAAGTATATTAGGAATTTCAAGGGAATATCTCTCTCCTTGGAGACATTCAAAAGCTGTGTGGACATGATCCTGGGGAACCAGCTCTAGTTGGCCTTTCTTGGGCAGGGGGCTTGGACTAGATGACCTCCAGAAATCCTTTCCAATCTCAATTATTCTGTGAATCTTTGAACTCAGGTCTCTGCTTAAAATCAGATTCTTGCTTTAGACTACAGAGAGACTAGTGGTCTTCAGAAAAAGATTAAATTTAAATTAACAAAAACAATAAATAAAAAGATATTATTTTATTGACCTCTGTCTTAAGGGCCAAACTAACTTTGCTTAAACTGGAAAAAAAAAAAACCACAAACCAAAAACCTCTAGTCAAAGACCAAGCACATCAAACTTCAGGTGAAATAGTTAAAACTTCACCCAGTAACAGCCACTGAATTAGGAAGTTTTAATGAAAAATGTCAGGAAATCACAACAAGAGGCTTGACTACCTACTCCACCTATAATATATACTAAGCAACTAAAGGCTATTATGTTGACAAAAGCAAATTGTGGGGGTATAATCTCTTTCCTTGAAGGCAATTGTTCTAATCAGAAAGGTCAAACTTTGGGAGTCAGAAATAAAATTCCAATGCTAAATATAGTCAGATACACAGCCAGCTGAAAAAGTTTTAATTTGACTGATATCAAGAGAACAGCCACAGTAACTGGGAGGAAGCTTAGCACTCTCTGAAAAAGTTAGGATAAGGTTGATTGCTCATTAGTCATGCAAAAGTAATCAACACTGTAATCTGCATTATTTGCCAAATTCTCCAAAAGAAGACATCTACATTTCTAGAAGCACTTATACTGTCCTGGGAAATCTCTCTTCCAAGGTGCATTAGCAAAAGACTTGCGTGCCTGGAAGATGAAGTTCAGAAATTCAGACTTTATCTAATCTATCTGGTCCAGAAAACAAAACAGTCAGTGCTTTGTACATCCGCTAGAACAAAGGAACAATGAGATTGGGAAGTGCCTGGGCTGAAAGAGCCCGGGGTTGGAAACAAACACTTAAAAAGCCATTTACATTGTTATACAAGTCTCTGCTGGCACCCATACAACACTGATATATCACAGAAATAAAGTATTTTCACCAAGATATTTTTATACCATTTGATACTATGTGAATTAACACCTCCTGGTCTACAAAGGAATATTCCAGGCAATTTAATGTTGCTTGAATTATATGGCACCTCCATTTTCACTTTTTGGGAAGAGGATACACTTTGTGTGAACAGCTGCTACAGATATATTTTACAGAAACTATAGATATGGCTATGTCCAATCCCAGATACAGCCTGTAAACACAGAAACACCCCTGCTTTATGTAGGAGAGAAAAAATAATTGAAATAGGAGCCCAGGACTGGGTAACAGGGAATTCCTGCTGGTCTCAGCCATCTTCCTACTAAATTATCTGTTTTTAGTATACCTGTAACAGTAACCTACTTCACAAGGACTTTTCTGAAGATTAAGTAAAGAGGGTTGATTTAGTTGAACTTATTAAGTACAAATATCCATTTCTTTGGAAGGGATATGCTGCCTAGAAAAATCTTTAAAACATGGTTACTTATTTTCTTCTTGTAAGTCTGGCTTTTGAAACAATGATCATCACCATTATGTCATAATGGATGATAGGATTATACAGCCTATAGTCAGAGCCATGTCACAGTAGCTGTTCCTACAGTTGGCTAATAAATAAGATTTTTCCCAAATAATTTGAAATTTACAGGACTGAACACATGGCCAAGCCTTGCTTCTGGCATTCACAGAATTTCTTATTTGAATGGAAAATACTCTACTAGCTTCTGTCTTAGAAGGTAGAATTTTTAATCTCTTTTTATTCAAATATTTAGCAATTTATGTACTGTTAGTTCTCTCAGAGCAGGTGGCTTGGATTAGGCAGTAGTATATCACTAACATTTTTGTAGAAAACAGTGTTGAAAATGGCATTTATAAGCCTATTTTAGAAGATAAATTTGAAAGCAGGAGAATCACCAAGTTGTTTTTCATGGCTCTTAAGACCAGTATTTCAAATCAGACCTGAAATTCATAAGTGTAACTGTAATTTAAAATCATTCATATACTATTGTTATTACCAGAAATTCAATTAAAGACTTAGTCATTCACTGAAAACACACTACTGAAATACACAGTTATACTGGTGCATGGACATTTGAAGAACTGAGAACTTAAAGTATTTTATCTGAAATCAAGAAAGACACAATCCTACCATCTTTTGCCACAGTGTAGCTTACAGTTGTAGAAATAAGTTTACTGAGAACAATAAAGAAGCTAACATGAAAGGACTGGCAGGTGCAGGTGTTGTCCCAACATTGTAATTGACTTTACCATGTCAAGCATGCTGACCAGTATAGTTTTATGTACTGTTTTAGGTATACACATTTTTAAAAAGTAAACATTAATGTGAAATATACAGACTTGTACCTACCAACATCTGTAATCTCAGGTTTACAATAGAAATTTTATCTGTAGAAAAAGCTGATAAATGGCATTATCAGCTTTTTCTTCATTTCCTAAGCTACCAAAATAGCACAACTGCCAGCAATGTACCTGTGTTTGCATGCCTGTGTATTCCTGGCTTATGTAGTGCATATGTGACTGTATTTTCCAACATTTTGGAGGACCTATTTTAGTTCTGCTCTAGAAAATGCAATACTTATCATTTTAAATTGATATTCCATAGATGAGAATCTCTTGAGCAAAGAGATGCCACTTCAGTGGTATACTGCAGGTTATTGTATTAATATTCCATACATTATTAGATTTTTAGATCTATGCATCCACAAATGAAACAGAAGTTGCTTCTCTACTCAAAGATTCACACAGAGTGTGGTATTACTCGAGCGTGTATGCAGTCTTGGAGAGCTGTGCACACACACTATTGGAATACCAAACCTGCAAACAGCACAGACTTAACTGTCATAACTATGATTTTAATGTGAAATTAAATATGCAAAAGGTCAAATTAAGTTAGGGATTTGGTTCCCTCCAAGCCCTCACATTACATCTGCAACTACATTACACAATATTATTTATTGCTTTCACCTTACATCCTTAATGAGGAAGAAATCACAGTAAAAAATTAACAAAACATTTTGGATTTTATGGGCTTGGCTAGTCCAGCACTTTGTAAAAGAAACATAATGAAAATTTAATTTGACAAGAATGAGTACATGAAAATTCTAACAGGACAGAATATGAGCAAACAGTTTAAGTTTCTGAACTGGGTACATAAATGAATCTGCAACTTTGTGTACATTTATTGTATCAACATGATACAATGTTCAAATCTTCATTTCTCAAATGTAAACACTTAACTTCAGCCACCTCAATTTCAGGTGCCTGACTTAACCTAGGCTCCTTTTACAGGCTGTGGAGAAAGCTGGGCACCTCCGAAGGACAGCTTAGCCCATCTTTCTTAGCCAAAGAGCTCAGGAAGCGAATCTCACCAAGTACCAAGGTCAGACATCGTATTTTTATACAGCCCATGGTAGCTCAGTTCCACTGCCACTCAAATCAGAGGGAAATTTGTTTACAATATGCCTGAAAACATCACTCATACTTCCATATTCACAGGATAGTTTCCAGGAACACATGCCTATGGGCATTCAGGCTCAGCAGACTGTAAATCAAAACTGCTGACATGAAATTACAAAGGAACAGGTGAAAAAGAGCTTCCAGAAGCTGGTTTAAAATGCTGCCCCCAGTGGAAACATACAGAGGAATAATCCTCCCTCATTCTGCAATGAAATGCACAGCACTGACAGTACAACATGGGTTGCTGACAGGCATAACAAATTGTATATATTTAGGAAAAAAAACAGAACAAACAAATTTTAGAGGTAATTGGTTATTTTGAACACCACCCAGCAGCACAACTGGTGTGCTTGAATCAAGGGAAGCAAGGAACCACAGAGCAATCTGAGTCACTGTCTTTGCAGGGTTTCTCTATTCTTATCTCTTGGTTTTGACTGAACTCTGCTATCCAAAATCTAATCAAACTTCACTTCAACTATGGTTCACTAATTTGTGGTATTTCGACTGAATTTAACATCTTTTCACTCTGACATCAGCTACATAATATGACTATAATCAGCACTTGCTTCCAATCATTTTAATCTTACAGTCTTGCAAAATTTATTTACTGATAAAAACCCCACAAATGTACAAGCTACTGTCTAAATCATGCATTAATCAAAATGCTGTCTAAAGTGGTATCTTTAGTTCTGTGTAAGTGTTCAATAACAGATCACTACTATCCAGTAATGATGATGATTTTTACCTGTCACTCTGGCAACAGTTGATTTATTCTTTCAATTTTCAAATTACAAGTCATCAATATTAAAAAAAGTTAGCATGATGCATTGCACAGATTTAAATCACTGTCTGTATAGAAACCATTACACATTTTTACCAAGTAACATGATTTGTGCTTAAGGTATTGCTACCACTCCAGATTTGCCACTAGACTATCTTAGCAAAGCAATTTAATGGAGGGTATTCAGTATTTCTGTATGGTTAACACAGAGAAAATGTTCTGACAGTAAACAGCATCTCTGAATCAGTAATTCTTAAGTATTTGACTGCTGTAGTCTTCAATACTAATACTGCAAAGAGTCTCTCCAAAACTAGCACTGAAGAAGCAAATCAGGGAGGCATTTAATGATGCATTTAATCATTTAAGACATTCTATTTTGATTCTTCTGTTACCACCATTAAGAGGCTGGACAGTACTCTATCTGATCATCTTTAAAAATCCCACTAATTCACGTAGAAAAAGTCCAGTTCTGTCCCATGTCCTTCATTGTTTCACAGCTGAACTGTTCACATGCACACAACAAACATGCATGCAGAAAGTGGACTTTCCTCGGCAGCGCTCCTGTAGGCTGCCACAACATTTTTACAGCCAGTTGTGGGATGTCACACTCTAAGTCCTCTGTACATCATAACATCTCACTGGTTGTACTAAAGGAAAACAGAAGTTTCAGCCTTACTTTCTGACTTTTGCACTCAAGTTAGATGTATAGAAATGGGCTGAACAGTGAGTTATCCTTGAATAGGATATACCTGCCATAAAATACATTGTGTTTTAAACACAGCAAGTAAGTTGTCGCTTGAGGGGAAAAAAAGCCAATAGGCTTATATCAGCACAAAGGATGTCACAGGCATCTGTCTTCAAGCATTCTGACGGATGGCATCTTGAGGGAGCAGCTGAAACGTATTCCTAACACTGATCTAGTGTCTTCACAATACCTTCTCCTTGCAAGTCTGATGCGATAACTTTTGGTAGCGCTTATTTCTGGCAGCGGGCTGAAGAGAACTCTAATGCAGGACAGCTATGTTCAGTTTTACCGTAGCTGTAAATGCATAGCCCTCCTCCTCTTACAGCCAGCAGAAGCAAGAGGACGATAAGCAAAAGCCCGACGGTCCTCCCCGAACACCTGCCGTGGCCCCTGCCCGTACCTGTCTGCACGGAGACGTTGACAGCCTCCCCGCCGCCGAGCGGCTCGATGCGGAGGTGGTACCAGGTCCCGGCCTCCAGATCCTGCAAGGTGCATCCGTAGGAGCTGTTGCCCGTGGGAGCAGGCTGGCAGCCGGCCGCCTCCCCATCCTCGGAGCGCCCGGTCAGGCTGAAGTTGCAGGCGCGGCCCGCGCCGCCCCACCGCAGCCGGACGCTCTGCCCGGCGACCAGCTGCTCCGTCAGGTTGGCGCTGCATCCCGCCACCTCCCCCGGCGCGGCCTGTGGAGAGCGGAGAAAGCTGTGAGAGACCCGTCATGCTCTGCTAACCAACGGTACCCTCTGCCCGGGCTTACTCCCCAGCTGTCCCCGCTGCCTGCCGTGCCGGTACTGGGCAAACCCACGCGTGACACACCCCACATCCCCCGGGCTCGGCTGGGCAATCTCCCGACAGCCGCTCACCTTGGTCAGAGCCAGAGCCGTCCACAGGGCGAATCCTGCTCCATAGCTCAGCATCGCCGATAGTTTTTAACCCCGAAAACCCTCGCGAGGAGGGTAAGAGGGGGGGCGGCGGGAGTGGGTGCAGGGGGTATGAAGGAGCGAAGTGGCCGCGGCGGGCCCCGGGGGCCCCCGCTCCCCGCCGGGCTCCACGCGGCGGCCGCCGAGCCCTCTGCCGGGCCGCCCGTCTGCTGCATACGCCCGGGGCTGCCCCGGCCGCCTCGCCGCCTCCCTGTCACCGGGGTGGGGGGGAGTGTGTGAGGGGGGGCTGCCTGCCCGCCCGCGGCTGAGGAGGGGCGGAGAAGGCGGAGGAGGTGGCCGCTGCTTCCCACGCTGCCATTCTGACCCGGCCTGACACTGCCGGAGCCCTTCCCTCCGACTTCCGCAATCAAGAGGCAATTTCCTTGCATCTCGCTGCGGGGGGCGATGCGCAGCGACCCGGGACCTGTAACCGCCCCTGCGTCACACAACCAGCTAGCATCGGGGTACGGCCCCTCGCTGCTTTTGGGTCCCACCTTCCTCCCGGCTCCTCTCGCACCCCACCTCCCTGCCTTCTTCGCAGCTTCCTCACAGTGTCGACTCTCCTCCGGGCTCATGTGAGCCCCTCAGGCAGTAGTGTTGTTGGAGAGGGGCAACAACACTCCCACCTTATGCCAGCAGCACCTCACTTGACACCACCTTACCTTGTGGCTGCCTCATTTCATTCTTGCACTGCCTTACACGTGCCTTATTTCATTCTTGTCTTGCCTCACACCTACTTTCCCTTTCATGTCCCTTCTCACACCTGCCTTGCTTTATGGCTGCCTTACCTTATTGCCTCCTTGCCTTGTTTGTCCCCTTCTCCTCACACCTGCCTTGCCTTATGGCCTCCTTGCCTCTTGTGCTCCCTTCTCCTCAAACCTGCCACCCCTTGTGCCCACCTTACTTTGCATACAGGCTTCTCCTCATGCATCCACCCCAAACGCTAGCGTTTGCAGGGGCTAGCTGTAGGCCACCAAGGCCTCCCTTCTTTTCCAAGCCCTGCGGCACAGTGACCAGAGGCATTGCAGCAAGAAGACTCCCAGCAGAGCTTGATGCCAAGCTGCTGCCCTTAGCCCCATATGCCAGCAGAGGAGTAGCCTGTCTGTCAGCAGCCAGGTTACCTCAGCTTTTTGTTTTGTTCTGCATAGACTTGTGTCCTTGAAACAATTCCCACATCCCATGAATAACTCCCAAGCTAAAGTTGCACACACCCTGGACAGCAAGAAAGTCTCTCTGTTTTCAGACTGCACCAAAAGAGCTGTACGCAACTCCAAACTGGCTGAGGCTGTGGCACAGCTCTCCCTTTCTGTCGTGCATGTCCATTTCCTTAATGTTTAGGTTTCAGCCTCTTAAAACTCACATATATATGTGTATGGGGTGGGGTGAGGGAGAAGAAACGTAGCCAGAAGTGTTTTGGACCTTCAGATACTCAACAGACACTAAAGTAGCAGCCCTGGGGTAAATTTGAGATTGCATAAAGAGGGAGGAAATTGACATTTGCTTTCTTTGGTGAGAATGGCATTTTTTGGCATTTTTCTGTACTGTATGTTGCGCAAAGGGTTCTAACTTTTAAAAGCAACACCTCAAGCAAATTCAACACCATCTCTGTTTCACTTTTACTCCATTTTAGGGAGAAAAAGGTGCTAGAGTTTACAAACACTACTCTGCCTTTTAGGGGAGCTGCTGCTGCAGGATTTTTCTCGGCATCAGTGTTAAACAAGATACAAATATCTGAAAAAACTGAGGTCTTATTCTTCCTTACAGAAACTGAAGGTCTGAGCACTCGTGGGTGGTACCTGAAGCTATGGAAAACATCTTTTGCAGTGGAGCTCTATGCCCAGTTGTAGGGATGTGGCACTGAAAGTGTAGGGCTTTACTCTGCAAAGCTTGGGGTGATTAATAACTTTATGAAAATCACCTTAAGTAATGATATAACTGTGTGTTGGTTATTATGACATTCTTAAGCCATTTGCAGAACAAGGTCTCCCTTGCAAAATATGTTTTTCAGACAAAAGGAGGGACCTTGCCCCAAAGAGCCAATACAGTCATATACAAATAACATAAATAACATCAGTATTTTTTCAACACTGGAGAAGAGCAAATCTGAAGGTTTACCAGGATCTTTGGATTACTTCAAACCCCTCTCTGGAAATGACAATGTTAAGAGCAACTTGCCTTTTCTTGGAAGGTGGAGCTCACATTATAAGGATTTTTGAAAACATCTATAATCTGAATTTGCAGGGAAGATATAATTCAGATATGTGGGTGTAATTAGTTAAGTAGATGTAATATGTGGAAGGGGGGGAAAAAAACCAACAACAAAATCAAACCCAAAATCAACAGTGTAAGCTTATAAAATTCAGAAACAAAATTGAACCTGCCACAAGTAAAATTTAAAGACTGTTAGAACTGTCTGTCTCTTCCAGCTAACATAAGATAATGCATGGAGAAAAGGGTTGTTGCTGCTTCTCAGTACCCATAAGTTGGAACCTCCTACTTAATTGCTCTTAATCTTGCTATTGTAAAATCACTGAAACTACCTTTCTGTATTAGTAGGAAAGTACTGGTTTATTAAGGGCTTTGAGACTTCCTTCTGTACGTTGTTCAGCACAAATCTGCTGTAAGGGTAAGGGCTGACACTGATGTATGTGCCAGCACTGGAATACAACAGGAGAGGTCCATCATTCACTGGTGGCAATATATTTACGTAGAATAGCCAGCATAATACAAATAATTATTTCCAGACTGGTATTGAATAAATGGGCTTTTAGCAAATCAGCAGTCACACAGCCTTTAACACTTACCAACCTGCGTGGCAAGCCAAGAAACTAATTAAAACAGAAAAAAAACCTGGAAGTGAGTTTTGGGAGTGGCCGGACATGTCTCTAATAGCAGGCTCCAAAGTCCCTTTCAGACACTTTCCCAAGGTTTCCTGACTTTTTTTTTTAACACCAACTGCTCTCTGTCTCTCTAATCAAGAGGAAATGGGCTTTGCATAGCTTTTGTCATGGTTTGAAAGTGCAAGCTGCAGCTTTACTTGAAATCCAAGGCTGCTCTAAACCAAACACTGTTCGATTGAAGTGTCACCATTGTCCCCCCCAAAAATGTGTATGCTCACAGCCATGTAACATCAAGGCTTTTTTCCTACAAACAAGAGGACCTAGCCTGGGCAAATGCAGTTCATAGAAGGTATTGTCTGCCTAACAAAAATACTCAGTGCATACTTAGTCTATGTGTTTTTTAAAAATCCTGTTAAATCCGGTTAATCCTCTAAACTTCCCTGTTAGTTTGACAAATATGTTTTTAACTCCACCCTAAAGACAAGGAAACAGAGACAGAGGCCAAAGATTTTAAGTTTATATGTCTAAACTGGTGTAGTTTATATTGAAATGTTCAGACCTGGCTGGAGGCTCTTGATTAAGGGGGAAACTAACATTGAATATTTACAGAGAATGGCTGAAGACTGGATAATGGGACAATCTAGGTGTGGGGTACAACACAAAAGAAACTGCAGAGATAAAGATTGAACATAGACAAAGAAATTGAATAGAAGCACCAGACTGGACGATGGGACAACTTAATAGGTAGTGGAATGGTCTGGGTTTGGAGCACAACACAAAAGAAAACCAAAGATCGGCTGGAACCAATCTTCAATATGGATCTTCAATCTGGCATCAATTCCCGAATACAAAAGATGGACTGGAGGGGGTTGGTGTATAACAAAGGGGGACCTAGGGGGTGGTGTATATGCATATGTAGTACTTTATAGATATGTTGATAGTTTCCTGTAACTCAATTGTACACCTGAAATACTTTGTAGATGGTAGCCTATTTCTTATGTAATACTTTATAGATATGTTGATAATTTCCTGTAACTCTTTGCAGCTCAATTGTACTCCTGTAACACTTTGCAGCTGCATTGATAGTTTCAAATGTACACCTGAAATACTTTGTAGATGGTAGCCTATTTCTTATGTAATACTTTATAGATATGTTGATAGTTTCAATTGTAACCTAAAATACCTTGTAGATGATAGCCTGTTGCATATGTTATACTTTGTAGCATAAATAGAGCATGGCTCAGGCGGCAAGGTGTGCGTATTTTGGTGGAAATATCCCCTGCGCACTCGGCGCTGAGAATAAACCTTTCCGTGAGTAAAATATTGATTAATTTCCTTAAATCACTCTAAATGACAGAGTCGGGAACTATTTTTTTAATGGCTATGCTTAGAGTGCTTATCATCAGGATTCTGTTTTGAAAGCTTTGACTTAAGCAACTTGCTCAGTGCAAATCACGTGAATCAGGAGGTGAACTGGGGTAGGAACGCAGGAGGTAGTGGCTTCATTTCAAATAGTGCCATCTCTCTAGCACTGGTGGGATTATTTAGTAGGAGTGCTGGAGGCACTTTGGGTAATACTAGATTATATAGGACATTTCCTCCACTGGAAGAGACCAGTATTCTGTGCAGGAGGTATGCATATGGACAGAGGGCATGACGAAATAAGCTCAACCTGCCAGCACCAATCCAGAATAATCACACATTAAAAGATCCATCTCCATCAGCTATGGAACAGGATGCAGTGCATCCACCATTGGCTCAGTCTCCCTCATCAGTACTAACAGCAGTGTCAGGGTCCATAAACTTTCAAGCTGGTTATTTGGGTCAACATAGTCCTGAATGATTCCACTTCTCCTTTCTCCGTATCTGTAGTGGTGTTGTTCATAAAAGATCATACAGATTGCTCTGTCCATGGCCCTTCCAAATACAAAATGCATTTCAGAGTCTTATCTGCAGTAATACTCACACCCAGAGTAGTAACTGGAACAATATGTTTGCCTGCCCCTATAGACTGAGTGCAGTGTGGTCTCCTGGGGAAGAAGCCATACGGAATTTAGGGATTTTCAGTTCTAAACCAGTATGTGTTGATACCAATACAGTGAGCAATAACGTCCTGCATGCTTTATCTCTAACTGCTCAAGTACATTTTGCCAATGGTGTTTACAGATTTACTCTCAGATTACTTAACTGTGCTTTGCAGAAAAGGAAGTCTGGAAACTGATGTGGATACTGAATACCCATTGCTGTCTCCTTCTATGGATGAGGATGGCATCCCCATACTCCTCTGCCAGGGCTGTTTGTGGTTGGACAGAGCAGAGATCAAGAAGCAACTGTGTGTCTCCACTCTGCCCATTGGTCAGTAGATAAGCTGACCAATGTAATATGTGGAAGGGGAAAAAGGCCAGCGTGAAGGCCAAGGTTCCTTGTAAGGCAAGCTGAAGCATTATGATTTCACTTGCTGTGTAAATCATGTATGTAATTTTAGGACTCAATGATCCTAAATAATGTCATAAAATGTACTGTGATTCTTAGCATGTAATTAGAGCTAGATCCTCATGTCATGCAACAAACCAGTGGCAGAGCCTAAGTCACTGAGAGCAGATATCCAGGCTGCTGTGGCTCCTCCCACATCCATGGGCTTTCCATTGCTCCTTATATATCCTGAGCATTTCCCTTGAGCTTAGAGATTTTCCCAATGCATTGTGCACACCAGGATTGTGCTGTACAGAGGCAGGATTTTTCTGCAGCTGTGCTTCTAGCAAAGGGCAGTATTAGCACGAACAAAGCATCCTACCAAAATAAAGAACAAAGCTTATTCCTGTAGCTGGTTTTTTTTTTCAGTCCATGAAACAGCCACCTGTAATACCTATCAGGCTCCAGAGAGTGGAGCAGGGTTAATAAAAATCTATCAATAATCATTCTGCCTTACCTCTTCTGTAGTGCTAGAGTATTGATGAATAGTTGTTGGAATCCAGGCTTTCTCTGTTACTGCAGGTTTCAAGTCAAAATAGAGGTTTTCAATGAGATTTTTACTGAAGTGTTCAGTCACGTTTCTGGTGAACATCTCTGTGCTACTCTTCAGCAGATTTTCAGGCTTAGAGGTAAAGGTGTGTAAAGAGGGGGATGTAGTTCTAGTACTCCACACAGAAGTGTCTGCGTCTTGGAGATATAAAAAAAATAAAGGAAAGTAATTAAAATCAGGTCTAATTTTTATAAATATTCTTTAGGTGTCAATAAATGTGGCTGATATAAATTCTAAGTAGCTTAAGTGCACCTGTCAGTTCTATATTTTTTATTTTTGTTTTCAGTGCAAACGTATTTTGTACCACTACCAAAGTCTGAGCAATACAAAAGCAGAAAAAAATTGTTTTCCTGAATATTCATGTTCTTCATCTTAAATAGAGTCCATCAATGACTCTGAAGTGAAGAGGAAGGTTGTACTTTGTCATTAGTGGCACAATATTTCAGCTATGAAATTCATTCATAGCTTTTTCACTCATAACTTTTTCACTTGCTTGAGTCTAGCAAACAGCACATGGTTTCAGCTTTATATGGTCAAGCCCACTTCCCCCCATAAGTACATGGGCCAGATTCTCATCTGCCTTTTGTTGGTGTAAGTTCAAAATATGGCTTTGTTCAAGATAATGTTTTTGTTCAAGATATTTGTTCAGGGTCTGTTCCTTGTGCCCACATTGGACATTCCTCTTGCATTTTTAAATTAGTCCCATGCAGAGACCATGCTAACCCCTGACTGTTCTTTTCCCAAGGTTCAGCTAACAATTGTATCAGTTAACAGAAGTGTCTGCAAATATAATGGTGGATTTGCTTTTTCAGTCACGTATCCTTCAGAGAACGCCAAAGTTGCAATTAGAGCGCAGGAAAGATTTTACTACACATTTTTCCTCCACATTTTCATAGCTCTTCCTCCCCATTGGTATGTATTTAATATCCTTTCTTTGTGGCTGTGAGGGCAGGGTTCAAGCTGCGGTGGCCTCTACATCTGGTAGCATCACATTTCAGCTAAGCGATTGGAATTATGCACTGGCCCCTTCTCCTCACAAAAAGCTTCCCTGCCATTGCTGGAGCATAGCTAGTGTGTATTGGCTCAATGCCCAAGACACTTTGTCTGTCCTTGAACTGGGGTCTCCAGCATGACAGAACCTTGTTTTGCTGCTGAGCCACTGGGCTGGTTGCCATTTACAACAATTTTAGCTCACAAAACCTCTAAAAAAATTGCAATGACTGAGTTAAATTGCAGCAGAAGCTTCCAAATGTAATTACTTGGTATGCAATTATGATATCTTAGCAGGCCAATTTCTGATTACCTCTTACCCAAAGGATCCGTGGGGAGCTTCCATGGAGTCAAAATGACTTTTTTTTTTTGTATATGTGTAAATATATATATTAACATGCTTATATGAAGTAATTTGCAGTATTTTTTTGCATCCAGAAATAAAAATGAGATTGTAAGTGCTTGTAAGATACACTTTCATGCAAGTGTTGCCTGACAGAACAGTACGTTCACCTGATACCCAGTTTTGGATCCTCTTGAAAAGGATTGATTTGCTGGAATGGGTTTACCCAGAGTAAATGTTTCTCCTCCTTTTATCTAACTGTGCTTCTCTGGGAATGGAAATCTCTAAGTCTCTTTGCAAAGTATTTCATTCAACCCTCATGTATGGTCCAACACTGCACAATCATACTTACGCTTCTGCATTTACAGAATCCTCTGCAGAGTTCCTACAGTGCAGAGTCTGCTGTGGTCCTGTATCACAGACTATGGCTCCCACCAAAAGGACAAGGACGAGTCTGGCAGGGGCAGCCCTGTGCTCAAACTGTCATCGGCTGCTGCAACAAACCCATTAACTGACACAAGTCCAGACTTAGTCTAAATACTATGTCATCACGGTTTCGGGTGATCTTGTATTAGTCAGGAGACTTTGAAAGTCTGTGGTAGGCAACTAGAAACACTCGACTCAAGGACTTGGAAAGAATCAGAACTGCTGGCTCTGAGCCTCTCAGGTATTTCCAAGTTCAGTAGGGAGTGGAATTTACTGATAGAAAGATGGCTAAGAATATAGTACATCTGAGTGGTCAGCAGTTGCCTAGAATGAAAGGCCACTCACTTTGGTTCCTAAATACAGATTTACACACCCAACTTAAAAACACATTAAGAAAAACAACCAACCAAGGAAACAACCCCCCCTTGGCTTTATTTACAGACAAATAGCAGTGATTCCAACAGGAAGGCATTTGCACTCCTGTGCAATTGTGCTTTAGTAAAACTGCTGCTCCATAAAGGGGAAGCTGGTGCTGCCAGCGACATTTATGGGATTCAACAGCCAAAAGGTAACCAGCATTCCTAGTGCAGAAACCAAGAGGAAAGCTTGACCAACCTGGAAGTGAAACACTTGGTCCCCAGAAATGCTCCGCAAGCCTGAAGAGGTACCAGTAACTAGCACTTGGTCACTGTGCTATCCAACTCCTCTTGTTAAGCTCTGGTCTACCCTGGGTTTCCAGCTAAAGGATCTTTCCCAGCAAAAACTGATAACATATGCTACCTGTTACCTATGGATGGAAATAGCTTGCACATAGCAGTATGCCATAGTGGAACTTCAGATATACATAACAGCACTTTCCATGTGTCCTACATTGGACTGACTAATAGGATTCATATCTGCCCTCACTTCAAGCAAATCAGGATCTAGGTTTATATTCTTTTTCTAACAAAAGACACTATGGTCCTAGCATATGGACCATCATAGCCTTTTTTCAATAGCAAGCACTTATGAAAATTGCTTATTGTAAGACCCAAGTAAATAGATTTCTGCACAACTTGAGTTCCAAATTTTTAAACCAGAAAAAAACTCACCTCCCATTTGGGCATCAGTAAAGTATACAGAAATCTCAACAGTGGGATTTTTTCAGAAGTGTTTAGCATTATTCTAGCAGCCTCTTTGGAAATCAGTCATAAAACTGTTCATGGGAACAGAACTGCAGCACTGACACTGATGTTGAACACTAGTGGCTGAATGATGTACAGTGTGTGAACATACCATTGTAATCATCAGTAGCACACCCAGGAGAAATTATGACATTCTGACTAAGCACATATTTCATCCATGGAGTATACTGCAGACTATATCCATCTGCACAGCATCTGGATGCTTATAAGGAAAGAAAATCCTACATTTTGCATGTATGATGAACAAAAGCTCTGCTTAACTGTTAAGTGGTGAGAGATATAGAGTGGTGCCTTCAGAATCAGATGAGGTAGCAAGGTGCAGCTTCCTGAAATAGCTATCATTGTACCACTCTGCCTACCCTATTAAAGCACAGTTTCAGAAAACTAAGACTGAACTGCTAGTGCAACAGGAATCCAATATCTGTTGTATAAGAAAAAAAATATTCTGTAATTCAGACAATGGAGTCTGTATCTAACTCACTGACAGCAAGACTTAAAACCAGAAGGTGTTGTTTTAAGATGTCTGTATGTGCAGGATAGAATGAATTCTTTTTTTGGCTGACTACTTGTAAATAGATTGCGAAAATACTCTTTAAAAAGTATACTTCAGATTTCTATTGTATGCAAGGGTGTGATAGAAGAACACAATCCATTAATGTCCTTTCTTTCCCATTCACTGCAGACCTTTTAAAACCAGCAATACCTATGTTACTTGAAATTTTTTTAACTTATTTAAAATGTTGTATTAGTTAGTGATGTTTGTATCTCATGTCAGAGAGGTCAAATGTCTCACAGAATCACTGTGATTCTGTGATTCTGTCTCCAAACTCCAGTCTAATCCTGAGCTGGTCTTTAACCTGCTAGTTTTTGAGATGCTGAAGTAGCCACTTAAAACCTTCTTCAACTTCTGTTAGTATGCTATTAGATTGTGTGCAAGGTCCTGTAATTATGTCCAAAGATCTGACATTGATCTTTTTTTTTTTTTTTAATAGATGGAGCTGAGCAAAAGTGGTCAGCCATGCATTGCTTTGAAAGAAGATTCAAGTACTTTTGGGTATTTCATGGGTTCGCATAGATGTTAGAAAAATCTTATACTTACAGAATCCTATAAAAAATAATGCAGGGAGATAAAAATGGTTTTGAGTGAATGTCTTTTAGGAAAAAAGTTTTGGGTCAACTCAAAGGTAGAAGGGAAATTTTGATTCTCGCTATTTTAATGTATCCTGGAGAAATTTTTAAAGGTTACACACACACAAATCCAGTCTGTTGTGAATAGTCTGTGGTGAATTGCTACAGTCATTGCAAACACTAAAAGTGTGGGAAAATTAAAGCCCAGAGATATTAACACGATCACAAAAATGAGTAAGAGTTGCTGCTTTTTCTGCACTTCTGCAACTTTTCTTTGGTGTTCTTCTGCATTACCAAGAGTGCCAAGAAGATGCAAATCTCCCCTTCCCATGTTCTGCAGTTGCTACTACTTCCCCAGTGGTTAGGAGCATGCTTTGGGTGAGCACTGCATTCATCTCTTTCCCCCTCAACCCCCGTCTCACACTCTGAAGTGTCAGCATTGGGATGTGAAATCAGTAAGCTCAGGTTTTGATAGGAAGCAGGCAAACTGAAAATTGGATAAGGGGAAGGGAGAAGCCCTTGTGAAAGAAAAGATACAGGGCCAGAAACTGGGGCAGAAGAAGGGGGTTGAACTAGATGACCTTTTAAGGTTCCTTTCAACCCAAAACATTCCATGATTCTATGATTGAATGAAAAGCAGGAAAGACTGGAGGTAACAGTCTGAACGTCAGATGCCACATTAGGCCTTGACTCATAAATAGTATCTGATATTTTGTCTGGTTAGACTGTAAACAAAACAAGAGAAAAAAAGTTGCTGTATTTGGAATTTGAATTCCTTGTCCAACTTATTTTATATCTTTGTAGATTCCACTATGTTTCTTAAGTACTTGACATGTAACAGTAAGTTAGAAAACCATTCTCCTCTATAAAATCAGCTACTTTTTTGATGGGGTTTTGTCTTGATAGCCACCTTTCTAGAGTTTTGCAGCTACAACTCCTTCAGATGTCCCTACTGTACAGTATGGTAGAAGAGAAATGTAATGCAGAGCTTGATTTTACGAAACAGTTCATGTCCCCTTTTGCATCCAGACTGCTCTGCAAGCTGTGTAACAATGTCTAGATCTCAGTGAATAACTACAACATACTGCTTTGATTTTTGTCTTCCTATTTGAAGTCATTCTCCACTTAGTGAAAGATTTTTGGTCTGCAGTGGTTTTGAGGTTTGTTGGTAATATTCGAGGTGCTGTGTAACATTATGTCTGTTCTCTAATTGGATATTTTATTGAAACTAACCTACCCAGAACAAAAGAAGGTTGTATGAATTGCTTACACTGCTCAGAAGGAACACCAGTGTTAGTGTGTCAGTGTTAGTGGTTCTCTGGGAGCTTTCCAGACATACAAGAGGAGACAGGATTTGTTCCACAACTGTTATTTACATGCAACAATTTTTGTTCTTTTCATTCATCCTGCCTTCTATTCCTTCTCTACAAACACACAGACATGTTTTCATCATCCCTGCTTCCATTTCTATTCCTCCTCCTGGATCCTGGGCTCAGAGAAGCTCTGACTCCATCAGCTGGCTAGTGAAAAGAAGGCCTTAGTGCTACAGAGAATATTGCTCTCTCTGCCCAGAATCTCTTTATGAATTTGATGAGAACTGAAGTCTCACCACCCCAAGGGAGATACCTCATGGCTCTTTTTCATGTTAGCTGTTTCAGCCAGAGGCCAGATTGAACCATGGGTTTGCGTGAGGACTGTCTGAGGTTGGATTTAAGGTGGTCTCTGACTAAACAGAGATGGGATATATATTTAAACTGATCCTGATTTCCACAAAGAATCATTTAGGTCAGGATTGTAGTAAAAAAAAATGTATATTTAAACACAGCTGAGATGGCTGATTTGAAATCCAAGTTCAGACTTTCCCCAGGCTCACAAAAACCATGTTTGGCATTTGAGTTAGATCCAAAATAAAAAGTAGTTGCAGTTATTTGGTTTGGAGTTTGTACTGTATTTGTATTGATAAGATGTTTGGGATGCAATTCAGCGAGTTACTTCTTTGCCAAAATATTACTATTTTTATGAGTGCTGTGAAAACAAAGGGTTAAATTACGTCAAAATATGGTGTTAGTCATGAGTAGGAAAACTTACAAATATTTCAGCTCTTTGCTCAGTTTTTACTATATTAGCTAAATGTAGATTGAATATGTTGTTTTAGGCTGATTCACTGCTGCTTTCACTGAAAGTAGGTGAATGTTTTTTGAAGATTAATTTTATGCATTCAATGTCGAAATTTTTGACATACATAGGGATGTCAACACCAGCACAGTGGGCATTAGATTTTATTTTTGTAGTACTTGTTATTATTAATATTTAAAAAAAATAATCTTTTTACTTCAACTCTTTGAGTTTCTTACATACATGGAATTCTTAGGTATTGAGGAACATAATGTACTGCTGATTTTTCAGCAGAGCTTCCCAGAGCTGTCAAAAACTGACAGAGTAAGAATCTTAAAGTAGATTTACAGATCTGTCTATGGAGAGAATTTCAGAATCATTAAGATAAATTTATTAAAGGATTGAAAGCAGTAAATAGGTGAGAAGGATCTTTAATACCAGCAGTTGTCTGACTCTGTACTCACTGGTCTTAAATTGCTTCTCCTCTGAGAATTATTAAGAAAGGATGTAAGGTTACTCTAACTCTGTTAGGCCACACTTCAGCCAGATATCTAAAGAAAAGAAAACTGCCTGCATACATCACCTTAACTTTTTATGCTTTCTTTGAATAAGGAAGCCTTATTCACCTTATGCACAGGACTTCAAATAACTTTGCCCTTTCAACCTCTAAAATAGTGGGAGGTCTGGAATAGCACATTGGCCAGTTTTCCGTTCCCTGATTCTGCAAGTTGTCCTTTCATATCTCCACTCAGGTGAGTAGTCTTGCAGCTGTGAGCAGAGTTCTGCAAGTGCAAATTTGCTGGGAAATAAGGTACCCTGCCTTACAATGAATTTGAGGCTAGAAAGGTTAGAAGGAATAAGGGTTTGTTTTAAACATTCTGAAAACTCATCCATATGCAAAAGTATTGGATGATGAAACATTTTTTTTTAATCCTCTAAGAATATGTTCCCCAACAAAAAGCTTAACTGCAGGTTGCTCTTACTTACCATGAAGAAGTGCTTAATACCACACAAGAAGAATGTCTACAGGATTGTCGTGAAGGACATAAAGGAAAGTGTTATTAAGTAGTATTCAAACCTTTCTACCTTCCCTTTTGCTATGGATAAGGAAACATATAGCCACACAGGTATACCAGGAAATCTGTAAGTATGTGCACAGACTCGTGGATCTTAGAGTGTTACTATGAGAATATCAGAGATGTTTTATTCATCTCATTATTTCCAGGATCATAGAATCATAGAATATTAGGAGTTGGAAGGGACCTCGAAAGATCATCTAGTCCAACCCCCCTGCCACAGCAGGATTCCCTAGACCAGGTCACACAGAAGTGCGTCCAGACAGGTTTTGAACATCTCCAGAGAAGGAGACTCCACAGCCTCTCTGGGCAGTCTGTTCCAGTGTTCTGTCACCCTCACGGTGAAAAAATTCCTACGTGTATTCACACGGAATCTCCTATGCCTCAGCTTACAGCCATTGCCCCTTGTCTTGTCACTGGGCTCCACTGAGAAGAGCCTGACCCCATCCTCCCGACACACACCCTTCACATATTTAAAAGTATAGATGAGATCACCCCTTAGCCTCCTTTTCTCCAAGCTAAAGAGACCCAGCTCCTTCAGCCTTTCCTCATAAGGAAGATGTTCCAGCACCTTCATCATCTTTGTTGATTATTTTCACAGATATTGCATCTAAGGGCACAGTGACACTGTGCAAACACGTGAATGTGTAAGCCATTTGTGTTCTAATAGTGCATTTGGGTTAATCGGAGAAATAATCGTGCATGTACTTGATTTTCAGATCACAGTATTACAGAATCATTAAGATTGGAAAAGACCTCTGAGATCCTCAAGTCCACCTGTCAACTTATCACCCCCATGCCACTAAACCATGCCATCTGGGCACACTGCTGGCAAGATGTCTTCTTGCTTTTGACAGACTGAATCTGGGTTTGTATGAAAACATGAATGGGGAGGAGAAGGACTTTTGTATACCCTTTTTAAAAAATGGATATATAATGGAATTAGTACCCATGATTCTGTTTAAAAGTCAAAAAGGAAATGACACAAGAATAGTGAGATGAGCTTACGCATAAGCACTTTGCTCCAAAGATTGGGAGTAGAGAAAAGGAGAGACATCCTGAAAATACACAATGATTTAAAACCACCGCCAGTTGTGAGGAAGACAGTGCTCAGCTGATCTTTTTATAGTTCCTTATTTTCAACTATGGTTTCAAAATGTTTTTTTGTATGAACAAAATATCATTTTTACTATTTGAATTAGCATAAAAGAGACATTTTTGTTACCAGACCTTCCAGGATACTTCCTTGAAGGAGTAGCTTACCTTGTTTTGAGCACAGATTAACATAAACAGGTTTTCCCATCTTGCTGGCTTCTAGCTGCATCCATGTATGAAGGTATTTTTTACTCTGCTTAGCCATTACCTTCTGACCTTGTTTTGTGAGAAAGAGAGAACTGTTGGCTACCTTCAGGAGCCCATCCTCTTCATGGCAAGTCCACCTGACTGCCTGGGGACAATCAACAATGATGCTGCGAGATGACAGGGCAGAGCGTGTAGAGATGCTTAGGCACTGGGCAGATTTCATATGGAAAAGCTTGTCATCTTCTGTCCACTGCCACTGCTGGTTGAGGTTGGTCATATTGCACTTTTCCATAATGACTCCTCTCTTTTCTGAAAGACACTGCTGTTTCTGGACGTGGATAATCAGAAAACCTTCTGAAAAATTCCAGAAAAATACAAGAGAGTACAAATAGAAAACAAATTCTTCATCTTTTAAAATGCATCAGCAAATAAATGTCTCTTCCCAGTTTCTATGTGTTTAACTTTTCATGAATTTTCCATATGCTGAAACTATTTTTAAAAAACCCAAATGCACAACTCACATGATGCAAGTGCTGGTAATTTAAGGAATGAGAATTCAAAGTATGCTATTGAAGCAAAGGTAACCTTGACCTTCATTACACATAAAAATGAAGAGAAAATTAAACTGGATACAAAAGAAATCCAAGAAAGTTCCCTTGCTTAAAATCATACAGAGATCTACACAAGCTCTCAGTTTTCCTTTCAGTTTTACAATACAATCTTTTTACAGTATAATTTAATGCCTGGAAATTGTTTTAATAAAGATCATAGTGTTTCTGAAGAAAATATGTGAGAGGATGTCCCCAAATACGTGTTCCTCTCAGTGCCTGTGCCATTACAGGGATGGAAGCTCTTTACTGATAGGAAGTACATCTATTTTACTGGATTTATTCCAATGTCTCTAGCTACTGATTTTGTGACCATCCTAATTTATGTTGGATTAGCTCTTTGTGCTGTCACAATTAAAGATCAACATCAAACACTCAGATGAAAAGAACCACATGCATTAACCAAAAAACCCCGGAGTTACCTATGTAAAATCCATACTTGTTACAGAACACAGAAGTGGTTATTTGAAATGCAGCCTCCCTGCCATATCTTGTTTAGGTTTTTCTCTTTTTTTTATCTCAGTTCCTCAAACATTTCCAGCCTCATTAGTTACAAAGTGCTAAACACAGCACATGTATTTATTTCCTTTGGTTGAGGTTTGTCATACCCGTTTTTACAGACCTATGGATTTTCTAACTAGGCATCACAGAAAGCTCCTGGGTCTCGAAGGTTCACAAAGGAGGAATAAAAAGTAGGAGACTCCCCTTCAAACAGCTTGTTCCAAAGCTCAGCTTCTGTGTTTTCTAGCAGGAGATCTTCTTAAAAAAGAAAGGTATCTCCAGCATAGAAGGATGCAATTTATTTTCCCTTGGAAAGAAATCTAAACAGAACGGGCTATGTTGGCCCTGCCCCCATTCCTCTTGTATGAACCCCAGTGAAGAAGTGACTCCTCTTTTGTAAGTCACCATCTGCGCTGAAGGGCTCTGCTCAGCAGTAGAAAGAGCAATACAGTGGAGGGGAAGTGGAGAGAGACACTTACCTGAGAATGTCAAAGCAAGACAGGTAGAAACAAGGAGGTGAAATAAAGAATCCATTTTCCCTCTAGCAACTCCCCATGCTTCTCTTAAAAAAATCCACCTCAGATAAGTGAAGCGAAGGCTAGGAAGGAAATGTGCCTTCACAGGGGGAAAAAGTCAGTGACGAGCATTTCCTTCTATTCAATTGTTTTGGGGAGTTTTACACCACTTTGTCCTTTTATGTGACTCTTCAGAGTTTACTAGTTGTTTTATTTTGGAAAAATACAAGCAAAATAAAGAAAGGTTTTCAAACACCTGGAAAATGAAAAGACATAATATTGGATCTCTTTAGACTGAAAGAAAAGCGATTATCCTTCTGTGTAATTTGTTGTCTGTGAAATATTACAAGTCTGCAGGTGATCTGGATGGTGCTGAATAAGTATATACTGTATTAACACAGATTTTTTGGTAACTCTACGTAATAAAGAAAAAATCTTAATGTTGATAATTCTGATTCCACAAGTTCTAAAAGCACAGAAGAGGCTGTGTGTGTGGGGAGAAGGGGATGAGGAGGTTGCAAAGCTCTGAGGTTGGCACCCACTCTTACACAAATTCCTCATGAAGGATCAAATGGTACTGATTTTGCCTTCCCATCAGGTAATTCACCTTATTCCATGTCAGTGGGAGATTGTCTTTGTCCTCTGTATTGGTTCTCCAGTGGTCTGATGCCATGGTGAAGGCTGACCAAACTGCATTGGGCTGTGACTCTTTGTAGGGGTACAAGAGTGTGTGGTGTATTAACTACTAGGCAAGAATAGAGACTTCAGTAAATATTTTATATCAAGTGTAATTTATTAGCAGTATGAAGCAAAGTCAACATCGCTGCATTAAAAACTCATTATACCCTGTAAACAGACCTCCCAATGCTGTAAGTCATAATGTCAACTTCGTATTTCTCTTAAAAACGAACTTACTGGACAGTAAAGGAAACAGTCATAGCAGCATATTCTTCCTTTTATAACCTGTCATGGAACAGTCCATATCACTAAAGGTATCTATCTCTCACTGAAAGAGATAGAGCAGAAAAACAACATAAGCAAAAAATTCTGTATTAATAAAAGACAGACAAATATTTAAAATCCTTACCATTTAATATATGCTACAAAATTTCTTTTAAAAGTAAAATGACTTACACAATTTACAATTACACTGGATTTGGGTCTGTAGCAGAAGCATGTTCTAAGACAACAGTTTAGGGTAAATACATACACACTGAATAACAGATATTGTGCTCTGCAACTGCTCTGTAAGACCTACAGTAAATATACATTTTATAGATAATAGTATGAAGAACATATATTTCCATATAAAATATCAACTTCTTTTAAATATTTTCAAAACCAAGACTTAATTTTTTTATGATCTCTTTTTTTCTTTTAAATCCATAATTGAACACTTGCAATTTTAGCAGCAAGAGTATTATGTGGCCAAGAAACAAGCTCACCACATAATCAGTAATAGCACTTTACAGTACAGTTGACAGTCCATTCACAAGACAGTTTGCAAACGTTAAAGCATTTATACACTTGATAAACGTTTCTTTCTCTCCCACTGTGGCAGGTGTACACACATACATTCCATATGGCAGGTATCAGTATTAGAGAATTAAATCCACCTTTATATATATGCAAAATCCACATGTAGTTTCAGTATGGTACCTTCTTTATAAATCATTTTCAGGAAGCTCACAATACATTCATATACAGTATGGGTCCTGCAGTCTCTACACTTTCCCCAGGCTGTTTATAATCCTTTCAGTAGCTGGCCTCAAAGCCACTCTTCGCACTGCAGTAAACTCCTTGAAGAAGCTGCTCGTAGGTAATGAAACAAATTACCTCAAAGGACTGACATTCGGTTTTACCTTCCCTGGCCTCACTGGACAGCTTCTGCAGAAAGTCTGCTTTCATACAGACTCAGTGCATGGTGCACAAATTCATACTGTTCACTGGTCTGAACCATTCCACCCCTGAAAAGGAAACATGTTCGAATTAGATCTTATTTCTTAAGACTGCAACAACCTCCAGACACTACTAACCCCATGACTGCCAGATTATACAAGCCTCTTTCTCATTTTTTGACTCGGAATTTGCTTGAGTAGGTGGGAGATCTGCCTGAGCAGAAGTACTTTCTTTGTAACTTACACCATTCAGCACATGCCCTGAAAGAGCCACCATTCTTGATTCTGTCAGGGTAAGAACTAGAGAGGAAAACACCTGGCATTTATACTGTTAAAATCTACATTTCAAATTCAGCACACTCAAAGTGAATTTTGCCCAGTTATTTGAGAAAGGAAGGCTAGACATACAGACATAGCAACACTACAGATGGAGCAAGGGAGTAGCCAGAATCTGGCCTTTCATTTTTGTCTTTTGCTAAAATGTAACCTCTGGTGACCCTCGGATTGCCTGGGCAGAAAACAGCTCTTCCTGTCCTCTTTCTAAAGCCTACAATGCATCCTGTCTGAACAGCAGCCACCTAAGAAATTTTACGACAGTGACTCATTTCAGCACCAACAATACAAAAGATTAACTTGACCATAAAAAGGACTAGTAACAGCAGCTTGGACTAGTTGCCTACATTTAATACATTCACCCTATAACAATCCCTTTTTCAGAGCTAAGTATGAGGATCAAGTCCCATAGCTCCAATGCCAGCTGCAGTGGGGCAGGAAGGGGTTGATGTCCTACAGGAGGCATGAGTGATATTTAGTAAGTGTGTTACCATTTAGCTCTGAAATTAAACTGAGCCTCTTTCTGACAGTACTAAGGTCTTCTAGGTCTCACTTCTCATGGAGTGAAGCCTTAAGTTTACTTAATTCCACTTTTATTATCTCATCTACAAGGGTATTAAAGGCTACCTACTCTGTTTCTAGAACAAAACTCCCAGTTCATTCTCAGTGTAGCCTGGAACTGTTAGTTACCTTTGAGGGATGAAAGAAAAAATGGCCTTAGTGAGAAGGAAGACATTAAGATGTGTATTATATTTGGCTTCAGATATATCTTCATTGAAACAATAAAATTCATGAGGGATTTGGAGCAAGAGCGATGTTGAAGCCAGGCATGTTACAGGAGAAGGTCTGATAAACCTCTATGTGATCCCTTCAGACACCCTAGCTCTAAAAGGATCCACTGATATACAAAGCTATATGAAAAATGACAAAACCTCCTCAACAAGTATTATCCTTCAGCATTAGAGAACGTTATCTACAACAATAAGGTCCTTTTATTTTCCTCAGTGTTACTGGATAGTTAAATGGCTGTGGCAGGACAAACAATCAAAATAATACCTACTTCTTTAAGCAAGCGATCAGCTGTCTGTGCTTCTCCAGTGAGCTCAGGCAATTGTAGAACACCTTTTAGTGAGCTGCATGTCTATTATAATATACTATTCCTAGAATTAAATCACAGGCCCTTAAATAGTCCCATCCGGTGTGAAACACAGCAGCCTCTTAGCTTTGCCAACAAAGACATGGACAAAATCATAGCTCTTGGCTGCCTGCTGCCTTCAGCTGCTCTCTTCTGTGCTGGTCCCCTGCCTGGAGATCCAGTGACAGTTTAAAGGTGATGGGAGGGCTTTGCTCTGGTCCTCTGTGCTACTTAGCCTCCTTCCTTCCTTCTCACTGCTGTGTCCTGCCCAGCCCACACAACCCCTTCCCAGCCAGATTCACTCCCTGTCTCCCCCATCAACGTTCCCTCAAGACGTTCTCTAAGGGAGTGTGTTTCCCAGGTTAGATAAGCTGTGTGGAAGGGGTGGAGGAAGGGAACATATACAGGGAAAAGAACTTGGCAGGAAGGGCAGCTTAAAAGAACTTTGGCTGCACTAGGCTGTTTATGGGGGTGATGCTTGCTCCTTCCTCTTCAGTGTTGGAGTAACATACAAAATCCCCGAGGAGACATGTATAAGATTGGCTGGGGCTGAACACAGTGCTACCACAGATATTATGATGTTATGATGCTGCTTCTCCCAAGAAACAAGTGATAGGACTAGAGGAAGTGGCTTCAAGTTGCATCAGGGGAGGTTCAAATTAGATGTTATGAAGAATTTCCTCACCAAGAGGGTTATCAGATATTGGAACAGGCTAGCCAGCAAGGTGGTGGAATCACCATCTCTAGAAGTATGTAGATATGGTGCTTGGGAACATGGTTTAGTGGTGAGCAAGGTAGTGTTGTGTAGACAATTGGACTCGATGTCAAAGGTCTTTTTCAACCATAATGATTCTATGGTTCTGTGGACCCTGTATAGGCAAATCAATGCACATCCCTGTCAGCTTAGGGGCACCTGAGTCTAAGACAGAGGTTCGGACAACTTAGTTTTGTCAGTGCTATTATAAATGGGATTCAGAGAACCATATGTTTTGTGTTGGAATGGACATTTAATAATCATCTAGTCCAACACCCCCTTCCATGGGCAGGGACACATTTCATCTTATAAGGTTGCTCAAATCCCCACCCAGCCTGGCCTTGAACACTTCCAGGAAGGGAGCATCCATAGCTTCCTCTGGTCATCTCTTCCAGTGCCTCACAAGGCTGAAGAAGAATTTCTTCCTTACATCTAATCTAAACCTAGCCTCTTTCAGTTTAAAATCATTACCCCTCATTCTATCTCTACACTCCCTGATGTAGAGTCCCTCCCCATCTTTCCTGTAGGCTGCCTTTAAGTACTGGAAGGCTGCTATAAGGTCTCCCCAGAGTCTTCTCTAGGCTAAATAAACCTAACTCTCAACCTGTCTTCACAGGAGAGATGTTCTAGCTCCTTGAATATCTTTGTGGCCCTCCTATGGACCTGCTTGAGCAAGTCTATGTCTTTCTTGTACTGAGGACCCCAGAGCTAGATGCAGTACTCCAGGTAGGGTCACACAAGAGCAGAATAGAGGGGCAGAATCACCTCCTTTCACCTACTGCCCACACTTCTTATGCAGCCAAAGATGTGATCGGCTTTCTGGGCTGCAAGTGGACATTGCTGGCTCATGTCCAATTTTTCAATTACCAGTATCTCCAAGTCCTTCTCCCTTTTGTTCTTGTGCAAGACTTACATTTAATAGCAAGGAATTATCTGTGACCCTAAGACATCAGTTTGTAGAAAAAGCTGCATGGAAAAGCTTTTCAGAAGGAAATCTGCCCGAGGAGGGAGGTTTCCTCTCCTACATCCCTAGTACCCAGAGGGGATGTACCCACAGCTACGGCACCTCTGGGCATGCAGCCTTTGTCCTCTGCCAGCCCACACTGCCAGTTCCTCTGCTGGGCTTCTTCTTTAGGGCTCTCTCCAGTGGTGCTTGGAACAAACAGCCCATAGTATCCTGAGGGCTTAGGGACCTGATCAGCTCTGCCTGGGCAGCCATGGGGAGGGAAGGGTGCTTTATCCTGTCCTCTGGCTTGCTGCTAGTGCAGCTGGATGCAGTCTGCTCCAGAATGAATGCGATGCAGGACTTGGGATATTTTTTTTAACCTGAGGTGATTAGTCAAAACACTTAAACAATGAATTGACGCACAGTGGAAACTCTTTTCATCCTGTCTCAGGAGCCAAGAGCAAAGTTATCCGATGTCATTCCAAGAATGTGCCTTTAAGGTTAAGAATGTGCTAAGTTTCTTGATATCACAGTAAGTCTTGAAGATGCCTCACATCAAACATTTCCTATTGTTTGCACAATATAAAAAATGAACTAGGAAAAAAAGTAAGCCGAGCAGACCTGTGGGTCTGTCTTTCTATGAATCTACACAGAGCATGGCTGTATCTCCACCCTGGGTCAAGATTTAGTGGATGGTCCACTTCCTCATGTTAGCTCAGCATAGATGATTACTGTCAGATCCGTTCACCCTGAACTTACACTGAACGGCGAAGGAGATAGTGGCACCTGGACATACCTCACCTAGCTCTCTCTTCTCTATTGGAGCTCTATTTTAAACTCTGTTTCCAGAAGGGCTACATAGGTAATTAAACTATATTTTAGCACAACTTTTTGCTACCATCTGCAATTTGTGTGGACGCATGTTTGGTTCTTACGGAGTGTGCTGGGCAATGGGAATGTTTTGGTAAATCTCTACAGTATCACTGTGAGTCTGCCAAGTGCAACTCTTTTCTCCTATTGCTCAATTCACTTCAACAGAAATGTGGCCATGCAGCCATGTGACAAAAAGTTCACACACGAGTGAATACCATCAAGGGTGTTCGTTCCAATAGTAGTTCTGTGTGTGGATGGTGCAGCTCTGAGCATGAGCAACTCTGGCTAAGAATCTAGTGGAGATAAGGTATCAGGGATGAAATATTCAGTGTTTCTGGCTCCCAGGTCAGATAAAACCATCCCTTACAGCTGAATTCTCTCTTTAGTGTTTTTTTGAGGGCAATCTAATGTACAAAGAATAAATTTCAGTTCTGATGCCAGCGGGCATTATAAGAAAGACAGCTTCATAGCTGTTCCTGCTCTGCTCCTGGCTGTACCCCACTGCAAACATTGGCCACACTGGTAACTGAAGCGCAGCACAGCTATGGCCAGAGTCAGTTCTTGCAGCCAAATCTAGGGAGATGTTCTGTTCATTTTGCCAGCTTCATGCCACATGTAATGACCCTATCTTACACACCATCTGCCAATAACCACCATGTCAGTACTGGGTCATCAGGAGAAGCTGGTCTCATCGAGCTTTGTCCAGATAAGGGTAATACTTTTTCAACAAGGTGAACAGTTAATCAGAATGTAGTGTTGGAAATTTGGAGTTGATAATTTAAAACTAAGTAAGCATTTTCCCCTCAGCCCTTCCATCTTTTCTGTTGCTGATGTTTTTAGGTCATGAACTCCCCTTGGAGAATTTTACACTCCAGGTGTCTCATGTTGCCCTATAAGGATCACATTACAATCTCTAATGTGATGAAGGCATGTGGGAAGTGAACGCAGAGGAGATGATCCATAAACAGGGTCAACTATATGGATTCTAGTCCTTCTGCAACTTGTCATTCCAGTACCTTTCAGAGCCCATCAGAAAGCAAAAATCCTGTATTGTCCCTTTGATCTAATCTCTTTCTCAGTATTTGCACCCTTATTGGTTGTTTCCATTTAAAGAAGCAGCATTTACTGTGTTTGCGAGGACACAATATAACCTGATACCTACAGCAGGAGAGGAATGAGACTCCTCTGTTCTTGGTGCACCCCTGTTTATTTACTTTATACAAACTAATGTATAAAGTAAATAAACTTTATTCTTTCCCAAGCAGAATAAGAAAGAAGGTACAAACAATGAAAAGCTTCCATTGTGCATGATAACCAGTCCTCCTTTCCAACAGCAATCTCTCTTCAGCCATAGCTTCACAAAACAAAGCACTCTACAACAATGCTGGCTTACAGTGTTCCTGCTTCCAGGCTGTGAATTCAGTCAGAGAATTGATCTGACATAAGAAAATTTTGCTATTTTCTTAAGCTGGGTAGGTTTGCCAATGCAATTCAAAAGGACTCTCAGCACACCTGAGAGAATAGCAATGGCACCAGATTTGGCTCTCTCCACTTCATAAAGAAACTACTCTCAGTGAGCCTGGGCATCCCTGTAGATCCAGGCTCAAAAACAATCCCTTGCCTCCAGATTGTCATAGGAGGATGCTGTAGACAGCAGAAAGCTTCAGGAGGGGAAAAGAAGAGTGGCAAGTGCCCAGTAATTGCATGGCTGCCATCACAGGAGAATTTCAGTCAGTGAAGTCTTGCACAGTTTCACCCAGAAAGCAGTATTCCTTATTCAGGATCTAAGTACAAATGTTACCTTGAATATTCAGTTGATGCTGTCACAAATATTGATGCATAAGCGTGTCAGCAAAAGTGATGGCAGCCATTTAATGCAAAGCAACATTCAACTGCGAAAGTATTTTCAGAATCATTACTGATCATTACTGAATTGTTTCTGTAAGCATTTCAGAATAATTTCAGAATCATTGACTGATTTATTTTTTCTCTAGAACTCACCGATCCACTCGTAGCTGGCAGACAATGCTTAATGCATCGACAACTCCTTCTTCCTTCAACTGCTGACAACCAATGGCTGTAGCAATAAAACATCCAGTTCTACCTATACCAGCACTGAAAAGAAGGCAAGATTAACTAGGAGAACACAGTTCACAGATCAATGGAGTTAAGTGGAAAACAATAAATAGATATGAAATCACTAAAAATATGAAGCATGGAATTGCTACAACCCAAGGTTGACTCCTCAGCTCACTTTCTTAGGAAGAAATGAAAGAGTGCACTGTTTCAGCACAAAGTGCAAATATTCTCCGGCTCAGTCTACAAAATGATGGAGAAATGCATCTGAGATGGGGGAAAAGCTCAGCTAAAGGCAAAAATCTGTGGGGCTTTAGGTTTGAAGCCCCCAAAATATACAAGGGTTCTGTTAACCATACCTCTAACCATGAATGTAAAAAGGACCTAGAACCATGCTGATGCAGCTAATTCCCTCTCCTGTGATCCTGCAGGAGGGAGAAGGATTTGGTGCTGTAACTGCCCAGGTTTTCGTGATGCCTGGCTTGATGGGACTCTCAATAGCTATCCATAGATTTGTGAGTTGTTAAGGGAAACTACAATTTCTGATAAAAACAGCTGCATAAAATTTGGGAAGTTCCTTATTCACCACATTTGGATTTTAAAAAATGACGAGTGGATCAAATCTGGCTTCCATTTCTCTAAATCTCCTAATTATGAAGTTGCAAAGAAGAGGCTCAAGATGAAAAGTTCTATTTTGATGTACTTCCAGGAAAAGAAAAGTACTATCCCAACTATGAAGATGTATCATCACAATTATGAGCCAAAGCAAGTGAAGTATTGAATAACATTTTGCTTTTGAGTATCAAACCAACTGCCCTTGTGAAAACATTCATAAATTTTAGTACTGATGTGTTTTGGTTTCCCAGTTTGTACCCTATGTCTGTTGTTCAAAACTGGTTTGCTTTACAATAACTTAGCCTATCAGTCACAGGGCATTGCATCTGACTTAGGTGTATAACTTTGCAGCAAGACTAAAGAGAAAGCAAACCATGAGTAAAGTACAGAAGCAAAATATTTTTTCCTGCAGGCCTTTCAAAAACAGAGTTCATTAGCAGAAATAGAGATTGATTCATAAAATACTTGTTAGTAACATGAGAATTCTCTCCAAATCTCCAATCCTCAAATACGAACTGAAAAAGTAAATTAACATGAAGAGTATCTGGGGGATTCTACTCTTCACCAAATATGTTCCTTGCTTAGGAAGAGGATTGTTTGATGTGATTTGTCATGGGCTTGCTTTGGGCAGCCATTTAAGAGAAGGATTGCTAATTACCTGCAGTGCACAATGACAGGCCCTCTGCCCGGTGATTCCACCCTGTCCTCTTCTACATCCAGCATGAGCTGCAGCAGAGGTTGAGCACTGTCAGGGGTTTTGTGGTCAGGCCAGGATGTGTACCAGTAGTGCTTCACACTCCGGGACTGACTCCCTTGCTGAAAATAACATGAAGATTTTATATGTGCACTTTGTGGTGAACAATTCTTTTTATCTCTCTCAATGTTATGGTAAAAGGCAGTAAAAATGTTAAGAGAGATTTAACAATTTATTTTTATTTTTATTTTTTTTAGACTCAGAGGATGCAATTGCAAGGAACAGCCATGCTTCCAATCACCCAACTGTAAGAAAGATTTGTGCACCTGACAACTTATCTCTTTTTACAGCTATGTAAGTTCTGCTCTGTCCATCTGGCTATTGACTCGCTGACTGTATTGTCAATTGGGAATTGTTAGAGGTCTGTGTTAGATCAGCAATAAGAGCTGGAGAGATTAGCTTGATCCGGGCTTCTGAATCTCTAAATTTTTGTAGATTTCCACTACCTTTGAAGGACATTATCATAAGAATCTGATACTAAAATTGCAAGAGTATTTAAGCTAAAGGTGCAGAAGAACTGTCCTTCTAGATTAATTGAACATCCCAGTTTGTCCAGTTATTCTCTCCAACAGAGGCTGCTACCACTTACTTCAAGAAGCAAAAGGGCTAAACATGGGCTAGAGCAATTTCTGTTCAATGGTATGACTTCTACACACTTCTTACTGCCTGGGCTGAAACTTCAAACAGATTTTTCCAATTCAGTATTTATTGCAATGCTCTGTCAGGAGCAGCAGATGATGCAATCCAATAGCACATCAAGAAATAACTCGGAAGGGGAACATCTGCCTGATTTTGCATAGTTAATGTTTAGTCAGAACCATGAAAGCTTCTTTATATACTCCTTATATTTTTAGCTCCTCAAATGGGCTATAGCTGCACTCAGCACACAACATGAGCACCATACCATTTTCAGAATAATGTCATGCTACTACTTTCATTAACTAAAATCCCTTTACATCACCTTGTCAATGCTAAAAAGGCTTCAAAGCAAGTGTAATTTGAGAAAGTAAAACTTTCACACTCTTTGTAGACTTTTCTATTGCCAGAGTGATACAAAGTAGCAATACAATAGGTGTTCCAGTGCTTTGCGTCTCAATCACACCTTGCAGTTGTGAGATTCGTAGCTCAAGTTGCACCTCCTGCAAAAATTTATACCCTTTATAAAAATCACTTTAAGTTCATGTAACTTTAAAAGAATCAAGCATTAGGAACAATGCTTCTGAGATACAGATTGTTACCTTTATTGTAAGCTGACGGACAGTATAGTTCTCGCATTCTTGCACGCTGTTAACCAGGACTTCAACCTTCCCATAGATCCCTCTTTTTTCTGGCCAATAAAGCACACATTTCTGGAAGGCAAGCATCCATGTTATCAACAAACTGGATCCTGGAGTCATATCCAGATCTAATTTTTACACAGAATGTATTTGTCTGTAAAGTTCTGATGAATTCAACTGAGCTGTTATTCATGTCAGAAGAATTCCTAAATAAGATCTTGCAGGGTTCTTCATGGATCACTTAGGTCTGATTTTCAGGACTTGAGTTTTTAAAATATGTTTTTCTATCACTGAACACTTTAAAAGTTTGGGGTTTTTTATTTTTCAAGGCTCAATGAAGTTCAGATAAAGGAATTATTTTCCACATTCAAAATTAAATTTTTTTCTAGAACATTCTTTAATTCATAGAATTAAATCCATAAAGTTTACTCCTTCCAGATAGGATTTCCTTCTGAGAAGAGATTCAGAATTTGTCCTCTCCTCACAAGACTTTTTACCCCTTTTACTCTCCTGAGCTCTGATACAATAAAGTATGTAAATGTGCCTTTAGATCTTACTGAATTTAATGGAACCTAATGTGCATGTTAAAGTATTTTGCAGAATCTGAGTTGTCTACTTAGTGGAAGTTAATGTTAAAAAAATCTGTCAGTTTTGCTAAAGCCACACAAAATTTTGTACATAATTCTTAATGAATCAATAGTGTTATACTATTTCAGCAGTGTATCTAACAAGCATCTACTAAAAATGAAATTAAGAAGTAGCATTTACAGTAGAAATAATTTTATTTTTCCCCTGCAATAGTTTGCTTATCTTCCAGTCAAGTCTAACTTCACATTCATTTCAGTTGCAGTCTACCTGAAAGCAGACATCCCTGTTCTAAAAATATATGATTACTATCTTAAGAGTGTAAGGTGTCTGAAAGCTACATATTCTGATATAGTGCTGGCCAATCTGAGGTATTCATTAAACAGCAACAACAAAAAAACCAACACAGTTAAAGAAAACCTTTTTGTTAATAACCAATGCATAGGCAAAAAAAAAATCACCAAGAGAACAGACAATTCTACAATAATAGGAATCCTACAAACAACTTGTTTGCATTTCCTCACAAACTTGCTGAAGAAACTGCTATATATTTAGACAGTAGCTTGCACTGTGCAGCAAAATGAAACAAACACTTTCATATAATTAATTGCTATAAGGCATAAATCCCAGTAAATCCTGCTAAAAATGATCCAGAAAAAAATCAGTGAAATGCAAGTCTTTACCACCAGGTGTGATCTTTAAGCTGCTCCTCTACATGATAACCCAATAGCTGATTGAATCGAATCATCTCTGTTCTATAAATACATTTCTAAAAATAGATGCTCATTACCTTAATAGTGTAAGGTGTGTGAAAGCCACATTTTCTGAAATAATGCTGGCCAGTCTGACTGGTTTCCTTCAAATCCTGTCTTTTGCAGAATTACTTGAACATCCTAAATTTGCTGTCTCCCCGAAGACATCAAGAATGGCAATAAAATACTCAGAAATTTGTATGACAAAAAGGGTTCACGAGTTCCACAGTCTCCCCATGTGACACATATAGCTACTATCATCTGCCAGATCTGCAATTCATGCCCCTCCCTGGGAGTGTAGTTTTCAGTGCTAATATGGGAAAAAGAAAAATCTAAATACACAATTGTACCCTGACAATCAACAATAGTTGAGTCAACTCGTGAGACTTCTTGATAAATGTGAGCATGCGACACTCACTACAAAGCCTCCAGGCACTCCAGAAGACTGTTTTTCTTGACTCTTTCCCAGAACTGGAATTGGCAGCTTGCTCTGGGTGGACAATGAAATGGGACGGTTCATTAAAATAACTTTCATTTAACAGTCCATCTACAGTTAGTGAGATACAATGGATAATCTTTAACACAGTTTCCGTGCATCTTTTAAAATTACTGTTTGTTACAGTTTTAAAAAACCAGCCTTGAATATAGAGCTTGGATCAGCTGCTTCAGGCACTTTTAAGAAGAAAGATATTTGGGCTGAATTAACTTGTTTTTGAAAGTTAATTGTAAAAAAGTGATAAAGATGAAAATGGGAGGAATAAAGGTATACAGAAAATAATACAGAAAACTCCAGGAGCATCCACAAAAAAGTAAATTGCCTCAGGCTATTACTTGAAACAAAAGGAAAATCCTATTGGTCTCAAGCAGGTGTATTTTAAACCTGTTCAAAAGCTAGAAACTGTTGTTGAGAAGGCTGCTTTCTAGTCTTATGTCTGTAATTGGTAAAATCTTATTGTATATAGTATAAAACAGAAAACAGGAAAAATTCACTTGTTCTTTTCATCACATCAGCCTCCACCTCCACCCTTTGTGTTGGTCTTCTGTTCTTTGCTCTTCTTTCAGGCCTCTGTTTCCCTTTCAGCATATTAATCTATTTTCTTTCAGACCTCAGTTTCCATTTCAGCATATTAATTTATTATAGCACTTTCTAAGTAGGTCATGTATTTTGTGAGCTTGAAGTTGAAGGTACAATCTTCTATGTACTCAGAAAACACAACAGCTATGAGCAGGATTTCTTTCTTAAGAGATGCTTAAGCTCAAAACAAAAAAGAATTAAAAAAAAATCCTAATCAATTTGCATGGCAGCCAAAAGACTGAGAATCTTCTTACTTTCTTGTGGAAAATCTCATCCTCCTGCCATCTCTCAATTTTCTCCCTCAGATTCTTTTCTATTGTTTTGCTTTTTGCTAAGAAATGATTATTTGTGTTGTTATTTTTCTGATCACGTGCCTCACCTTTTCTTAAAAAACAAAACAAAAAAAACCCCCAAAAACCCGAAACCCACAACATTCCCTGACCCAAACAGGAAGTTTATACAAGAAACAGTATCTCACATGACATTTAATTGATTTCAGCCTTTGTTCTTCTCTCTATGACAGAGTTGCAGGCTTAGGCTCCCTCCATCCCCTGTCCTTTCTTCCTGCGTGCCTCATCCCACACCTGCTGGATGCCAGGCTTTGTAGGACCACTCCTGATGTGAACACTGTAACTGAGTAGGATTTGGCCCTGCCTTGGACATGTGCTGGCACCTGCTATTTTCCACAGTCAGTCTGTGCTCAGGAGCACAGGCTTTTTAACTTGCCAATAGTTCTCCTATTCCAGCCCAGTCCCCCAGTTCTGCTGAATGGAGGAAGACTCTCTCAGCTATCATGTTATTTGCCTGCTCAACTTTCCCTGGATTTGGACTCTGAACAAAACCAGTTTAATAACTCTTATATATTTATGAAGTTGCTTTATTTCAGCTCCACTTCTTGCTTATTTTTCCACATAGATCTGCCAACAAATTTACATCTTAAATATCCTGATAACCAGGCCAACACACAACAGTAATGAGTAATTACAACAAAGCTCCATTTCCAGAATCTCTTTTTCACTCCTGCCCTCCATTTTCTGTAACTACTAACTCAAGCATGAGAAGTATACTTTAATAGGGCATGGAGGATTTGCTTTCATATACTAAAATCTTCAAAGTTAGGACCAAATCTTCTTAAGTTTTTCCAAAAACTAAGACATATCTATAGTGCCAATACTCTATTAATAAGTAATCTTCAAAGAAGCTTAAGTGAATTCTGTAAAAAGTAGGATTTCTAAATTCCAAAATCTACTTTGCTGTGTGTAGATAAGTGTGCCTATAAACCATATGAGAGGAAAAATGTGTTATGAAAACTAGTATGAGCTTTAAACAGTGAGGTAACAATGTTGTCCTAGAAAATTACTGACCAGACTTATATTATCTGACTTGAATAAACACACATTGTTCAGTGCATCTGTCAGTACTGGTCCTTAATTCTTGCAGAATGCTACACTGTATTCTTTATTTATGCTTCCCAAAATATGTTTTCTGGTTAACAGGCAATGTTGCTAACAAGTTTTGAAGACAAAGTAAGTGCTAACCATGAAAAAGAGCTGATACAACAGAAGTCGATAAAGTTCTCTGTAAAATTATATAGAAGCCTGTAATATTCTGACAGTCTACATATTTGTCTAATTTCCATTGCTCAGTTGTCTTGACTAAACTCAATAATAGATGAAGTTTACACATGCCTTGTGGATAAAACTTTGTAAGACTGTGTCTTAAAATGTTACTACACAATTAAAGATGGTCACCTTCAGTGGGTGACCACCATTCTCTTAGAGTGGCATGGATCACCCTTTGGAGGTGACTACTGCTCTTCAGTGACCAGGGAGGATACCTAGATATTAGGTGAGATATATTTTTCCTCATATTAACCCTAAAATTATAGCCTAGAATTCCAAGTTTCTTGTTATTTATTCAGGCAGAAGCTCCTTTGCACAGGTAGACTTCCAATCTGTTCAGGTGTTGAAATGTTACAGATTCTGCTTGAAGTACTCACAGCACCCATAGTTCCTTCAGCATTATTTTTGATTACAAATTGATCTCCTTTTTAAAATAAGAGTTCAAAATTAAAAAGAAAGAAAAGTCAATTTAATGTTCCACTTTTTTTTCATACAGCTGAAATGAACATTGTGCTGAGCATTTTACTTTATATTATACCCTCATCCATTGTACAAAAACTGTTACCACAGTGAGTCTTAATCATTTTTTCATCTCAAGGAAGGAAGGAACTCTACAGAAATCTTTGTTTATCATAATTTCACAGGTTCCCATTTTTACTGCAAACTGCATCTGTATATTGAACTGGGATAGCAATGTTCCAGATACTTTAATTTATGCTAAATAAATGAATTTATTGTTGAGATTAAGGTTTTTATGTGTCTCATTTGAGAGCTCCCTCATTTTACATTATACACTACAGTACTTTATAGCTTAAATGAGGCTGATTTGACATTATACCAATTGAGGAATAGGTCCTATAGCTGAGAATCAGGTATGAGGGTCTATTTGTGCAGTAGTGGATGCTGATAAGCAGATGATTATGCTTTGAAATATGAAAGTATTTGTATGTGTATGTACCGCAGAGGTACCTTCCTGAATATAATGGAAACAAAGCAGACCACAGAGAAGAAAAAATATCAAATGCTGTCATGCTAAATAACATCTGCTTTTGCCTTTTTTCTATAGAGACACTATACTATAAAACAAATACGTCTAACAGTGAAATTAACTTGCTGAGTATAGCCACTAGCCAAGCTCTTTTCAATAGCAAACAAGATTTCAGGAGGAACCTGCTAATGGTGGGAGAGTTCCTAAGGTTTCTAGACAGGGCAGGACAGCTTGTGCAAACACAGCCTCTCTGTATAGCCTGGGAACGATTTGAGAATCCTCACCCTTTCTATTAGGAGGAAATTACCACTGCCAGGCCACAACAATACAGATAAACACCAGTGCCTAGAGCCTGCATAACTCAGGTAAACATAGGGCTTCCTGACATGATGGAAACCACTGGGCACTTCTTTCAAGTCATTCTTCTTACACAGTGTCAGATGTGAGTGTTTAAACAGTCAGCATTTCCTCAGTGAAATACTTATTCTTTTGGCCAGTTAGGCTGGGGTAAGTTTTCTACATTTTCAGGAGTAATTTTTTTAATGTAGGCTTCTGGACACTTGTTTGAACAGTCTAGTGTAAAATGGCACCTGGCTTGGAAATACATCTTGGGATATTTTACAGAACCAACCTACTTTTTACATACATCTTTCTTAAAATCTACTGGATTTTTCAAGTTCATGTTAGAAGCCAAACTCATAGTGACCAAGAGCCAAGGAGTGCTCAAAGACAGAAGAAAGAAGACTATGTCTGCTGAGTCCACATTTGAATGGACCAGTGAGTTTGAGCCCTGGGAATGAACTCGGGACTTTGGTCACTTGATCACACAGACTGGGAACTTTGCCTGAATAAACTATTTCTCTGTCAACACATGCTTTAGAGTTTGAAGAGTAGGGATCTGAGAGGAGCAGGTTACTATGGCCCCGGTGCTTAGCTGGCAAGCTGCTGACACTTGGTTGAGGCACCTCCCTGGAGCTGGTAATTGTTACCAAGTTCTAGCAGTATGGGCTCAAGAGAAAGGTCAGACTCCTTTATCACAGAATCACAGAATATTAGGAGTTGGAAGGGACCTCTAAAGATCATCTAGTCCAACCCCTCTGCCGCAGCAGGATTCCCTAGACCAGGTCACACAGAAGTGCGTCCAGATGGGTTTTGAATATCTCCAGAGAAGGAGACTCCATAACCTCTCTGGGCAATCTGTTCCAGTGCTCTGGCACCCTCACGGTGAAAAAATTCCTACGTGTATTCACACGGAATCTCCTATGCTTCAGCTTACAGCCATTGCCTCTTGTCCTGTCACTGGGCTTCACTGAGAAGAGCCTGACCCCATCCTCCCGACACACACCCTTCACATATTTAAAAGCATAGATGAGGTCACCCCTTAGCCTCCTCTTCTCCAAGCTGAAGAGGCCCAGCTCCTTCAGCCTTTCCTCATAAGGAAGATGTTCCAGCCCCTTCATCGTCTTTGTGTCTGCCTCTCTTTTGTCTGCAAGCCCTGCAAATCACTTTCTTAATATTCAGTCTTCTAGAACAGAGATCTGTGTTGGCCCTCTGCATGGGAGAGTGATTTTCATACCTGATGTTTGACAGTCACAAATATGGACTCTGGTGCTATCAAGGAAAGCCTGGCTACAGTTTACATGAATACTAAATAAATCTACTAAAGATTATAGTTGGGAATCAATCCCAAAGTCACAGAATGTACAACAGGCAAGTTAGATGGTCATTAGCAATTAAAATGCACTTGTCATCTCTACTTGGTACTAAGGTAAAGAGCCATGTATTTCCATTCTGGTTAAGGCCCTCCATGGTATTTGCATCTGGGAGTCCAATCTGTATTTCTAGGATGGTCCAGAAGATTTGTAATATCTGGAATGGATTCAAAACCTGACATTATAGCAAACTGCAAACTTGAACCATGCCAGGAAACTTCTAAATATAACAGAAAGTTTTTATCTTCCAGAAGGTAACAAGTACAAAGATACCCAACAGAAAAATGAAAAAATGATGAAAAATTATGAACCCAGCAGCACAGATCTAGAAAATGGAATTACTTTTTGCTTTTTTTTTTTTTTTAACACATCTCATGTTCTTATGATTGCTATGCAATTGCAGTTGGTGCATTTGGCTACCCCAACATTACTTCTCACATTGCTTATTAACAGAGAGTACTTAAAAGGCAGTTATCTGCTAGCTTCCATATCTTTCTTACGTATCTGTTAAGGTCCTTTCTGCAGTATGGAGCCATAGGAATAATTTTTCAGTTTGACTAGTTGTCATACCTCATTTTTTTCTTTCAGCTTTGTGATCATAACAATGACAGGGCTGTCTTCTTGCCAAACCATCTGCCAGAAATCATTCACGGTATTAATCATGGGTCCCTGGGTTGCAATGAAAGCCTTCTCTTTACCTCCATATCCCTGGTTTATAAACAGATACAAAAGCATGTACTTTAAATTCACATGGCTGACCAAAATTGCAGGTGAATATTTTATAACAGTCAAAAAATTAATCTGGAACTTAAAAAAAAAATAAATATTTATACTGAAAACAGTTATTAGTAACAGTAGAGCAGATCAGAAATTTTTCAGTAGAACAGTTTTTCCTCTGGAAACTGCTGATTCAACCGACTGAAATGGTCCTAAGAATACACTAATCCCTCTCACATTTCCCTGTTTACTTGGCTTCTTCTAGCTTACTCTGTTCTGCAAGTTGTTGGGGCTTTCCATCATTCGTTGGTGCTTTAATCCATGATTTATATTGCTGCAGTATTTACAAAATAATTTACAGTTAACAAGCCACAGGGCAAAAAGAAGAGAACTATAAATCCAGTTTCTGCAAGGAGTCATGAGAGGAAAAAAAGATTTAAAAAAACATGAATGCTTGTGGAGTCAAAGACTCTGCTGTTCATTTTTGCTAAAGGAGAAGAACCTTTATGAGACCTTACAGAAGGGACAGCTTGCCAGTATAGGGAGACACACAAGTGTATAGGAGGTCAAAGAAAGGTCAGGCAAACAGTGAGAAAGCAGAGGAAAGGGAAAGGCAAGAAGAAATGGGAAAAACAAGAGATCGCCTCCTTATTTTTCAGGTGAGAAGGAGAATTTGTGAGTTTTTGCAGTGACAGGGTGCCCAAAAGTAATGCAGTTCAGGAGAGCCTGGCAATGTCTGAAGGGGATGAGAGAATGGAGAATGGCTCATGGTGGTGTGGTACCCTAGCCATGCATTTTCCTTTTGGGTGCCTTTCTCCCTGACAGCTGTTACTCAATTGCATGGACCAACAGGATAGGTCCTCAACTGGTATAAACAGTATTCCTACTCAGCAATCTGCCTGAACATACTTTATCCAAGACCATCCTGGGTCTGTCAGGATCCCAGAAAGCCTAATTCTGTTGCATAAATGAAAGTGAAATTTCATTTCATTGCTGGGTTGTATTTGTTTTGCAGTTGCTAACAATTCAATCAGTGTTAGTAGAAGGAGAAATCACCATATATTTACCTGAAGGGTGGTAGCATGGGGAAAAGGGAGACATCAAAGGACCCCAAACATGGCCTGACTGCTGGAAGAGTTGCTCTCCAAAGAGAACCGCTCAGCTTATTTACATGATGATGTCTATCATACAAAACATGGAACGTATAGTACGTGAAGTGTGGAAGGGTAAAGGGCATAGAGTGTGTGTATGTATATATTCATGTACTGTTATTTAAATAAGCAACATCATCATAGATCTCTGGGGCCAAATTTCAGTTGCATTATTACATTTATTCCAGCTGAGGATCTGGCACATAACTCTAATCAAAACATTTTCATTTTTCAGGTAGAGGACTACACTGCTAAAGTATGACTGAAATACTTTCTTAGTAGTCTACTCAGCATACACTGTGCCACGAATTCAAGAAAGATCTATGTGTGCATGTGAGACTGAGGATTATAACACAGCTGACACTTAGAAATAATGCTTTTCAACAGAGTTTATGCTGGTAATGTCATTGTGTCATGTAAATATTCAATATAGGGAGTGAAATGTGAACAACCGTGTGTGCTGGTGTACATGTGTGTATTTAACTTATCTGTTTATGCTCCTTTTCACAAATGTGTGACAGTATTTATCAAATTACATAACTGATTTTTTCAGGACTATAAATTGATACAGTTATTCATGAAAAACAGACATCACTACTGAACTTGTTTGTGTATAACATGACTGCAACAAGCGACCAAGCAGCTTATATTGCTGTTTACTCTGATCTTCTCTTTACCAAAATACCAGTATTTCTGTCACTGTTAGAAGGTAACCCTCTTTTCCTCACTATAAGGTAGTAGGAAAATATTAAATGGTAAATACTGAAGTAAACAAATCATAATGCATGTTTCTTAATGTTTTTTATAAAATATTTGACAAAATATTCTCTTACTGCAACCATTTTAGACCATTCATGGCAATGTGGTCTTTGTTACAAATGGATCATGAAAGTATTTCTATTACACCAATGCAGACAAAAAGATTAAGAATTATCAATGAGAGTGGGTAGAAATAAAATGAGTGGCACCTTGGCAAAATCAGCTATTCATGTGGAAAATCAAATATTGTCTCAAAAGCACATGAAGAGTGTATATTTACTTACCCTAATGTAGTTAGCATTTATGTAGGTACTCAAGGAGTCAGATGGATTTTTTGGTTTCAAATACACTCTGCTTAGAGGATCTAAGAGCACAAGGAATATGGAAATTGAAAAGAAAACCCATAATTAGAAGATTTTTATAGAGAATCAAAGACTTGTTGAAGAAAATAATCTACTGTTATTTGGGGTTTCAAGCACTAAAGCATTATGCATCAAATTCTTCCCTCTGCAAAGGATCATCATGTATAACTGAAGTACACCTATATACTGGACAATGCTGGACTGCATAGAAGTATCTCAGCAAGCTGTGAGCATTGAAACAACACTCAGGTCCAGAAAATGTTTAACAGTGTATAGTCTGTCTGTGTTGAATATCAAAGTGACCAGCCTAGACTGCCTCTGAATCCTGGTTTGTATCATTGTAGAATGCTAGACAGTTACATCAAGTACTTTGGATTCAACTTTGATATCTTTGCCTGAATCTGTACTGTTCCAAGGACTACAGTTGGTTTTAAGTGAAGAAAAGCTCCCACTGCTTAGGATGAAATCAGGTATGTGCTTTTTTACCAATTTAAATTCACTGTAAGTGGCTGGACTAGGTAATCTGTATCCTTCTATTCAGTCCTGTGTTCTCACAGGACATCACCTGTGACCATTCATGTGTACTAGCCTGGAGACAATGCCAAAATACAGGAACGTTTTCCTCACACTCTTCTTTCCTTCAGTGTCTTGGATGATCTAGAACGGAGTCGGGGCCAGTTCTGTTGAGAACAGAGTGAGGTGCCTATGTTGTGGCTGTCTGGTAGCACAATTTGACTTTCTTCATACTTCTTTAAAAAAAAATTCTAGTGTTAACAAAATGATAGGGAAATATTTGTCTACTAAAAAAAAATCCCAAACCTTTTCTTCTAGCAATTTGCTTAAATATTATATCATCAGCTTTTTGACAGTATACAGACATCTATTGGTTTGCCAATAGTCTCTGGATAGCTGCTTTTCTGAGTGCAACCTAGGCAATGTGTTCAGAGATGCCTAGATGGATGCTGAACTGGAGAGTGGCAAGAATACACTGTTTATTATGTAGCCCTGCTGTTTACACAAGACATATACAATTGATGTACATATGCTATAGCATAAGCTGATGTTTTCAGAGCTGTTTTCGGGTTTCTTTTCTGATTTCTCATCCTGTTCCTAAGAACAAGATAAAACTTTTGTAAATCAAAGGAAGACGAGGGATGATCCCAAACATACTGTAAGTCCTTTTCTCACTGGAGGTCATGGAAGTGTCTTGGACAGGAGTGGAGCCTTTGCAGGACCCAGGCAGGTGTTTTGAAAGTATGCTTCTCAAAATGTGCAAATGCATGCATGACTTCTATTTCAAACTCTGTGCGTGGAAGTCTTGTCCTCTGTGTTAACAGCACAACATGAGTCCTAGATAGCTTGTGTTAAAATCTCTTTGTACTAGCTTTCTCAACTTTTTTTTCTTAGAGCTTGTCTTTTGCCTTTTTTTTGCCTTTCCCCCCCCCCCCCCCCTTAACAATATGAGGACAGGAAACCTCTCATTCCTTTTCAGCACAGAGTGATTATATGCTATTTCCACAAATGCCTCAGGCTACGTGGCCTTGAAAAAAAAAACTAGCTTCCTCTGGCTCACACAATGCCTCTGACTCTGCTGTAGCTTGACCCCTACCTTAAAAAACCTTTTCCAAGCAGACTCAACAGCCAGTTTAATTACCACGTCTTGAGATAAATCCCTCTGCTACTAAGGAGCAGCTAAATCAGTTTCGCAATTTCTGAGACCTCCTTCCAACTCCAATCAATGAAGCAAACACTGCTTCCGAATGGAAATCTTCCTATAAATTAACAGTGCTAATCAGTTATGAAACAGGCAAGTTCTGTAAACTCAGTTCTGAAATGAGGAAAACCTGAGCGCTGCTAAAGATCCAGTGCCACTAAGCAATCATCAGACACAAATGGAAATAATTAGCTTCCTCCTGAATGGCAAATACCTTGGAGGTAATAATCTTTTCCTCAAGGATGGCAAGGTCTGAGAGTATGAAGCTACAGCAGAGAGACACAGATGGTGGCTGCAAGGCTGAATTCATCAGTGTTTGTAAAGCGTCTTGAAACACAGCAGAGCGTTAAGCACTTATAATTACTAATAAAATAATGTCTCCTACTATTTTGACTGTGGCAAAATTTTATGTATCTAAGAAGTCTGGAATAGCTCTTCCATTAGAGTAGGAGCAGCTCTCTCTGACTTTAACAAGTCAATATCAGCCTGGATTTACCAGGCTGGAGGAGGAATAGGAAGCTGTTAAAGGGGCTATAGCTTGCCCCCATGAGACTGTCCAATGCAGGGAACAAGTGGAGCTATATGGTGGCACTGCTGGACAGCCTCCCTTGCTGCCATTGATACTGGAGGTTCATCTATTCCATGAAAACCACTTTGTCATGAAGACACTAGGCTTTGTCCCATTGCAAAGGCTGTATTTGTAGCTGTCCTTAAGGTATTTCTGTTTTGTGAACAGGAAAGGAAGATGAAAATTTTGTGAGGGAGACTGCTTTCACACTTACAGCTCAAATTAACATAAATCACAGAATCACAGAATGTCAGGGGTTGGAAGGCACCTCGAAAGATCATCCAGTCCAACCCTCCTGCCAGAGCAGGATTCTTCCTTAACCAGGAATCGAACCCAGGCCCTGGTGGTGAGAGCACTGAATCCTAACCACTAGACCACCACTTCTTAAATCTTTCAGATGTTGAAACATTTTGAAATTTAACCACTTTTATATTGGCTGGCTTTGATTGCAGTCTATAAATGAATTAAGGATCTGTTATTATTTAGTAAATATTGTAAGACAGGATGAGGAAGAATCATATCACACTGCATTCCCAGTCTCTGTCAGGTAGGGAATAAGTTATTAGTCTTGTAAATAATACAACTGCCTCAAAACACCTCATGTACAAAGCACCTGTAAACTATGCATAATTTTTAAATCTCATCTGATTCATCTCATGGCACTTCCAATATAATCCAGGATTCTCAAGTGGAAGATTTAATAGATTTATCATGGTGAGTGCTTCTGCATTGTAAAACATGCAGCATTACAAAATAAAGTTTCATTTGCTCAGAGGGAAACTTTCTTACCTACAAAAACTAAAGTCTAGCTAATATCCATTTACATTTTTAAATATTCAGTCTAATATAGGTCAATTATTATAATACTGGCTATTTATAAATATTACAGATGTTATTATATGGGTGACCACAACTAGGATACATTTCACTGACTCACAGAGACATAAAAAAAATGCTTTGATGAACCTGTGCTGAATTCTGCTAAGATTAAAGATATTTTTCTCCTTCTGCTTTGTGAATATGCTTGTTTCTTTAGTCTTTGAAAGTTTGTTGGTGATCCTATTGCTTTCAGTAGGGAGCAGGACTGGTGCAAACATGACTGTTCATAGTTAGGACTGTAGTGCAAGGAAGCTTGAAAATTCTCCTCATCACAGAATCACAGAACGTTAGGAGTTGGAAGGGACCCCGAAAGATTATCTAGTCCAACCCCCCTGCCACAGCAGGATTCCCTAGAGTAGGAAACACAGAAACGCACACAGACAAGTTTTGAATCTCTCCAGAGAAGGAGACTTCACAGCCTCTCTGGGCAGTCTGTGCCAGTGCTCCAGCACCTGAACAGTGGAAAATTTTTTTCTTGTATTCACACGGATCCTCCTATGCTTCAACTTACAACCATTGCCCCTTGTCTTGTCACTGGGCTCCACTGAGAAGAGCCTGACCCCATCCCCCCGCCACCCACCCTTCACATCTTTATAGCATTAATCACGTAACCCCTTAGTGTCATAGAATCATAGAATGGCTCGGGTTGGAAGGGACCTTAAAGATCATCTAGTTCCAACCACCCTGCCATGGGCAGGGACACCACATGCACTAGACCAGGTCATCCAGGGCCACATCCAGCCTGGCCTTAAACACTGCCAGGGATGGGGCCTCTACAACGTCTCTGGGCAACCTGTTCCAGAGCCTCACCACCCTTTGGGTAAAGAACCCCCTTCTCATCTCCAGCCTAAATTTCCCCTCCTTCAGCTTGCAGCCATTCCCCTGTGTCCTGTTGCAATCAGACCAGGAGAAGAGTCTCTCTCCTTCTGCCTTATAATCCCCTTTCAGGTACTGAAAGGCTGCTATAAGGTCCCCTCTAAGCCTTCTCCTCTCCAGGCTGAACAACCCCAATTCCCTCAGCCTGTCCTCGTAGGGGAGGTCCTCCAGTCCTTTGATTATCTTTGTGGCCCTCCTCTGGACCCGCTCCAAGAGGTCCACATCTTTTTTATGCTGAGGAGCCCACTGTACTCCAGATGGGGCCTTATGAGGGCAGAATAGAGAGGCAGAATCACCTCCTTAGACCTGCTGGTCATGCCTCTACTGATGCATCCCAGGACACGGTTAGCCTTCTGAGCTGCAAGTGCACATTGCCGGCTCATGTCCAGCTTTTTGTCCAGCTTTTTGTCTATCATGATCCCCAAGTCCTCTTCTCCAAGCTAAAGAAACCTAGCTCCCTCAGCTTTTCCTCATAAGGAAGATGTTTTTCCAGCATCTGTCTATAAGCTTGCATAATAAAGTTGTTCATATGATTTAAATTTAACTTTCCTCTTGTCCCTGCCAGAGCCAGGTTTAGCACAAGTACTTCAAGCAACAGCTTGTGGATTTGTGGGTCTGACCTGCCAAGTGCTTTTTTGTCTTCATGTAACTGTGAATCTGCTGTTCTGCTGTATTTTCATGCAGGCTTTTGTCCTGAGCGTAGTCTTCAGAAATAGGTAAGCAATAACATCCAGGTACCTTGGATGTGTTGCACTGATAAAGATACCTACAGAATAGTGTTAAGCCACTTGCTCCTTAGTAAGCCAGAGTCCGCGCATGCACAGAATCACCATGGGAATTCTGCTTCTGGTTTGAGGTCAAAAAGTGAGATAGGAAGGTGAAAAGATACAGAGCATTGAAGCTGAGGTCCTGTTGCAGGGGTATTTAGCAGGGCCTTGCAGGAGACAAGCCGGTAAAGGTGAAGATGTGGAGAAAGAGGATAAGGAGGGAGAAGTGGGGCTGGTGTTCTGCCACAAGGATGTCTGCCTGCAGGATTGAGAACCTGCACAGAGCGGGTGAGAAATGATGTAGGTGGATACCAGAGGGAATGCAGCTGAGGATACAGAGTGAGGTTTAGAGGACGGGTGGGTGGGGTCATAGTTAGGAACAGTGATTTTAAGGAACTGTTTACCCACTTGCCTCTGACCCCAGGCTGTCTCCTCATTAGTTGTATTAAAATCTTATTATAAAGCAAATAAAACTTAAAGAGTCATCCTAGTGTTTGCATAAGTGTTGACTACGTTATACTGCAGCTGATACATCTTTCATAAAAATGTAACATTTCCTGCACTTTATAGTTTTCCATACAGAATGTTTTTCATTAGGCATTCATTTTATTTTACATGAGTGTGTCTGGCTGGGCAGTATCTATTAACAAGAACCTGCCCTCATGCACCCTGTCACAGAATTATCTCTTAGAAAATGAGATCATCCTCCAGAGCACAGAGGGTGGAGCTGGCAGGACTGGGCATTTTTAGAAGATAATCCATCATCTCAAACATCACTTGTCACTACAGGTGCCCTGATCCAGGAGACGCACCCAGCACTGGGAATGGAAAAGCTGATGTGGGTGTACAAAGCAGCAGGCTGATATCATCTAAGCAGGAAACCAGGAAGGCTGTCCTGTTTAATCACTCAAATCATTTGAAAACCCTCTTGGAGTGGGTGTGGGGTGCATGAGTATTTATTATGAGTGTACGCCTCAATCTTCAAAATATCTTTAAAAAAGCCTGGTTCTAACACACAACAGACCTTTTGATTTCTCTCATGGATGGTTATAAAGTGCCTGGCAGTGAGTAGCTGTGGTACATACCTGCTTGGACTGAAAATGTGCTGTGGAGTTAGAACTGTGTTCCAGCTAAGTGGAGGTAAAAACACAAAGGCATGTGGGTTCTCAAAGCTCATCAGCATCAACCATGGCCCTGCTGTTGTGTCCCGATTCAAAACACATGCTGCAGTGGAATATGAGTAATTTCATTTGCAAGGAATTGCTGAAGGCGAACCTGATGGTCACTGAGGCAACTCGGACACAAGATGCTGTGGGAAGAGAAAACTCCTTCCAAAAATCTGTCTGTCAGGCGGAGGGAGGCTTGGTGATATCCTGACTCCACTTCAGCAAAAGCACTGCTGTCGTCAAATGGGTCAGGATTTCACCCTCCATGTACATCCTGTTGACACTGGGCCAGACTATAAGGGATGCTGAATTTTCTGATTTCTTAGTATATAACTTGCATTCCGTTACTTACTTTCTTAATTCCCTTTAACATTCCTCAACTGCACTCAGATGCGCACAGCTATTGGTTGCAATAGATGAACTAATCTTGAAAATAATGGAAATTTTCCTGCGGGCTGAAGGGAAGTGAGGACTCCACAAAGTAAGTTTCCTTCCCAGCTATATATCACATTTCTGAGACTAATCCTGAGGCTGAAGGCCATCAGTTTTCATTAGTTTGACTCCAAGACGTTTGCATAATGTGAACAAATTACAATGCGTTCAAGCTCACCAGGAGACATCTTGCCATTTAAAGTACGTGAATTTGCACGACTAACATAAAATATAGGCCTACATGCACATTATAGAGAAGATTATATAACAAATTTCTATTTGGTAGGATACACTGTCATTCTAAAAGTATTCTTCATTGCAAGCATAAACCAAGGGGTGTGTTTACATTTTTATGTGGGAGTGTCCTCCAAGAATTTGAATCTCTGAACTTTTTCACTTTGATGATGTCAAAATCTGTAAAAACTATTCATGCCTACATTTACTACAATGTTAAAACTTCTGCAACTTATTCTGAAACTGAACACAAACCAAAATAATTAATAAAAGAGAACTGGAATGTGGGATTTCTGGAGGAAAATGGACGTATAGTTGACATACTGTGAGCAATCCTGGACATTGTCTGACAGGATTCTGTTCCCATCTGAAAGCATGCTCTTTGGGACACTGTTATTATGAGAAAGCATGCAACCTCAGACTCTTTACTGTGTGAAAGTATGCTGAGAGAGCATACTCAAGGACAGCGTGTTTGTGCAGTAGCAAAACAAGGAGATTAACGGCCTTTCCACCTGCAACAACAAGAACCTGACAGGAGGAGTCAGAGGTGGAGATTGATGCCTTGTGGACAGTAGGTCTTAGCAAATCATATGTAATGTTTAGGCTTGTAGACAATGCATGCAACCAATTGTAGTCTGAGCTATCACGTGGCACATATGTAGAAAATGTATTTAAGTAGAGTGTGTGTTTAATAAATCGACTGATTGCCGAATTCATAGTGAATCGTGTGCAGAGTTCGGGACTTCCGCGTCAACACTGGAACATCTCATTATCCACCAACAAATGTTATCTAAATAGTCGCATTTCAGAGAAACATGTATTTGGAAGGAAAACTATTCCACTGAAAAGTTTTCAATCACCTCCAATTACAGCAAAGCAATTGTTACTTAGTAAGAAATAAAGAACTTGGGCCAATGAAAATACAGAAGCAGTATAGCAAAGCAATAACAAGTTTATATCAATGATGAGGCAGCACTGTGAGAGTGGGTTTCTTACTACTGTAAACAGATTTCCACAAAGCCAGTTGGTGCATGGATAAGAAAAAAAACCAAACCACCAAAGGACTTACAAAGTTGGAAGCCTTCTACAAGAAAGGACAGGATGCACTTGCTTTTTTTGTCTGAGGCACTTGATACTGGACAGGTTCCCAAGTAGCTTGACAAAACCAGAGGGAATTCAGTGATTGCAAGACAGTGCGGGATATGATGGAGGCAACAGTCTTGCTCCTCTCATCCTCCAGACTGAGAGAGCCACTGCAAGGTGTGGCAGACCCATCTCTCTACCCATCTGCCTGAGCTGTCCTCCAGAGAAAACCAGCATGCACCCAGGATGCATTTCAGCATGTGGTTGGGATGCTGCCAATGTGTGTATTGACTAAGGCATCCAGTGAGAGTTCTGCATTTTCTGGTACTACAGCACTGGGTTTTTGTTATCTTTCCACTTAGCCCATAAATACACATGAATGGGTACGCTACTATCAGAGATAAAGACATCTAGATTTTCACAGCAGTATGTTCTTAAATCAGGACTAAATGTCATAGAAGGAAACCGTGGGCTAACACACTTACTTGGCAAGATTGTTTTGTAGCGGTTTTTAGTTCCATGACTCGGGATGTCAATTTCTTTGGGATCCACAAAATTCATTGGTATTTCCTATAAAAAATAATTAAATCAGATTGGTGTTTCCAAAGGAGCCACGCAGGAAATTATCACCAGAAGGCCATCTGCTGTTACACAACTGTCTTTGGACATCAAAGTTATTAAGAAAAAAAGTGGTTCCCACCTCAAGTCTGTCAACACCCTTCCTTTAATAAGCACAGGGAGTTGCATATTGAAGGGGTGACTTCCAAGGAACACTTCTGATGAATTATTAAAAGGAAAGATTTTACAGGATTAGGAGAGAGGTTAAAACACACAACAGTCTTAGGGAAGCGGAGTTGAAAAGTGCAGTACTGTAACAGAAAAGTGTGACATTTAACATAACTGGGGGAAGAAATTTCAAAATAATTAAATACTAATATATGGCAAAGATTTTTTTTAATTTTGTGCAAAGCCCTTAACAATGCCAGTCAAAGACCTCACTTGCTTTTTATGGAAACTGCTAGAATAAAGTGCCTTCGCCTTATGCATAGAGTGACCCAAGAGTGTTATAAAAATCTGAAGCTATTTCTCTTGATTCACATTTTGACCTTTAAGTGACTGTTTTACACTGTCTTCTTTAAGTACAAGAAGTGTAAGTAACTAACGTGTCAGTTTACTTGAACTTCCAAAAATACACAAATGATAAAACTCCTGATTGACTTAAAATTATTGGTTTTTAAATTTTTTGTCAGCATGAAGAGTAAAAATCTTCCAATTTTTCATTGAACAAAATGTTTCATTTGGTCTAAGGAGGGAGGAAAAATAATACTGATTTTGAGGTGTAAGGGTCCATCTCTGTATAAACCTCATCCCCATTCCTTCAGGTCAAACCATCGCTCCTCTGTCCTGTTTGTGATGCTCCTTTCTTCCTCCATGGAACTAGAAAAAGAACTTCTCCCCCCCTTCCTCCACATACCCACCTCTGATTTTCACCTCTTTCTTGGGTGAAGGATGACCTCTGTAAGACTCTTCCCCTTGGCCCTTGGGCTCCAAATTGTCCTAACTGACTCTGGTATGGGCTAGTTGGCTGACCTAGAGCTTCCATGGTTCAGTTCTGGCTTAGTATAAATACCACCAGTGCATGGCTTCTTAAAGGTTTTCCCACTGAACTATATACCAAATGAGAGACAGCAGTGTGTTAAGCCTGTGTTTAATGTGATCTACATATATCTTCTACAGAGCCTGGAAAAAGATGTGTGAGGAAGAGTCCTCTGCCTGCATAGCAAGAGGCAGTGGTCAGTGTGGCTCTTCCAGCCACCTGGTTTTCCCCCTCTCGATGCCTGTTGGATTTTAAAACAGTTCATCATTTGGTGAGTTACTGACGGAGACAGAAATACCACCGAGTTGAAAACAGAAATGCATTTCTCTGGGCCAACAACATAAATTAATAACATTTATCACTTACATCCTGTAAACACTTTCTAGTCAGTGGGCTCCTCCCAGTAGTAAGTACTTGGAGGCCAAGGGCACAGTCAGAAATCTGACAATACATCATGGATCGCAACCACAGACAAGTCATTTATTTGGAAAATGAAAGCAAGAGATTATTCCATGTGGAACAAACAAACAAACACCCCCCAGAATTTTATGGAGATAATGTTCCCACTAACATGGGGAAAAATAAGCCCAGCAGCTTGCAAATAGTATCAACCCATGCAGATTAACATACAAAGTCTGTAGCTATATAGGCAATTTATACTAATTTGTTTTATTGAACATACGTACATATTATACATAATTAAATAATTACAAACCATGTATAAACTGCACATATGTGCTCAGCTGCATGCATGTAATTATAGATGTGTGTGCATATATGCCTTTGTTCATGAGCTACACTTCACCACTCTGGGCAATACGCCTCTAATAACAGCTATTCTGGCTCACATTAGCCTTTAAGTGCTACAACTGTTCATACACTCAGAGAGATATGATTTGGATCTCTGAAAACATTCAAGAAAATGTGGCAACATTTAGGAAAATTCAGGCAGATATTCATTATGCCCATCTCTCTATTTTTACAAGAACCAAATTTAACAATCTGACACTTTGCCATGCAGGACTATTATTTTCTGATTCAGTGTTTTAGGAATAATGTATTTTTTTTGTTCTGTTACCAACTTCAGAGACTCTAGTTTTTGAATAGTAGCAGCTCAGGCTTCTAAAGAAGTATATGCTGGGCAATTTATGTGTTTTCCTCCTTGCAAATCAGGTTTATTCTCCCCAGTGAAAATAGCCAGCCTTTTTGTCAGCATTAAAAAAAATGGAAAATAGCCCTTCTTTCTTAATAAATATTATGGAAAAATATTTTAATGGAAACTTACTATTTTTTTACAGTAAAAAGTAAAGTTAATGCCCCATTAATTGTTATTTTAAAAATTAAATATTAAGTAAATAACTTAAAATTAGCAGAAACTGCTCATGTTTCAGTTTTCCATTGAAAAATTTCCATTTCTCTACTTTTACACACTTGGAAGGTTTTCACAGGAACTAATAATTTTAGTCTCAAGAAGACTGTCTTCTTGTATCTTTTTAGCTAGTTAAAACAAGCTGAGTGAGCAGAACTGTGAGGGTTATATATTGCGTTCTTTACATGCCTCAAGTTCCAACTGAAGCTATGATCTGCAGCAAGGAAGATATTAAACAGATATTGTTACACAGCTTCATCTTAAAACACATTTAAAAAAATAGAATAGCCAAGTCATGATCTTTTCAATAAAATTCTGTGGAAACACTGAATGGCCAAAATTCTGTGTGCTGTGCCCCTCTGAGGTACAAATAAAACATCTGTATTGCCCCAAAGCTGTGCAAGGATGCCATGTGAGATGATTGAGTTAATTGGATTCCTTGGAGGTGCTGAGTTGTCTGTACAAACTGTCTCCTAACATGGTTGGTATAAGGATGATAAAGTTATTTATTCTAGCTTTCCTACCTAAGCATCAGAATGGCAGAGAACCAATGGCATAACTGGTGGTAAATGTTGGATGATTATAATTTTTTCCATGTACAATGTCTGACCAAGTTTTGGTAAAACAACTGAAGGATTTATTTTTCTTTATCAAATGTCTTTTTCTATAAACTGGGCTTTTAAAGGTGAATAAAAGGATTGCTTCATAAGATGTAATTATTCATAATAAAAACCTATTTTTAGAGTGAGATGGCACTCATCCTCTATTCTATTGACTTACATTCACAAATTGAAAACAAAATGATACCCAAGGGATCACGTGCTCTGGCATGTTTAATAAGAACTGAATTTTTTGCATGTCTTTGTTAGACCTGTAGTATGCTCAAGGGGATTTATAGATCTTCCTGCTTTTACACGCCTTGTTAGAATACACATTTCTATGTAGCTCAATTTATGAAATTTGAGCTATTAAACCAGTCTTAAAAATGTTTCCTTATTTAATTTAGTTTGATGATGAGTTGTAAAAGCTGAAACAGTTAAGCTAAGCTTGGATTGGGAAGTTGGTTATGTTAGGTTCCTCCTCTCTGGTACCCTCCGATAGCTGTTGGCAGCAAGACATCTGAGGGAACTAGGATAAGACAAGCTTTTCTTTGCATTGTTGTGGTCACCTGATACTCCTCTTTTAGCATAAAACATCACAAATAATCACTTCATATTCTCCTCATTTCTGATAGCCTCCTTCATCTGTCTGTTTTACAACTTCAGTTTTTTTCAGGTCTTTTTAAAGTAATATGTAGTAATGTGTTTTCCCTAAGTTTTTCTGCTCTGACTTGTTTCTGCCTGGTTGCTATTTTCATTTTAGATTCTTACTCTTTTTAATATTAAATATACTTGCAGGACACTTCAGATTTTTTGGTCTTGAGTGTATTAGGCTTGACATGTAGACCAACTGATTGTCTGCTCAAAAGGTAATTTATAGCGACTAAAATTTTAGTCTTCAAATTGCAAACATATGTGATGTTTACATGGGAATAAACAAAATCAGTCTCCAATTGTTACTGTTTTCTGTCATCACAGCCTTTATGATCTCTTTGAAACTGTCACAGTCTTACAGTCTTGGTTGTTTGTATTGTAGCTCTAATACAACATTTATCCCATCTTATGAATGGGACTTCAAACCAGGAGGAATATGTGTTATCCATAACTTACTTGTGTCTTTAGTGCATAAACATAAAACATCATGATTTGTACCTTGACATTAAAGTGTCACCCAATTATTTTTTTCCCTACATTTTCTGTATTAATTACGTCAAAAATCCTCATTTAAAGCTTGTTGTCAAACTCACCATGAACTCTGTTTGAAGTAAATGAGAGCATGCAACTGCATCTCGAAGCTGCTCCCGCGTCAGGACTCGACCAGCTGACTGGAGGTATTCCATTGCTACTTTCTCTCGTGGGGTTGGCACAGTGACGAAAGGTTCAACGCTTCCCAAACTGCTCATATCCAAAGTCAGTGAGACATTGGATCCTCGTCTGTGTAAGAAAATAATTAAACCAGCTACATCAGATCTGTGATACTGTAAGTCCCACACTCATGTAGCTAATCCTGAGTTATTTATGCACCCTGGCTTTCTGTGGAGTCACTGGGAGATTTGGATATGCAAAGACTGCAAGATTGGTTTCACTGGAAGTATTGGGTGACCAGAAAACCAAGATTTTATGTATGATGCTACCTCTCAAATTTAACACCAATGTTGTAAGAATAGTATGCTAGGGAGCAACAATTTGGATTTTTCTTAGACGTTCCTCATATGCTACTGAATTGTTATGAATGTCTAATGTGAAAGTGGGATCTTAGTAAGGAAGAAATGTTTCATAGAAAAAAAAAATAGGGGATATGTTTCTAACTGATATATATAACCACCTGGAAATAAATTTGCAGTTATGTCTGTTTTGTGTTTAAGAATCTAATCAAATTAAGTATATAGAATGGAGGGGGGAGGGAAAAGTAATAAATCATCAGAAATAGTGGAAAGGCAATACAAACATTGTGTGACTCCCAAGATGATGGACAATGACTTGTGGTTAGGTAAGATAGAAGAGAGTGGCAATAAAACTCAATGAATGAGCTTTGTCCCCAGAGGAGGCATGCTCACAGACTCAAGAGGGTTTGTCTGGAAATGCCAAACATCTCTGATAGGACAATCAAATTCATCAACATTTCATGTTTCTACAGGAAAATAAAGTTGGATTCAACAACACCTTTGAGTCTTGAAAATACAAGTAAAGCACACTTCTGTGTGCCCGGTACAAGTGCTACTCTCTGCCGCTTTCTCCAAACAACACTAAAGATAATGGTATTTTTTATGGTTTCAACCCATCAATCAAATATTATCTACTCAGCCTTTAACTTTAGGCATATTGATTGCAATAAATCTATGCTTTGTGAATTGTGATGACAACACACGTTTGTAGGCATCAATCAAAGTTCTTGTGTTTACTAATCAGAAATCAGTACAATAAGACTGCAAGATTCGGATGTCTGAGCTGGGCTACAGAAGCTCAGCTCCATGTAAGCATCTCTAACATTTACCAAGCAGCTCTGCAGATAATAGAGATATGACAATGCAAGTTCCATTCCTACCTCTGCATGTTTCCATCTGTCCATTAATGTATGCTTATGGAGGAGTTCTTTAAGCTTTTAGTTGTTCTATCATGCTCCAACATATACAACCACCACATAAGATCTCTGTCTCAAGTCTCTCTTAATAGTTGTCTTGCCACATCAGGATACAACTGCACATATGTAGTGGTTAATCTATTATCTTGGTGACCTTATATTTCCTGCCAGAACTCTGTGTGGTTGGATGCATTTCTTGTCAGCAGGAGAACTCCTGCCAGGTGAGTGTGACTGCACATCACTCTGGACTCTGGGGTGTTAAGATACAACAGTCTCTTTTACTCTAATACCTCATATTATTATAAATATCACACAGACATAATCAAATAGTATCTGTGAGGCAAGTGCTATTAATATTGGGGAAATGCTTTCCTCTAGTCTGCAGCAAAAGTTGCTTGTGTTAATACTTGCTTTTTACTGCCCTTTTTTAATTATCAGTGATCCATAGGTATTTGTATGCACACATATTCATGCAGATTACCTGTCTGTGACTCCTTACTTGATACTGGTCTTGCTGTTCTGTTTTCTCATCTGCCACCAGAAAAAGTACCCTAAGGGTTTATTGCTTTCTTCTTTATTTGTAAGCAAACAAATATAACACTTTGTTGTTGTTGTGACAAAACTTCAATGCTTTTATACATGTCAGCAGATCCTTCAGTAATTTTATTTTGAATTAAACCATTTCTATAATGTCAGTCTGCATGAATAGAAATTGCTTTAGTCATTCACCTGTCACTCAGCAAAACTCAAAGAGACAACGGCCAAGAGACAAGACCATCTGGTGGAATTGGCAAATGTCACATTGTGGCATGGTGTCCATAAGCCTATTTCGTTTCAGGTGATGAGTGGGTGATTGCAAAAGCTTTGCTGCCCAGGCCCACAGATGGTAGGAGTGAGTCAGAGACAAAAGCAGAGGTGGGAGAGGCAAGATGGAGCTGAGGCGGCCACAGGCAGCTGACTGCCTCCAGGGGGAGATGGGGACAATTTCTATTGGCATAGGGACGTAGGTGGGGTATGATTTTGCTAATTTTGCTAGGAAGTAGGCAGAAGTGAAGTAGCATTCTGAGCAGAAATTACTATGAACTGATATAGCAATGAGCTACTAGTAGTGCTATGTGGCTCGTTATACAGCCTGCATCACACTGAAGCCCCAGTCAGCAGCACCAGTGTCCATATCCAAATCCAGAACCATGACAGCCTGGGCAGTGGGCACACTGTGAGCCAGATGGAGTGGCCACTCTCTGCTGGACCCTGCAGGAGAGTTCTTGCTGACATACCTGTCCTAGCTCTCCCAGGACTGTCCCCACCCACCTCTGTGGGGGAAGCTGGTCCCCACTTGAAGAAAACATCCTGTTAGACCTGCTGTCTCACAAAAACCATCCCGTGAAAACACCTCTTCTGACCACAACTAGCAATTTATTCCATGGAAAAAGGCAGTCTCTCAAACAGGTGGCTCTGAGGGCATACACCACAAATCCAATCTTTTGAAAACAATCCAGAAATCCACAGAAGAGATGTGCAACGAACTTCTCAAAAGCTGTTTAGGCTACCTTTGGTTGAGAAATGGGTAGTAATTTAGACCCAGACATACTTCGGGGAGAGCCTACTGAGATTTCCTAATATAGAGGAAAAGTATTTGCATTGTTCAGTAACAAAGCACTGTGAAAATGTTAATATTTTCTTTGGCTTTTACATTGTTACAACTGACAGTCTTGGCAAAAAGGTTATTTCCTTTTTAACAACAACAAAAAATATACCTGATCTAATTATAACTTTGAGTTCAGAGCTTTTACCATTTATGGGGATTATTGCTGAATACCGGTGCTGAGAATCAAATAACTTACTCTGGAAATAAGAAATAGTTTTTAGCTGCATATTTAACACATTAAAATCTACACATTGAATAAAAACTGAATACATGGCAGAAAACAGTTTCCTAAAGGACAGACACCTTCTTAGAAAGTCCATAAAAGTAAATACAAAAGATAATATCTCTAAAGGTAATTATTTTATGAAAATGAGCCAACGCTTTTCAAAAATATGTTTTGGTTAATACAAAGATTTTAAGAATGTTTATATTAGCAATCTGACTATTGCCAACATTAATATTAATCACACAGACCTCCTTATTGCATTCAAGACCATGCTGAGAAATATGGCTGAAACCAGGACATATTGCCTCGTCTTGAAAGATGAGGGAGGAACTGAACCCATCATGTGCTTGCATGTCCTAATAGAAGATGCTTATAGTCTCATGTCTTCCTCTAGATTCCTTGGATTCTTTATGTTCCTCCAACAGCTAAATTCTTCACTTTCTGTAGAAAAGAGTAGAAAGAAAGAATTCTCTTCTATCTTTCTACCTGGGTGGAAAGAAGTTAGGTAGTGAGCTCATCTTTTCCCTTTCCCTTATTGGAAGGACTGCACAATGTTAACCACAGGGTAACAAGGAGATATTACCTAAAACAAAGCCCTGTTTTTGGTAACTATCCCTTGTCTCCAATAGGTTTTGAATAAAGAAATCACGTAGCACTTCAAGCGAGATGAGTAATATTTCTTTGATATATATATATATGTATCTATATCTCCTGACTACATACAGGTATATTTCCATTTCAAATTAGAGTGAAGGAGCCATACATTTGGTTTTTTCCCTTATTTCTGAACAACCCTTTACAACTCTTTTTTACCTTCTAAAAAACTTTATAATTTTTACGTTTCCCATGTTAATAGTCTGGGCCAAATTAGAGAAGATTTTGTTATCCTACATCCTCCTCAGCATCCACTGGAGGTTGTGTCTTGACAGGGAAAAGCATCGTGTGACAAATCTGAGGAACTGTAAACATTCACGGCAACATTACATTAAACTTAGCATGAGACTAACTCTTCTGAAGTTTCACCAGCTGGGACAGCCACCTCATCGCTGGGTACTTGAATAAGTGCAATCAGGAAACCACTTGTGTCTGTGTATTGTTTAGCATCCTGGAGGGGGGTGGGGGGTCTTACTACATACTTGCAGTCCCCTTTTTAATGGAGTAATAAGAACAAGTCTACTGATGAGAACCCATTTGAGTATTTTTAATAATAGAAGCAGATTTTTTTAAAGACCATGACCAAAAAAATGTAAAGGATTAATGTTATATTTGTTTGAAAACTCTCAAAAGGAAGCTCCACCTGTCCACCTCAGAAGGCCACTAGGTTACTAAAGACTATTAATCATTAGTGAGGTCATTTCCAGGTCTTCCCTAACCCTAAAATTAAGCCATAGTTGGTGATTATGAAAACCCAATTACCTGACATGTTTTCCCAGTTGTTTATATAAGCTGGGTAATTTCTTTAAATACACATTCCCATGTTTATTCAGCACTCCTGAAAAATGCAACGCCCAGATTCCTGGTCCTTGGCTTTTCATTCTCTCTAGTGGTTTTGGAAGTAGTGGTGACGGCTGCTGCCCTTCAAAAGCGATTGTCCTCCGACCCCGGCACTGCAGACACGGGAGGCACTGCCTCTGCGCCCTTGGCTCCCCATCCCTCAGCCCAGCTCCTGTGCAGCCCAGGCGGGAGCTGTGTCAGCCATGCAGGTGGAAGGAAGCTATTAATTAATTAGCGGGAAGAGCGGCACTGGCTGAGGGACTTTGGTTTTGGTCCCCTTGTACCAAGGGATGCTCTGCAGGGCTACTCGCCCAGGGTTTGACTGCAGGGATGACGGAAAACTACCATCGTTCCCCTGTGCATTTTATTTCTTTAGTGCTCACATGGGTCCTGATTCTCTTCCCTTGCCTGTCCATCCTAGCAGCAAACGCAGTGAATTCAGGTGGGTCTTGCACTGCTGCAGTTGCACTGGGAGAGCACAATTGGGCACGTGGTTTCCAGCACTTATTACCTTACCGGTGCCAGACTTCACCTTATTATCTAGTTTTATTTTTCTGTAGAGTAATTTAAAGGGAAAAAAAAATGTAAAAAAGGACAATGGAAAAAATACAGCTCTCAGATTTCCTGCTTCTTTTAGCAAAATAGCTAAGAGAAAACATTAGTCATGTAGATGAACACATGCAATATGTAAAGCTGCAATGGGGTGTGGAAAGCATAGTAAATCAAAGAAGGACATAACATTGCTGCTGTTAATAAGCCTGCATTTTGATACAAAATAAATAAAACCTGGGTACTGCATAGCTCCCCTTCACTTCATCAAGAAAAATCAGTGTTGAAAAAAGAAGTAGAAAAGCAGAATTATACAGAGGTTAAAAGAGTCTGCAAAAGACTGAACATGCTGCTGTTTTCTTTCGGCCTTGGGCAAACAGTAACACACATCTTCTGTGTAACAAAATATGTTTTAGTACATGATTGAGACATTTCTTCCCAAATCCAGATTTATGATATCCATTACAGTCAGTCCTCAGAAAGTTGAGATGACTTTAATTTGAAGTGAAATATGATTTGATAAATTTTAAAGTAATATTCATAGTATTATTGAATAGTTGCTTCTAATAAGTATAAGACCAGTTTGTGTCTTTTTCACAAATGCTTGTATACGATTCTTGCTCTGTACATGCTGGAAAGACCAATCTCATGTATGAGTATAGGTTGGGGACTGATCTGTTGGAGAGTAGTGAAGGGGAAAGGGACTTGGGGATCCAGGTGGATGGAAGAATTACCATGAGCCAGCAGTGTGCTCTTGTGGCCAAGAGGGCCAGTGGGATTCTGGGGTATATTAGAAGGGGTGTGATTAGTAGGTCAAGAGAGGTTCTTCTTCCCCTCTACTCTACCTTGGTGAGGCTGCATCTAGAATATTGTGTCCAGTTCTGGGCACCTCAGTTTCAGAAGGATAGGGAACTGCTTGAAAGAGTCCAGCACAGAGCTACAAAGTTGATGAAGGGGGTGGAACATCTTCCTTATGAGGAAAGGCTGAGGGAGCTGGGTCTCTTTAGCCTGGAGAAGATGACACTAAGGGTTGGCCTCATCTATGCTTTTAAATATGTGAAGGGTGCGTGTCAGGAGGATGGGCTCAGACTCTTCTTAGTGAAGCCCGCTGGCAAGACAAGGGGCACTGGTTGTAAGCTGAAGCATAAGAGGTTCAGTGTGAATACAAGAAAAAAAATTTTCCCAGTTCAGGTGCCAGAGCACTGGAACAGACTGCCCAGAAAGGTTGTGGAGTCTCCTTCTACAGAGATATTCAAAACTTTTCTATGTGCATTTCTGTGTTTCCTACTCTAGGGAATCCTGCTCTGGTGGGGAGGTGGTGGTGGTGGGGGGGGGTTTGGACTATATGATATTTCGAGGTCTCTTCTAACCCCTAACATTCTGTGAAATACATCTCATCACCTTGTACTGCTTGTATTACTGGATCTCTTGGGAAGGTAGAGCTGAATGAGAGTATGGTTCATTAAAGGCTGTGGTAATCTCTCATTTTTTTTCTGACCATCAGGAAGCATGCTATCTCAAAGAAGTCTTCTAAGCATGTGGTAGAACTCCAACCCAAACTTGAAGAAAGAATAATTTTTATCTCGGTCAACATTCTTTTCTTAGAAAGCAGAGCTCATAAGTTTCAGTTCTCTGTTGTGCTGCAGCACATACCAGAGAATATTCTGGCAGAAAACCTCACAAGTTCTGATCATATAAAATATTTATTAATATAATTATCCTCTTATTTACTCCCACCTTCAACAAAGGTCAATCAATATCACCATCAGTACTAGTTTGAGAAAATAATAAATAAAAGATTCATTGTGCAACTATGTGAATATCAGCCTAATATATACTTGCATATAGTACCTAATGCATATAATGTACTTCTTATTTTTACACTCTTAGGTGCCCTATGAAGCAATGTTATACAGATGCTATGCTTGGCAGGTCCATGATGATAACTCTGTTCCCCAAATGATATCTGCTTTGCTTGCGGGCAGTTCTGGGGTGCCATTAGTTTCCACTTGAAAAAAGTGCTGCAGGTTTTAGGACCCCACTCAGACCTGGGGTTATCAACACTTTTAAACCTACACCACGCCCAAACTGAAGTACTCAGCAGTCAGAAGCTGCAAATAACCAACAAGGCCAAAGAAGAATTAGTGTTAGAAGCAGGACTAAAACCAAGGTTTCCTAAGTCTGTGTCATTTCTCAAGTTACCTTAAATCATTTTGCAATCATCACAGGTACTCTTCTCTAAAGGAAATTACTCTTCAATTGATTTCAAGATTCAGTACTATTTATGCCAACCATCTACTTAAAATAAATCCCAGCAGATAAATATAAACTGATTTTGATAGAAAATCCTTAACTGTGAATATAAAATGGCTGATTTACTTTGCATTAAAGGATAATACGCATTATGGTCAGTCTAAATTGATACAGACCAACACCTTGAAGGACCTATTCCACTCTGGTTGTGCTTGGCCATTTTATAGCAACTTTAGTATGCATGAAAATAAAAAGTGGAACCAGAGTTTCACTTTCAGCACTTTGGTGTGCAAGTGGTCAAAATGTCATCTACTCCCATCTCCTGCTATCCACTGGCATACCAGGGCTCCTTAAAACATGAGGTTGCCTACTGATCGCCTATAATGCCTAGAAGCAGTGGATATCTCTTTTTCTATAGGCTCCCAGCCTCATTTCCAAGCCTTAATCCTCTCACAGATTAACCTTCCCCTGGCTCTGATTTTTCCTGTCTAGAGAGTATATCCTGAACAGATAAGTAGAAAATAGCCTATGTTTCCACATGCATGCATAACAATTCGACTGTCACTGTTACTAATACTTCTACTAATATTCTAATATTTCTACTCTGCCTCACAGTCATCTGCACCAGAGACGAATCCTGTAGCCATTTGTGTGGGCAGCCTGACCTCACCAACCAGAGGACCTCATTTACAGTACAAAGGGTGCAACCTGGATAAAATACTGAAGATAACATATGTCACCAGAAAGCTATAGACAGAAGATATTTAAGCTCAGGACTCTAAGGGAGTGTGATCAGGACTAGTCAGCAGGGATTCATCAATGGGAAATAATGCTTAATGAACCAAATTGCCTTCTACAATGGGATAACTGTCTGGATAGATGAGGGAGAGCAGGGGATGTTGTCTACCTGGATCTCAGTAAAGATTTTGACACTGTCTCCCACAATATCCTCATAGGCAAACTCAGGAAGTGTGGATTGAATGTGGTGAGGTGGATTGAGAATTGGGTGAATGGCTGGTCTCAGCAGTTTGTGATCTGTGACACGGAGTCTAGCAGGAGGCATGTAACTAGTGGTGTCTCCCAAGGGTCAATACTGGGGCCAGTATTGTTCAACTTATTCATCAGTGATCTTGATGAAGGAATAGAGTACTTCCTCAGCAAGGCTGATGATGATACAGAACTAGGAGGAGAGGCTGACAGCCCACATTGCTGTGAAGGTAATCACAAGGATGTCAACCAACTGAGGAGATGGTCAGAGAGAAACCTTCTGAAATTCAACAAAGGCAAGTGTAGGGTCCCGCACCTAGGAAAGAAAAACCCTCTGCATCAGTACAAGTTGGAGATTGACCTGTTGGAGAGCAGCTCTGCAGAAAAGGACCTGGTGGTCCTAGTGGACAAGAAGTTGTCCATAAGCCAGCAACGTGCTGCTGTGGCCAAGAAGGCCAATGGTATCTTGGTCTACATTGACAAGAACCTTGCCAGCATGTCAAGAGAGGTGATCCTGCCATTCTCCTTATCCCTGATGAGGCCCCACTTGGAGTACTGTGGTCGGTTCTGGGCTCCTCAGTATGAAGGAGACATGGGACTTCTGGAACAATTCCAATGGAGAGCTACAAAGATGACTGTGGGCTGGTACAGCTCCTTTCTGAGGAAAGGCTGAGGGAGGTGGGTTTGTTTAGCCTGCAGAAGAGAAGGCTGAGAGGGGACCTTATCAATATATATAAGAACCTGAAAGGAGGGTGTCAAGAGGATGGAGCCAGGCTCTTCTTGATGGTGCCAAACAACAGGATGTGAGGCAACAGGCACAAACTGGAACATAGAAAGTTCCACCTAAATATGAGGAAGAACTGTACTATGAGGGTGACTGAGCACTGGAACAGGTTGCCCAGAGAGGTTGAGGACTCCACTTTCCTGAAGATATTCCAAAACCCTCTGGACATAATCCTGAGTAACGTGCTCTAGGTGACCCTGCTAGAGAAGTGAGGTTCGACTGGATAACCTCTGGTGGTCGCTTCCAACCTTAACCATTCTGTGATTCTGTAATAGGATGAAGTATGCACGGCCTATGATCCTTCTTGGAAAGAACATCTGCCATTTCTGCTCATGTTTGCTCTATCACACAGCTCTCCTTATGGTATTCCAGTGTTCCGTCATTATTTTTTCCCCAATTATTTGTCACTTGGAAAACTGAGGCTTCCTGCCTCTCACTCTGAGGAAAGAGTCTGGAAGTGACAACAGCAAGCTGTGTGCCTACTTAAAGGAGCGTAAAAGGCATATATGGCTGCTGTGAGGCAAGATTTCTAATCCTCTGCAGCTTCCTAGCTACAAGAAACCTCCTGGAGGCATCTGGCAGCATCCTGCATCCCTCTGAGTCCATAGAAACTCATCAGAGGCCTCAGCTATAAAGTTTAAATAACTTTTCTAAAAGTGGAGGCACTTCATGTTCTCTCCAGAGTGTCTGATCTTTTTCCCACAGCCATGAACAAGAGCTGGCCAATACCTCTAGCACTAAATTGCAAACAATTCTCAGGATCTACTCACAGCTCAGCATGTCAAAATGAACTGAGGAAATGGTTTTGACAAGTACTTCTGGACTAAGTTTTAAGCAATCAGTATCTGGTTAGGACAGGAATGGCTCAATATCCTGTAGAGGAAAACAGCTGACATGAGAGTAGTTGCAACTTTCCCTCTTTTAATCATGCTTTCTAATGTACTGCCAATTCACTCCTGTTCTGCTCTCGATAAGGCTGAGCTGCTCAGCTACGGGAACTGACTGTTCAAAAATGCAAAGCTTATACAACCTCCCATCTTTTCCTGTAGATTATTTCTACAATTAAATTGCATTTTGTCACGCAAACTTCTCTCTCCAATAATACTGAAATGGTAACATAAAGCTCAATTTTTGATTCATATTCACATATATATGTTTTCAGCATGAGTGGAAACCAGGTCAAATATTCAGAAGTAAAAATAAAGGAAGAAGATAATTTGTTGTGTTCATTTGAGCTGTTTTTTTTTTTTCAAAGAGATGAATGTATGCTTACTAATTTATGATTAATTTGCTTTAGATGGTAGAGCTTTAGTTGAATGCATTCTTGCCTATTGCTATTATTATCTGTTTGCATTGCAGCATTGCTCTGTTTCATACTGGAGGCCTCATTGCACAAACATACTGGATGACCTGTTCTCTCTCTAATTAAAGCACATGCTAATTTAAACCAAGATACAACAAATACAAACAAAAGAGATTAAGAGAACAAGGAAAGGGAAAAGAGAATGGAGAGGAATAACAATTACCTACAGGGCTGCACAGATTAAACAAATGCACAACTTAATGAGCTCAGATAATGCACTTACTTAAGGTAATCCAACAAGAACTGTTAAACCCCCCACATATTCTGTCTGCTGTATCCTTTGCTTGAAAATTAGACCAAAAAAAAAATCAATTTGCAAAATATTTTTGTTATATTTGCATGAGTTGCCCCTCCGCAATTTCAGTTCGTGAGTACCTCCGTGATACCTTGGAGGAGCTGTAGCCAAGCACCATCGTTTCCCATTTAGACCTCTTGTCCAGGTATAAAGCCTGATTACTTTTCCCAGTACGCACAAGGCTCACTACTTTGCTGAGCACTGCAATATGCCCAGAGGGTGCTTGACTGCAGTATTCAGAGAACTCTTGCCTATTTAAGTGAATTGATCTAATAGATGAGAAAGGAGAGGTGTAACTCCACAGCAGTAGCTTCTAGGAAGTGTTTTTTTAAGATTGCTTGACAGCAATTTTTTGCTATTTATTCGGTCAGCCCTATGGTAAACAAAGAAATAATGGAGTGATCTTAGATTTTTCACTTTTTTAGATGAAGAAATATTTGTAGATTTTTTTTTTTTCATAACAGGAGCCTTATTAATGAGTCTATTTAGCTTCAAGTATTACATACTAATTAATTTCTTAATCATAAACTCCACTGCCATCCTGCTCATTTAAGGAATATATTCTACACCTTAAATCCAAACAGGCAAATACATAATCTATTCATACGTTAATGCCTTTTAATACTCTTCTGAGGCTTTAACCAAAATCACCTGACCTGGAAAAAGACATGGGTAGGAGTAGTCTTAATATAAATGGGCAGTATCTTCAGACACTATCAGTGAAAGAAAATTATTTTTTATTGTGACTTGAAGACTAATCAGCACAATGAGTTCTTTCCTGGTGAGTTTGCCATTTGGAAAAGACAGGAAGGAACATCTGGGAAAAGACGCGTTTACTACACCCTGTCACCTTTAAGATAATAAAAAAGCACAATCCCTGTTTATTTGACTTGGTCTTCATTATCTTTAAACTACTGCAAGTGTCACACAGAAGATTTCTAAGCAGACAAATGAATTGTTAGTGCATTTTGAAGAAATTACTGAACAGCAGCAGTTCCTGAGGCATGTAAAACCTCCTGACCCATACCATCGCTCAACAGTACTGCGCCATCTATGGACACTTCTGAAGGGGGCTGGCCAAACTGCTCCATTTGATCACAGTGGACAAAGCACCTAAGGCTGCCTGTACAGACCAAAAGTCCTTCTAGCTAATACACTTTGGAAGGCACCGTCCCATTTTCAGAATGACTTATGTGCTTAAGAGATGCTGTGAGCTGATTAGGTTTAGGCTGTCAGAAACAGAACCATCTACGTGCATTTAGGTCTGCCATTTAGCTGCTTCTGAAGCTTCCAGAGCTGACACCTAAAGCTAGGTATATAAACCCTTCTCACTTCACAGCTTTTTCCTCTCAATTTACTTTAGTAGTCTGGCTTGCCAGCCTTGCTTTCTATGGGAAGGCTTGCTCAAACAAGTGTAATAATGTGCAAAGTGCCTGGATTCCCTTTGAAAATGAAGTTTAGGAAATCCACTTAGGCTTGCAATTTGAAATGAAGCAATACTTGAATGCTTTTAAAGGACAGCTGTAAATGTCTGCATACCAGGGTGTACTTATCTTGCACTTCAGAGATTAGATAGACCTTTAAAAGAGGTATTGCCAAGCTCTACAGTCCCATTTAGGGCCAAGTGGCTGATGAGAAACAGACAGGTAGGTAACCTGGAGCTCCTTTCTATAGAGCTCAGCAGATCCCTTGAAGGCCGCAGTCCAGGGCACTGCCTGCTTTCATCAAGGATCTTCCTATAGCGATGTGCACAGGCTGGGCTCTAGCAAACAAAAATGCATCTGTACCTTTGCCCAGAGACAAAGGCATAGGCCAGAGTGAAGGCTTTCTGGATCTATTGTTCCTCACACACACTATCAATTAGTCAGTACAGACTGGAAATTTCAGAGGAAAATAATGATAATTGTTTCAGATTCATAGTTCTTTATTAGCAAAAGATTCATGGCATTAGAAAAGAATAGCATAAGAAACTTAATTTGGTTTCAATTCACTTCTATGAATTTGAACAGAAGAGGGAAATGTGAGGACTGATAAAAGCAATGTTCCTCTAAATGCACATTGCATTTTGAAAAAAAGAGAAAGGAGAAGTCATATCTGAAAGATAAACAAAACTCCCTCCCAACTTGTCCTCCACCCCATCTATCTTAGTACAAATGCTCTGAGGGATCCCCATAGAGATAATGATGTAACAGGGATTAGATTAACATATATTGAAGAATGTGACGTAGAGATATGAACATAAATTTCATGTCCTATTTAAGACCCAAGGTTGACCAGTATCCTGTTTTCAACAATGGCCAGCAAGAGGAGGGTTAGGAAAAGAATGCAAGAACACACCAAGCAGGAATTACTGATTACTTAATTAACACTCTTATTTATTTTTAATATGTCCTCCAGTTTCACAGAATCACAGAATTGCAGAATCACAGGGGTTAGAAGGGACCTCAAAAGATCATCCAGTCCAACGCCCCTGCCAGAGCAGGATTATTCCCTGACCAGGAATCAAACCTGGTCTCCAGAGGTGAAAGCACTGAATTCTGACCACTAGACAACCACTTCTTCCTTACAGCTAAGTTTAGGAACATCCTGAACCAAAAGTTGCTCCCACATCTTTGTGTCTGTTGTCTTATCTTCTGTGATTTTTCCTTCAGACATCTTTCTTAGCCCACCTTATGTTCTTTCCACTGTCCCAGGACAATGAACTTCATAGTTGGGAACCAGGCAATAGTGAAAATTAGACATAGGGACTAGAAAGGTATTTAGGCCATCTACATGTGGGAAAACCCTTGTGATAAAGCAGAAAATATTTTATTCTAATCTTATCAGTAAATTGCAAATGCATTTTCTGTAGCCAGAGGATTACCTTTGGGATTAATTACAATACCAGCTTTCTGCTTTTCACAATGGCTGCTTCTTTTGCAAACCTATTCAGCATTGTGCTCTGTGGGCCAAATTCTCTTCCCAGATACCTCTATAAATCCACTGAGGCAAAACAACTAAACAGAGTCTAAAGTGAAACAAGACCATGCAAATTGGATTTATTAGCTGTTCTGTGCTTTCCTGTCTGATTGTTTTCCTTCATTTCTTGTTAGGCTACGCTGTTATGTCCCCTATCAAATCCAGGGAAAGGAGCTGAAAGCCTCTGGACTATGCAGCAGTCCTCCAGTGGAATTTGCTGTAACTCAGGAAGGATTTGAGAAATCTCAAAGACAGGCAATGAGGCTGCCAGGGGAATGGCGGGAAGCGGAAATGCCAGCCCTGGCAGAGGGGCAGGCTCAGCTGCCTCCTGCGCAGCACTGGCCCCAGTTCCTGCTGGCAGAATGGCTTTCCAGGGAGCTGCTATTGGTCATCCCAAAGCATCAGAACTGTGTTCCCTAGAGAAACATTGTACTTAACGACATTTTTCTGTGTGGGAATTATATACAGTACTTCCCTTTCTGATGCCTATCACATATTTGAGCAGTCATTTGAAGTCACTGCGTTCTGTTTTGCTCCTGTTATCAAATCATAGGATTAACATAACAGGGATAATTATAGCTATCATAAATTAGTAACAACAATACAGAGAGTTTTTTGAGTAGCAGCAGCATATTTTTTTGGTAGGGAACAGAAGGGAAGTCCCTGTCCCAGAAAGAAATATCACTACGCTAGCTTCTTACAGACTCTTCTGGTTTGAGAACTGAACAGAGTTCAAGAGTCCAAAAGGATATGCAGAAGACACGATGATAGGGCATTGATTTGCACTATCATCTTGGATCAGTCACTTAACCAATTAATGTCTCACTTGCCTTAGTGTGAAAATCATAAAAAGAGTTCCCAAAACATCTTGGCGATACTCAGCTAAGTCAAACCAAACTGATACATCAACTTGGATGGGAAGGTATCAAAGCAGATAAACAACTCTAGCAAGAACTTGGCTGACATGTCAGTGCCGTATGAAAACAGCTTCTGCCTCTGGGCAGTATTTCTTGGGCTGAGCCATTCTCATAGCATACTTTAGGCATCCTCATATCTGCCACGATGCTCTTGCTTCTCCGTTTCCCAAGGCTTGCCTGATTGTCTGTACACACATCTACCACCTTGTCTAATCTTTAGATTGTCAGGTTTTTGGATAGAGAATTTCATTCTTGTGTGAAAAGCCTTGCACAGAGGGATTCTAACATGATTCTAACTGAGGCTCTAAGGTGCTATACTAATAAAAATGCTGAGGAAAATCTCCCACAGGAGCTGAGAAATAGCCTGACACACAGATTTTCATGCAATATCCTTTGAGGAAAGGTGTATTTGCAAATGAGGGACATTTCTGCCAGCTAGCATTGTTAATCTTTCTGTACATGCCAGCTTTGACTGCATAAGAGATTTCTGCTGAATTTTCAGAACAGATCGTTTCCAAAAAGAAGCAGTATAATTAGTTGACTGTCGTAATTTGAAAGTCTTGTCTTGACAATGTACAGAAATAAAATAATGTTCAAAGAAAAGATGAATGTCCTGGAATATTAACTGATGGCTACAATATAAGCTAGATGCTTAGTAAGTACTGTCCAGTACATGGCTTCCTGCTATTCAGAGATACACCTGGCTATTTTGTACTGCGGTTTAGGAGGGGCTAGATGTTTTTATTTTCTTTCTTTAACTGTGTTCTGTATCTGTTCCTAACATTTTAAATTAAGGGAAATTGAGCTAAATTCAGCTTTAGGCTGCCCTGAAGAACAGTTGGCAGAAGGGATGGCATGATCAGTGGTAAATACATTCCAAAACAGTAGGAAAGGTGCATATTTCTGGTTTAATTTGAGGCATTAGCTTTTTTCAGACATTAATAGAAGCATTCAGTGAAACTTCTGAAAATCCTTCAAATCTGAAAAATCAACGTTTCTTGCAAATTTAAACCCCCTGTATATCTGATAGGGATGATCCTTTCTACATCAGTTGTTTATTTTACTGAAATCAGTACCTCTTGGTTCTAGTCAAGGACCCAAGAGATGCAGTGTACCTAGGTCTGAGAATCATTTAACTATCAACATGGATATTTCCCCCTCAGTTTCTTGTGCTGTGCATTACTTTTCAAAAGATCAGCTGGACAAATCACTGCAAAACCACCAAAACTGTCTACCAGATGGCAGCCACTGATTAATTTGTCTTAACTTATGCCAAAAAGGAAGAAAGTGTGATGGGTGGAGCAGTAAAGACAAGCACAATCAACATCCGACCAAACAGGGTTTCCTGTCACCTTGGGAACGACTCTGATTGGCACCATGGTTTCCTGTGTACAAGCTAAAACCAGTAGCAACTGGAGTAACAAGAATAAATGCCAGATAAGAGACCTGGGAATATAATAAGATTATTGCAAAATTCCAAACTAAAGCTCACAAGACATTAAAGGCAAAACCAAGTGTAGGCATGGGCTGCATGCTCAACTGAGCACTCTCAAGCATCTGAGAGGACTACAAAGCTGGACCAGAAGAATTGCTCCCAACAAGAGGATAGGGTAATTTGCCTGAATTATCCACTCCCACAAATGAATGTCACATGCTTTAAAGAGCTGTTTAGATCTTTGCAAGGAGGGGGAAAATACTACAAGGGACAATTTAAAGCAGAGATAGAGCTAGGAGTGGAAATGTACTGTCTACTCATGCTAATCTGAAATAATTTGCAAGAGGTGCTAGAGACACAGGAAAACTGACTGTGTGTGTAAGTTTGGGTGACAGTACATAGTTATTTGCATTTATTTGTTTAGATGGCAACTCCCACAGAGTTCTGTTTCAAGGAGCTCTGACCACAACCAAAACATCTTCTCAACCAGCCAGCAATCAAATAGTTAAAATATGGGTTTTTGAAAGGTCTTTGTTAAGCTGGTGCCTGAGTTCACTTCCCCTCTAGCGAAAGGGGACAATTCACATTCCTGCCCTCTTCCTATAGGCAGGTAAGCAAAGACATCCATAATGGGTTGTACAGAGCAGAGGTTTGTGCAACTCAAGAGGTCCAGTGCTTGCAAATAGTTTTCAGACTGACTGTGGACTAACAGAAATGCTACACAAATGCAAGTGTGAGGTAAAGCATTATCTTCTCTCTAGTCATGAATCCATGGGCTAAAATAGACCTCTCAGTCACTGAGCAAAAGACCTTCATAGCTGGATCCCTTTTCACATTCCCCATTACTTAGACCAGTTTCTCCCACTGCAGTAGACCAGACTTTCAGACCTTACCCTTACCCTGTCTCCCAAAGCACAGGTATCAGGAACTATGGTGTGGTCTTCCAGTTAGTTGAGACAGACCAAGGAGGAGAGAAGCCATAATGCCAGACTGCAAGCAGACCCTGTACTGAAGGAGCATTACTAAAAGGCACAGCCCATTAGCAGGTGCCCGTGATCAGGACAGCTCTCCTCATGTGAGCTGCTACATCAGCTGTGCACTTCTTCTTTGCAGGCTATATCTAGAAAAAGAAATTGAACAGCACCAGGAAATGATCCCAGGCACTGAAACTCAGTAATTGATATTGCAGCCCTGGCTTGTTTTCAGCCTTTGCCAACAAGAATGCTCCAAAGCAACTCACTTAGAATAGTTTAGAAGCCAGCACATGCACAAACCATTCCCAGTAGGCAGTTTGCATCCAGCTCCCACTCTTTTGGAAGTAAAGAGAGCTCGGCAGAATGGATACGCGCTAATTTCTGCTAGCTGGCCTCAGTGCAATAGTTGTTTCTGGGTGTATTGATTTTATTAGTGCATCTTACAGACCAGGAGACAATATAACTGAGAGGTCTGCCAAATGAGAATAATGCATTTTCAGGCGCTTCAGAAAGCGTGTGTGGGGGTTGTGCTTTCTTTTGTTTTGTGTTTCTTTTCCTCTTATTCTTCCTATAGGAGATGCACAAATAGTAGCATGTAGGACTTTTACTGTATTTCATCTTAAGGTTTGCAACTTTGCTGTATCTCTTCAGATGGATGTGCCAGCCAGCAGTCTCAATCCAGTGGCTAGGAGCCCGGCTGGAGGAGGTTTATGTGCCCTGTCCAAAGCACTCTAATAAATTGGTGGTAGAGACTGACTGGAGCAAAAATTCCTGCCTTTCACCTCAAGCTCTGTTTACTGGTCTCTGGTGATTTGCAAATCCCTTCTGATAGGATGTCACCATAAAATTGTTCTCCAGCTAGTACTTTTGTGTCGGCTTTGAACAATTACACTGACATTTTCCTGAAAACAATCCCTAGGATTTAAATTGAGAATGCAGAAAGCATATTCAGCTCAACACAATAGGGTAAATTTGTCCTCCAAATCTATGCAAAGCTAGTATATTTTAGCCAGGAAATTCAAGGCCCCTTCCTGTAAATACATTAAGTTCCCATACTTGTGTCATAAGCTACAAAACCTGTTAGTTTACATAGCATGTTTACAGTAGTCAAACTGTAAGATGCTACCCCCATAATGATATTCACAAGAACTGTGCTCTGTGCTGTAAAAATCAGAGCAGAACCAGAGAGAATTGTTAGAAGTTTTTCTCATCTATTAGAGCAGAGATTTGGTTGAACAGTAACATCCTGAGATGCAGCTGCAGTTATACTAATGAAGCAAAGAGCACAGCAGGTTTTTCACCCTGGTTTTAACTTATCTTATGAGGCTGAACCAGGCTGTTTATTTGGCATACAGTACCATTAAGATAATGATTCATTTTAACAGATATTGTTTTTCTAACATCAGGAAAATAGGTTAGTGTTTGTCATCCACAGCTTTTGTCATCCAGATGGCAACCAACAGGGCACAGAAATTGTACAGGTGGCTGGAATAATAGTTTGATTTCAGCATTTATGAACTACCAAAACTACTAACTAATAAAAGAGAATAGTTATCAGTATTACCATAAGAATTTTCTTCCAAGCTCAAACTGTCCACTTTCTCTGTAAAAGTGTCAAATCCAAAATGCTAAGGAAGGATGCCAAAGCCAGAGAGAATATATATTGTTCTCATGATTTGTGTGACTGTGTGTGTGAGTATCTCTTGTTAATACATTCTTAATTCAAACTTCATCTTTTGGCATGAGTTCTACATACTAGTATAGGATATCTGAACACATTTTAAAAAAATATTTTAAAATGTATTACCTTTCTTTTTCATATCTTTTTTCTATCATAAGGACATGGATGGGGTGAGCATTTAGCAGTTTTACAACACCATTTTAACTTTTATTTCATTAGACTTACAGTGAACTACACTCACTGTATGTCCACTGAACTTACTGGAACTGGAGAAAATAATTCTGCTGTCAATTTATAGGCATCTTTGGGATGGTAAGAGAAATCTCCCTGTTTGCAGTCTATTACCTGTGGCATAGGGTTTTCATAATATTTCTATGCTTTGTGGGGAAAAGTAACATCACACATGCTTCTCACAGTGCTTAAGCTAAGATTCAGTGCTATCTGTTATGTTTCTAGGGAGTTACACCTGACATTGATTTAGGTGGTTTCCACGCTCCTGCTGTCCCTGTTTGATAACAATGAGAAGGCCTATCCCCTCCAGTGTTGCCCATGTTGGCATTGCCTGCCTTCCCTTTCACAGACTATATTCTGTTCTCCTGTGTCCCAGCAGAGCTGTCATACTGTTGCAGAGCTCTTTTGTTTTGCAGTTTAAAAATATTTTATTATTTCACTTATCTGCCATTTTTTTTTCTCTATTTGCCAAATGCTTTTTTATTATATTCTGTTATATTCACTCTCCTGTATTTATTTGCAGAACAAAACCCCTGGACATGAAGCACATGTAAAATGTTACTTGGTCTGAATGAGAGTCCTAGATGCCCCTGGCATCCTGATGAGTGAACATGAGGAGCTCTCTCTTTTAGACAGAATAACTTTCCAATGAATATGTAACAGACTGAGAAAACATAGTGCTGTGATTTTTTCCACTGATTATTTAGATGTAATAGCCACAGTTTTAGTTCTTTGTGGCTAGGATGGAATACAAATTCTTGAGAAGACTTTCCAAAGGACTGTTTTTTTAACACAGAGAGTGGAAAAGCTATATCTTTGCATGCTTGATAGCAACTAATTTGAACAAAACAGTATCTTGTACACTAGTTAGTTGAAATACAGTTGTTCTCATCACAAATAATACCAGACCTAAAACTCAAAGTAGCAGTGTGGAGGAAAAATAAATCCAGTTGTAAAACAAGTGAATATTGTGTTGGTGTGGTAACATTTATATTTATATCCCCACCATGATTGTGTTTTAACAATTCACTGCTTGTTCTAAGAATTTTCTATGCCTGGCATATTTGAATGAAATTTAAAATATCACCTCTCACTTCAGATTCTGATTTTGGCCAGGACAATTCATAAAAAGACGAATTTTGGGCCAATAGCAGAATAAAATGAGGTTTTACTCTGCTGAAGGAAAAAGAATGTTTTATTCCTGTAAAAAGATAACAGTCAGTAGTTGAAAAATAAACGCTGATGCAATATTCATTGATAAGCTTATGGAAGAGAAAAGGAGTATTTACATCCTATATTTAGGCATCAGTGCTATGATATTGTGACAGTTCATCACCAAAGACACCCACAGGAGAAAAACATTAGGTTTCCCACTCCTTTGGTCAGTAACAGCACTGTGTGGGATGCTGGTGGAGAAGTGGTTTGCTGTCAAGGAGTAGCAGATGGGAAAACACTACAAGAGAGCAACTTTGAAGCATTCTGTACCAAACAATCCAGAAGATGCCAGGAGGCTCTGAAGTGAGTCCTTCACTTGCCTGCACCAGCATCTGCCCTTAATTAGAACAGAAAGGAGTCTGTGCCTCTTTATTCTAACAGCCCCCTCACCTCTACACCTGTCAGTCCATTCTCCTCTCTTGGCCACCACTGCTCCATCTTTTCCCCAACCCCATGCTGCGCATGGGCAGACATTTCTGATTAACTTCCAGGAAAATAAGTCGCCTCTTGAGGCTGCTGGGCCAGGTACTGCCCTGGCTTTACTGAAAGAGTGGTTAGATATTGGAATAGGCTGCCCAGGGAGGTGGTGGAGTCACCATCCCTGGAGGTTTTTAAGAAGAGGATAGATATGTTTCTTCAGGGGATGATTTAGGGGTAAGAGTAGTGTAGGGCTATCGGTTGGACTAGATGATCTTGAGGGTCCTTTCCAACCGTAATGATTCTGCGATTCTGTGATTCTGTGACTACGCGGCCAGGAGCTACAATCAAAGGAGGCTGAAAAGCTGGCAGTGCTTCTTGCTGGCTGTAGGTGTCACTCTCCCCGCGCACCAAGCAAGGACCAAGCACCGACTAGGATAGGGATGTGTCACATAACGATCCTCTGCTGCGTTTTACACAAACGGTAGTGCAAATGTTGCCTAATCTGCTGGTGAAGCTATGTCTTACAGCAATAGCTGGGTAAGAGCCTTTCTAGGTACACAGAAACAAGAAATGTACATGGATTTGGCTCTGGTATTCAGAAGCAAAATGCATTTTAAGAATCTAGACAAACTCCCAGAAATGTATTGATCTATGGCCAGCTGTCAGTTAACAGTTTGTCTGCCTCTGTACCAGCCAGTGCTATTCCCAGTCAAATTAGAAAGTTTCAGAGGGAAACAGAGTGAAAACTCTGTTCCACTTTATTTTTGCGTTTAGATGTGCTCCTCAAAGTAGCAACTGGAGTGCAGAGTGGCGAGACCTTGAGAGGCAGGTATCATCTCTCCCTCACATCCCTCACATCACATCACTTGAAATAAACTTAAATCACCATTTCTTAGAAGTAGACTTGGGCTGACAAAGTGTAACTGTATTAAATATGACAAAAAGAACTGCAGAATGGGATGTTATCACAATAGCTTTCACTTTTTTACAATGGCCTATTAGTATTCTTTTACAGTAGAAACTGCTCAGTCCCTTCAACATTTTTTTTCATTAGTAATAAGCTGAAGTGCCTGGTTTATTTGTTCAAACATCAGCTTTGCTTTCCTCTTTGTATCTTAGCTCTCCATTTTGACACATCTGACTCATAACTTTGTCCTTCTAAATAATGAAATTTAGTTTAGAAGTATTAAATGCTGAGTTCCTATCTACAGTGGTGGAAATTAAAATCCTAGATCAATAGTTTTCATTTTTGTTGTTTAAGCAAGGGAAAAATTTATTCCCCAGTCCTTAATACAAACTTCCTCTAAAAATTATTTCACTCCAATCCCTCTCAAGTATTACATATGCTATAGTAAGTGCCAGGTATTATAAACTAGCTATGTGATCCCCATGCTTGTGAGCTTTATTTTTAGGGTCTTGTGGAATCAGGGCAACTATTAAAATGTATTTACTTGCTTCCTCTATTCCTTATTATTTTTAGCTGCAGTGATATCACTACATATTTTATGACAGCTCTGACTTTCAAGCACCCATGGAAGAATCAATCTCCCTCCCTTAGCTCTGTCTGTGCCTCAGAAAGCCATTGATAAAATCTCTGTCATTGAAATCCCGTGGTTCAAGATGAATCAGAGTTACTGCTCAGCTCTGAGAGGCTTCCCAGACAAGGCTCCACTTAGTGTCCTTTTCATTCTGATTTCCTGTCCTATCTGCATGGCGTCTGTTCATTTTCATTTATTCATTTATTACCCCAGTCTGTGCTGGGGTAGAAGAGTTCAGTTGTGTGGCTGAATGCTACGTTAGCTATTCAGAGCGCTGATGCTTTATGAAAGCAGCCTGCAGCCATAGGGCAAGAAATTATACAGGTTTCCAATAGAGAAGAGACAGATGCCAGTGTGCATTCTCCTGTGGGAAGAATAACTAGTTTTATAAAAAGAGCACTGGCCTGGTTTTTGAAAGGTAAAATGAGTGGTAAGATTTGGAGCCCAAGTATTTCTGGGGAGCTGCACACATGGGTCAGCTTCTTACTAATCACTCCTTTCTCTTATTTGTAGAGCCTGTAGACCTTGGACTGTATCCTGAACATCATGGAAAGCTGGATTTAGGAAGAAAAAATATCTAAAACTGATAATGGAAACATTGTAGGAGATTGGTAAATGCACTCAATTTGTGTAAATATTTTGTCTTTCTCATGTGTTAGGAACTCCCAGACAATGAGAATGCCCTTTGCTGACAAAACATAACCATCCCTTGTGCCCACTGCCAGGATCTCCAGAATCAAAACAGGTAAAAATCAATGGAAAATGAAAAGGTATTTCTTTGGAGTAATTGTTGTGAAGGGGAAGAAACAAATTAGCAAAAGGAATTAAGCACTGCAGATGATATCAGCCCAAAATTCTGGACCTTTCCTCATATGAAAAGAAAAGGAAAGCAGAGAATACTCATGAAATAGATATTAACACACCAAATTCCCACTTCTCAGATGTCCATATGGCAAAGTCTCCCATTCATTGACAGAAGAGACATATATGAAATCATGCAGCATGAGTATAACAAAGCAGAATAATTCCTGAACATGCTGGGCACCATCCTACCTTTCCTGGAGTCCCACAGGTTTCATTCTGAAAGGAGATGGACTGGCACACAGGGGAGGTTTGAGCTCAGGAACACATTGGCCTTGAGGGTCCACTACAACATTGACAACCTTTGGAGCCTGTTCAGGCTGGACCATGCTGTTGATGGTCTTAGACTGAGTTGTCTGCAGAGGAAGGGGTGAGAGGTGGATCTCTTGCTTTTTTTCTTTCTCTTGTCTCAATGACAATTGGATCTTCTCCTTTAATCTGTACAGAACCTATAGAAATAATAAGGAAAGACCAATCTCAACTCCCTGGTAAACAAGGCTGGATAAGACTGCTATACATGGCTTTCATTCCTAGAAAGTAAACCACAATTTATGTTACATGGCATTTCTCACAACAGGATAAGTATTTCCAATACATAAACCACAGTGTGCACATGTGGGCAGTAGGGATTTAGACTGTTCTCATTGTAAGCCAGTAATTACTTCCAAGGGCAAACAACACAGAACGGAAAACAGTTACAAAAGACACTGTGAAGAAGGAACTACTGACAAAAGTAGTGGCAGAAAAATTTGTAAGTGTTATATCACAAGAGAGACAATGGCACAAAATAAAATAGATGTTCATGACGTATCCATCTAATTTTAGCAGCCTCAACTTGTTTTAGAAAAGAACTAAGGGGGGGGTCTTACCAATGCTTATAAATACTTAATGGGTGGGTGTCAGGAGGCTGGGGCCAGGCTTTATTCAGTGATGCCTAGTGACAGAACAAGAGGCAATGGGCACAAACTGGACCATAAGAAGTTCCATTTAAACATAAAGAGGAACTTCCTTACTTTCAGAGTGGTGGAGCACTGGAACAGGCTGCCTAGGGAGGTGGTGGAGTCTCCATCTCTGGAGACATTCAAAACCCGCCTGGACACTATCCTGTGCAACCTGCTCTAGAAGAACCTGCTCTGACAGGGAGGTTGGACTAGGTGGTTTCCAGAGGTCCCTTCCAACCCCTAAGATTCTGTGATTCTGTAAGATGTTCTTAAAAGTTACTCATTTTACATGGAGTTGGTGGTTGAACATAGCAACTTTAAAAGGCCACTTTTTTAATGGTAGGCTACCACTCCGAAATAGCCCTCAGGATAAGGATATCCTCAATATCCTCAGAGAAAACCAACCTCTTCAAAGCTGATGCAATGAAGATTAGCCTATGAAGATATTTAAGTATATGTTCTGAAATGCATGTTTTACAATTACTAAGTCATTGATGTCTGAACATCCTGCAATATCAGGATTCTCTGTCCACCTGTTGCTTATGAACTTGGCTGTTAGATATCTGCAGTAAAAGCTTTTGGGAAGTTGCATTGATCCTCTTACGCTGATATTGTTCTGTGCTGGCTTGGTGAGGGCTGGCTGGTAGCACGTGCTCAGTGATGTCACTCCAGAGAAGCCTGTGTTACACCTATTTAGCACATTGTATCTCTCTTGAGGGCAATGCATAAAACCAACTTCTGAGCCATACATGAGTCATTTTCAAAATGTGCCTTACAACCTAAGAGAATTACTATTGTCAGTGTGTGTGAATGCCATTTACACAGCTTTTTAAAGGTGTCTGCAGATACCCTTCTACCTTTTTCTCTGTTTCTTCTGTTGCCATAAAACATTGAAACTGAATTCTGGTTTGCAAAGACATAAAGACAAGCCTAGACCAAAGCATTTTTCTGCTGCAAGTCAGAAGCTCTTTGACAGCTGTTGCCCTGCTAGCACCACGTAAAGACCTATCACTCCATAGCTTTCCAGTGAAGACTGGATATATCTGACGGGTTTGTTTTTTCAAGGATTAGCATTAGAGGTTTAACTGGGAACTGGCCTAATGTCATTAGTAATATGACCATTAAACAAGACTTAGCTACATAAACCATCTGTTCATTCAGAAGAGTTTGAATTAAATTGCATGGATAAGATAAGGTACTCCTTGTTACTATTTTGCAGAAAGAAACAGCCCTACTATGAAGCAAGGACACAGGTATTCGTAAAGAGAAAGCAAGGGCCTGAAATATTTTAACCCTATTTTCCTCCATTGATTGCCTTGGTCTCATTTGTTTCTGGTAACCCACAGACACACAGGTCAGACATTCAATGTCATGACAATGTTAAGCACATCTTGTCACTGATATATTTTAACACAGTTTTGCCCCTTGGAAGTCCGGAGAATTATGGTTTTGAATCCCAAAAACCTGGATGAGTTTTATTTCATACCCTTTTTAATACCCGTTTATTAGACCCTAGGAAAAAGGATAGCCTGCCACCAGCAGAAGTTGATCTAAGAGTTAACCCACTTCCCTCAGAAAGTGTGGTCAGGGCCACCATGTTTTTAATGAATTCCAGGTGAAACTCAAACAAGCAGAAATGGCCAAAAAGACAGTGATCAGCCCAATCACCAAGCTCTGCAAAGGGAACAATTTAGTTGTACTCATGTCTCAAATCAGTTCAAACACATCTGTCAGTATGTATGGAAAGAGATATGAAGCTCCTAAATTAGGAAAACCAAGTTTTTACTGACATCTCAGAAGACTTGTTGTGACGATAGTCAAGAGGCATGGAGCAACTGAACAACACCAAGTACAGTTTTCCAGAACACACAAGGCAGGTCACCTGCAATTTTTTCATATATTAAGCCTAAGATTGAAATTCACAGTTCAAAAGGAAAATCTCTCTTCTTTTTGTCTCCTTTTTGACTCAGCTTATATTGAAGCATGACAGGATGTTGACAGCATAACATTCACTCTTTACATCTCTGCTCAGATTTCTGCAAAGGAAAACTGACATGTCCTGCCCTAGCTTGGCCAGTACCTCTACCTACCCATTTGAAATAGCAGTGTAAATTGCTTTTATTCATCTTCAGAGATCAACAGGAAATCCCAATGAGATAACTATGTTTCCATAATTAAGATCTTGGCAATGGCCATGTGGAGGAGTGATATGAAAACTCATTTGCCTAGAGATATATATGGCACCCAGGACTGTATAGTAAAATCTTTCAGAAAACTTGGAAATTAAGCCAGTTGACTCTAATTAAAAGTGTTCTAACAAGTACTTATGAATGTGTGTGAAGCTGTGTGTGTATCTCTGCATCAGTAGAACTATTGTGCTTGTGTATATATGAGAAGAAAATAGCCTAACCAGATTTCCCTCAAATACTGGGGAATAGAAGAAAGAGCAAAAATGTGACAGATGTTAGTAGTGTTGTTTGATGTATTTGAATGCCATGATTTAAATGCATTATGAAAAGTTCTACAGAAGCAAAATGAAACAAATCAAATAATCTACAACTAGTTTATGGACAAACCCTCTAATTTTGAGTTGGCTTAATCACTCTTGTAGAATGATAATACATACCATTAATTTTGATTTAAGTTTTTAAACTGGCAAATGCTGAATATGATAAGCTAATATTATTTAGTTGTATCTAGTCTATAACCAAAGTACTTCCAGAAGTCCTGTACCACTTCATGAATCCTGAAACTCTTAAATCTAAGAACAAAAGATTAGTCATGTGAAAATTTGATGATGGAAAGAATTTTTTTGTTACTTAATATTCTTCTTGTTAAAGAAATTCCAAAATGCAATCATGAAGCTGAAAAAATATTTATTATTTAAGTAACTGTCTCCCCAAAACACCAAGTAAGCTCTCATAACTTATAAAACACTAGAGCTGGTAAAAATTTAGATCCTTAAAATTTGTTGATGAGGCAAAGTTCATTTACAGATGCAGGCCGTATGAAAGTCAGTGGTGGTGTAGTGTTGTTCAGTTTTTGTGTGACCCTTCCTCATCTCATATTCAGCATATGAGGAGTATGTCTAATGCCCAGAAACCTGACCACTGAACTCATACAGCATCAATGGCAAAGTTGTAAAACTACGATCACCTTTTTGTGTACTGACTAGTCATTTCAGCTCAAAATTTCTATGCTTGAAACATGGATACCGACACACACTCTAACAGCTGTGCATTGACAATATTGTACCAATGCAGTGTTGTTTTTACTATCCAAGAAAGCCAAAATAAAGGCAGATAAGATGACTTCAATGATTCTAGGACCTCAGTAACAACACAGAGAAGTCATCACTCATGTCACTACACTGTTATTCTGCAGATTTGAGTCTATATATATATTTCTTCAGCTTCCCTTTAGTTACAATCTTCAATAAGACTAAAAATGTATCAAGAGAGGTGGTTCTTCAAACTTTGGCTTCCCAGCCTTATGAGAGTGACCTACTCTTAGCTTGTAGCTGAGTTTTTAATAGCTTTGAGAAAACACCTCTCTTGTAAAGAATGTGTGACTCTTTTAGACTAAGAAAAGCTTGAAGTAAAGAATAGCAAAAAAAGGCAAAAAGGAAACTTACCATTAAGCAAGTTACTAGAATGACAAAGATGCTGAGAAATATGACAACTGCATAAAATCCTTCTTTGCTCCAGATTTTGTCTGCTTCACGCTGGCCTTGCAAAACATTTTTCTTTTTTAAGCAATAAAACAGAAAAAGGAAGAGAAAGAAGTTACACAGTAGTGCGTGCAGATTAAATAGCTCTCGTCAGGCATTAATCACCCTGCTCAGCTTTGTCACAGTTCACATTCCACAGTATATGGCACTCACTTTGACGCTGCTATTTGCACACCCACCTCAGCTATGCTCTGTGCCTGCACTCTGTGTGCCTGTGTGCATTTGACTCAGGGGTCCCAAAGCTACACAAGATGACCTAAGACCTTCTCCATGGCTGTTGAGATAATTCTCCACCAGGACTTATGGGCTGGTTGAAGGTAAGCAAACAAAAAACTTCTTTCTTGGAAACTACCTGGCTCACCAGGTAGAAGGGTAGTGCTCTCACGTGGGCTGCAAGACCTGCTTGCCCTGCCTGTTTCTCCCCAGTGCTTATCTCCAGCCCCAGCACCAACAGGCCAGCCTCGGGACTGTTTACACTTGACACAGGGGCAAAGAGCAGGTGACTTGCCAGTTTGCCTTCGTGAGCCAGGAAGCCCTGACACTGTCACCTTTAGAGTAAGCACACACACAGACGTGCATACGTAAAGATTCTGATCAAACTGAAAGTAATCTCATTATCTATCTGTCTAATTCTGACTGTGCTTGAAGTAATCTCATTATCTCTGCGTTCCTGCTGATAGTACTTTTCTAAAACAGCTGTGCACACTAAAATTTACAGAACTCTTGGGGAACTCCTGGAGATTATGAAATAATAATAATTGCAAAAGCATTTATTTTTGGCTTTATTGCACTGTGGGGACTTTGTTGGGGTGCTAAATTACTGGAATGTCACTATGTCTCCAAAAAGAGATTTGGTAGGAGAAACAGGGTACATGTACCCTCAGTCTGACTGCAATATATTATTTATAATGAAGTATGTTGTCTCATATTTCTGCAACTGCAGTTCAGTTGATATTGTTCTCCCAATTTTCAGCTCCTTCCTTTTCCTTTCCTAATTGTGTATTTTTAGTACAGTTCTCAGACTGAGTAAAAATTACTTTCTTAAATTCTGGTTTCCACTGTAAATATTCAAGGTCTTTGGAGTTGCTCTTTCACTGAAATTCCCTGATGACTTTAATTAAACTACTCATTTAACTAGTGAGTTGTATTCCCATCTCAAGGTGGCATTTTTTCCTCTCTGGGGACATTGTGTAAGAGGACTGTGAGCTTTCCACAGAGGAAAGAGTTCCTTCATTTAAAGATGAGTGGCTGCTCACTGGACCTGTGTAACTGCAGGGACCCTTTAGCACTTCACATGTATGTCATGCTCCAAAATCTGCTTAGCCACCGATTAACTTGCTTTTTTGAAGAGTGAATGTATCAAGCAAACTGCTTGTGTCCATCAGCCTCACAAACAGAGAAAGTCCTGATGAAGTTGAATTCCTGTGGAAAAGCTTACTGAGGAGGAGAAGATCATGGCTTGGGGAAAAGAGGACAAGCTGACAAAAACTTGCTGCGTGCTGGATTCCAATACAGTTTTCATGGTCCTCCTTTCAGCACAGTTTTTTGCCTTGTTTGCTTTGAAAAGGGCCAAGACAAAGCAAATTAAAGGTAATGTAGATGCAAGACAATTCACAGATCATATTGCCACAAAAGGCAAACATTTAGAGAAGTATTTGATAGCATGGTTAATTGCTTGCTGAAAAAAAAATACATGTGTAAAGCTGAACGCATAATAAAGAAGAGGTTTCTTTGGAAGCCCTAGGGACTAGAATGGAAATCCTTTACCCCATTTTGCTAAATTACAGGAAGAGAACTTGTAAAATTACTGTATTTGTGTGTGTGTGTTGTTGAGTGAGCAACTCAAAATGCAGGGCATTCAAATATAAGCTGGAAATCTTGCCAAATATTTCTGTAAAAATTGTTGCTAAACATATTCAAACATCACTGCCACTCTAAGGGGGTGCAACTCTTTGTGCAATCTGCTACTTCAGCACAGCAAGGTTATTCTGCTGAGCTTACAGCACAGAAGTTGGGTCCTAAAACTGGCTTGGAGCCCAAATCTGCAGCTGCTGCATGCTTGGGACTGCTCCTGTTGAGCTCCATGGGAATCCCACAGCAACAGCAGCAGCTGCAGCTCTGGCCCATTAGCTATAAACTGTTTGACCCTGGGCTGGTTACCTGATGGCTTTCCAATGTTTCAGATCTCTCAAGAGGAAACATAGATAAAAAGCAGGAGCTGAAGGAGAATTGGCTGTGCTGACCTTTCCTGAGTAAAAGAGGGGTTTTGTACCTTTTCACGGAAAGGACAAATACATTAAATAGGAAGTGAAGAACTAATAGGATTTTTTGACTCAAAGGGTGAGAAAACTAAATTAACTGTAATTCATTAGTGTCAGAAACTTTTAAAATATTTTATAATAGTCTTCATATATATACCTAAGAATTAATCTCTATGATGTCTGCCTAATGGTATGTGTGTTCAGGATATGTCTTTCCATAACTTGTCTTTATAAAAACAAACTTCAAAGAATATTAACAAATGCTGTGAAAAGAGGGGAAAAATGTATGCCACAACTTAAACATAACTGATACACCATTTTGAAGTACTACCTTCACCTAACCAAGGAACTCTCTCCCCCAGATTCAATGGCAGGACAGCAGAATCATTGCTTAAGCTTCTCCCAAATGACAGAAGAGGATGTGACCTACAGTAACAGGTTCATTTCACACCCATGATAAGGAATTGCTTTCTGAAACATCAGTGCTGCTCATTCAGAACTTTGTTCCTCAGTCAATTAGCTCCTCGGGCTGAAACACTAATAAAAGGACAGCAAGTTGTAGTTCTGAGATCAGAGGAAAGCTTACAGGGAGCTGGGGATCAAACTTCAGAACAAAAAAGGTTCAATGAAGTTCACACTGAGTTGCTTTGTTTTTTTCTGCTATTTTAACTGTGTTAGCTAAGGCAGGTTAGGAAAGTCTGCCAAGAAATCACTTCCTCTATCAGTAGAAACATGCAGGAACATGCATGACCACTCAGACTCCAAGGACACTGGATAATAGCCACTTAGCATCTCCCATGACAAAGCCTCCCCAAAGACTTTACCTAACAGAAATGTGCAATAAAGTGTTGTGATTTCACATCAGGCTATCAGGCCTGCAGGGCTTCTGTCCCTAGAAGATACTCTGGGTGCCCCTGTGCAAGTGTGACACTGTGTCTGCCTTGCTTGATCACAGGACCACATCCCTGTACTCCGCTTTGTTCCTGGGCACCTCTGTCAGTCTAAGCTGCTGTAATCTCTAAGCCATTGGTTTTGATCACTTGTCCTTACAATGGCTTACTGTTTCTGTACTCTTTAAGTGCATGATTGCTTCCTTTGATTTCTTCTCTAAGAAGTTAATATCACACACTTCAAAGGCAACAAACAGAACCCCTGTGCAAGGAGTCTGTAATGGTACATTTCGGGATTGCATGATTTTGGCACACACTCTGGAAATTTCTCCTTTTAAGCCACATCTCCCAGCTGGCAGTTAGCTTATCTCCCAAAAGACAGTAAGCCTTACTTTACTTATTATAACTTTTGTTATTTTTGTCATTCAAAACCATCTCAAGTTCTCTTCTACTCTGCTAAGCTCTGAAATCCAGTACTATTTTCTTTTTTTCTCTGAGCACGATTTAAAAACACTAGGAAGTCAGGATTCCCACACCATAATAACATGGACTGCCCGAGTCATTGAATTTAGTCCCATCAACAAACACCATTTCAGCAGTTTGTTCTGGGAAGTGTGCTCCTGGCCCTGATACACAGCATGGAACAGAACACAATCCTAAATTTCACTTTAGACCATAACAAAAGAGCAAATGCTACAATAGGCCATTGGAGGAAAAAGGACATATGGAAGTTACTGTCCTTGCCCAGTGTCCCTTGAAATGGCAACAACTCCATTACATTGAATTTTCACATTCACAAAGGTACATGACCTGTACAACAGGCAGCAGAGGACTCCGGTGGTTCCTACACCAAAGATATACAGGGAATCTGCTCTTTCAGCTGCTGCAGAATAAGAAACTATGATATGAATTTTGAGGCAGGCAGATTAATTGAAAATAGATCAATTGGTGATTAATCCCTCAGTAGACATAAACAGGAACATTATTTCTGGAAAGAATGGAAATGTAGTTCTTGACACTTACATCCACTGAGACTTTATCTGTTTATGGTATCTCATGGGTTGAGACTTTAAGCAGGCAGCTTCGGTTTTCCACTTGAGTTTTCCTACATAAAGTTGGTAAAGTTTCTTAGGACAGGGTAATCTCCCCCATCATTAACCCTCTACAGCTAAGGGTCTAGTTGAAGCTAAGCCTTGTTAGAAACAATCAAGCAATCTCAGGAAAGGCATCTCAGAGACTGGATGAACTCACTACTGAATGTCTCTCTTTTGTTCTGTTTACTGTAGAGAGAGCCAGTAGACTTTCAAGCCTTAAGCAGCTCATACAGAAATAAGCAGCTAAAAAAGGAGGCAAATTCCAGGCCTAACACCTCTGCGTCAGCCACCCACCTAGAAAGATGTGGATAATGCTTCCTTTCTGCACAGCACTGATAGTGCATGTACAATACTGGCTGTGACTTTTGGGTGGAAGAGTGTACAATATATTAGCTCACCATTTAATTAGGATTGAGAGCTCAAGAACACACACACACAATGGGTATAATAATTTGTCAAAGCTGTGTAAGGCTTTATATAACTATATCCTCCTTTGAAGGCTTCCTTGTTTTGATTTTCTTTGCTGTTACTTTGCTTGGCACTGTTTGTTCTTAGAGAAAGTTGAAAGAAGTGTAAAGAATTGGTTAGTAGCTGAGCAAGTAAAGATTATATGTTATTGTCTTTTAGCTGCTGTTTTCTGTGAAGTCTTACATATCTAAACACTTTCATGAGATCTGAAAGGAATACCTGTTAGTGTAAAGCTGCATGATTTTTTTCAGAATCAGAGCCTTTGTTGTATAATCTGCTAACAACTGAAATATTAAAATAACTTCTCTAATAAGGAGTTAGTCTGTACAAATTTCACTGTAATAATCCTTTTAAAAATTATTCTATTTAGTTGTCTACACTTTTTCCAGAGATAAAATTTAAATAATCTAAATATCTCCAGATTATTGAAATGTATCTAACTCAAGATGAGATCTTGAGTTCAGCATTGTTTTATTTCCAGCATCTCTTCATAGCTTGATGACATTTCTCCAGTCATCTATTATTCATATATGTTCTTGTCCTATGTCTACCGGAAGTGTTATATGTAACTGAAGTATTAGGAATGGATAATTGCATCTATCACAACTATGAGACTCATGCTCAGTAACAAAGGAAATTGTCATCTAAAGGAAGCTTGGCTCAGGTTGCTGATGGGTGATTGAAAGACCCGATTTGACATTTGGACAGCACTGCTTGGCTTCGTTTTGTATTAGAACAGCTAAAACCTGAGAACTTGCTCATTTTTATAGTGTCAGGCTATTGTAGTAGAGTATATAGAATTGTATTAAACTGGCCTTTGTTTAATATTTCATTTTTTGTACCAGAAACAACTTCCAGATTCTTAGAGTATTTAAAATGAGCAAAAGCATTTCTAATCAGTAGAAATAAAAACAAACATATCTGCCAGTACTAATCAGAAGTAGCTCAAACATAGGTTTGGGTGTAAAAAATCCAGGAACTCTTTACCTATAGGGGGAATCACAGCTCACCAAAACCTCTCCTTTTTTATCCACTTTTTTGGATAGAGACAACTCCTCTGTCAAAACAGGACCTTCCATGGACTCTTGATAACATGTTTGACGTTATTTGGACTTCACATCGAGTTCTGAAGGTCTTTATATATAGGAAGGGCCTTATAGGACCCTTCCAACTCCTAACATTCTGTGATTCGGTGATTTTAAGACTAAATAAAATGCAACATGATGTTACCATGTCCATGAGCTCAGTGATTTCATTTCCTCAAGGCCTTCACTTTTATTCATTTGCTCAAGTGGTCAGGCCAGAACTAGATGCCCACCTCACTGGTAATGTCTGGGATGCTGTGGGGATGGCAGTGCTGTCTTGCTTTGAAATAGATTTACCCCCCCCCCCCCCCCCCCCCAAATGGAGGTAGTAATACACATAATAGCCACAAGTTTTCTTATTGCCCACTTTTTGGAGCAGGTAAACAAAATGAATCTCTGACTTCTGAAAATGGAAAGAAGCATGGTTAAACTGTACAAATTCATTTTTTCAAAGATCATGTCAGACACAAGTTACACAGGTAGTAATGCTCACATCTGATATCTACATTTCATTTATCTCTCTACTGAAATTGTTACACCTGCTGACTTAGTGTAACAGACCAGAACTCCTTGGGTCCGCTTCCTTTAAGGCAATTGATGCATGCTCAGATCTAAACTCTGATTTCAATAGTAGCCCAGCTGTGTGAGGAGGACCTGGATATTAAGGCTTAAACAGCCTAATGAAACACTATTAAAGTAATTAAACAGGGCTAGCTGTATAATTGCCTTATAGCATTAATGCGATCTCAGCTTATACATTTCCTGCCTCATGCTGGAGAACCTCAGAATGAAAACCACCAGGAATGTAATAACTGCCTAATATGTAACAAACTACAAGTTAGAAAATTGATAACCAACCTCGGGGGACACCTCTGTTATTCCAAACTGGGATAAACTCTGATGCAAAATGTTGATATTTAGGGATCGCAACACTTCTTCAGATGGAAGTGCCTCAGAAATTCCTGGCTTTGTGCTCAGTGGAGACACAAACAGTTCCACACAGTTCTTCTTCTCCTAGGAAGACAAAAAAATGCAGGGTTAGGGTTAACGTTAGGGTTAGGGTTAAGGTTAGGATTAGGGTTAGGGCTAGGGTTAGGGTTACAGTTAGGGTTAGGGCTAGGAGGGGGCTGAGATTAGATAACCTCCGTTGTCTGTGGATTGTAATTATAATTCCAAAACCAAAAGCATATAATACAAAGGTTGCAACCTGCTCTGTGAGGAGAGTATATCTATTCTCTGACTCCTTAAATCCCAGCTACTGTGTAAGAAAATGCAAGTGTGGGCAATATGTGCTTTGTCTCATTCACTATTCACAAGATACCCTCTTCCTGAGCCTAGTACCATTAAAAAAACAGGTCAATGTAACACAGTAAGGAGAAAAGTCATGTGATGGGGTCAATGGCAAAGTGCCAGCAGAGATTTTAGCAGGTAGTTCATCTGACCTAACCTGAAATGAAGGTCTGTTTTAGAAGGTGGTCCTTAAACAGGAATGTTTAGTATAATGCTGTGGTATTTTGACACTGCTTTCTAGTCCTGTGTTAACCCACTGTAGACACATACAACAATGAAGTGTAAAGTCCTTTTAGTTGACTACAGTGCAACTCCTTGAAATGGCACAACAAAATGAAAGGACCAGAAAGGTGTTTTTACTTTTAATGGGTAAGCTGAGAATGCCTACTCTCCCCTCCATTAATTCCTGCTCTAGTGCCTTTGATGCAGTCCTGGTAGCCAAAGAAGTGCTGTATTAGAGATGTCAATGATGCTCTGTTGTAAGAGGAGAAAAAGAGAGAGTGCCAGAAGGTTCCTCTGGTTGTGACAGACTACAACAGCACCTGAGACCAGTGCTCCAGATAGTGTTGATGTCCAAAGAGGGTGCAGGATCCTGGGTTCCCCGGTGTTATGGCTAGCTTGGCTGAGGTTGTGTTGTAGAGCCACAGACCTAGGAGGTTCCCCCTTTACAAGGTAAGCATGGAGCTACCACTTGTATTGCTGCCTGTGTCAGCAAGAACCTCAACAATCTGGTTATTTGCTGTTTGTCATTATAGCATAAGAGAGATCAGTTCAAACCAGAATTATCCTGATTTCCCCTGCCTCCTTCCCCTCACCTTGAGTGTGCATCATCATCTTTACTGAAATGAAGAAAAAGACATCTTTTGTTATTCTTAAAATACCTGGTTTTACATTCAGAAAATGAGCTGCACAAAAAGGGACATTTTCAAGCACATTTACCTAAATCTGCCTTCTGTGCTTTGAAATGTGTCACTGGTCCATCTGCTTGATAAAATTGGCAAGGACATTGGCTACAAGTAGGGCTGGGCATTCATCTGTGGGGCTGTTCAGAACAGCAGCATTATAAGGAGTAAAAACAGATCTACAGGTCTGGAGCATCATTTTAAGGCAGAGACTTTTTTCAAGGTGAAGAAGCTGATTTGAAGCTGCAGTCCTACTTGGTCTATGACATGGGTAGGTTTCTGCTTCTGGGTGTAGGTGGTAGGCACAAACCAATGCTTGGTGAGGACACAGCATTGCCAGTGTTTCATGCTTCCTCTGTTTAGGAGTTCCTCTAGCCATTCAAAGGCTTTTATGGGAGCAGGATTTACTGGAGAGGTTAATGAGACACTGGAAATGACCAGTTAGTATTCTGCTCTCCCTGTACCCACCTACATCCTGGCTGCTAGACACCCATTCACTTCTGAGAGCCATTTACATGAGAAGGACTCAGTTTACCCCTCATCAGTTGTCTAAATTACCTCCAAAGTCAGTAGAGAGAGACTGGCACCTCTAAAGAATTTTTAAATCTATCCTAAAATGATCAGGTTCCAATGCCTCTCCTGCTCCAGTTATCCTTCTCTATATTGCTTTTACAGAGAGCCTAGATGAGTAGTTTAGACAGGCTGAAGTGTGGTGAGATGAATTTTGATGTGCCTTCTTTGCTTGTCAGCAGTCTGCATGAGGGGAACTGTCTCCTGTTAGGAGGATGCAAAGTGGGAATAACGTCTTGAAGACACATTTTTCTTCCCTTTTGACCATGTGTGATTTTTAGAGCTAAAAGGGCAAAGGATTGTTTGCTTTCTTATATCACTAAAATATTAGCAAAATTTTAAGATGTTGAGAAGACTAATTAATGACTAGTACTTACTGTATGCCAAGCTATATGCAGGTTCAAAATGAGATTACATCTTCCCTTAGATCACATATGAGGGGAGAAAGGGAAAAGCTACAGAGCTAGCAGGAAAATAAACAGCATATTTATATAATCTCCACAGAGCATAGTAAGGAAGCTACTAAGTGACTAGTATTTTGAAATACACATCCCAAACTCTGGAACATTCCTCATTAAGTTGTGCTTTTTGTCTGAATATGTCTTTCAACCTTTCATTCTGGTTAATGTGGGGGACAGACAAAGGAGATTTAGCATCGCTTGTCACAAATGAGTGACACCCCTAGCGAACATGAAAAGAGCTGCACTGCATTCCTATTGATCTCTTCAGCTGTACTTCTTGTGTGATCCTTTCTCTCAGAGACATTATTTGAAGGAGTTTTATAATCCTTTTTGATGTATACAATTCTATCAAGCTATCAAGGCAGGAAATACTTTTATGCTGAACCTGTCAGTTTTCTTACCTAATATTTAACCTGCATGTAGAATAAAATAATATAACCCTTCTTCTCTCTGCAACATGAATTGAATGCTAGCAATGCACACATGACAATGGGTTTTTTGCTTCATGGCAAAACTGTCATAAAAAGATAATAGTGTTAAGAATGTATGCTCTCAACCATACACAGAAAACCATACAATGAAAATTCCTTAGTCTTTGTTGCTAGAAGAAAATCTGTCATCATCTTTTGCAAATATAATACTGTAGTCTACAATATAATTTCTGAGAATAGCTGAAAAGCAAAACATGAATGTTAATATTGTGAGAAGACATTTATTTTACTAACGGAATGTCTGGGGATAAATTGTGAAGATGCCTTTGAAGGGCAGAACCACATGCATTTCTTGAGTGATATTAAGCATTTGAGAAACACAACATGAATAGGTGTTTCTTAATGAATGTGACGTAGAACTGTATTGCAATGAAAACTGAAGGATAAGCTTATGAATAGGACAGAAAATACGTTTATTTGACTCAATTTTTCTCTAGACTGTAACTGACAATCGTTGAATTTCAAAAGAAAATTTGAATAATTTCATGATGGAGATCTATTTTTGTCTAGTTCAGTTTAAAAAAATTAGAAAATGTATTTTTCTGTCCTAGCTTATTGCTTTTCCATAGTGACAGGAAACTAAATTTAAGAGAAATCAAAATAAGCAGGTTCATTTTACTACAACAATCCTTTGGTACTTACACTGAGTCTGTTGATATGAACTTGCTGAGGTAACAGTCCCAGTGCTGCTGCCACTCCTTGGCGAAATATCCGAAGCAATGTGATATTCAGCTTGTTTACATCCATTTGCAGTGTCTGAAAACCAAAAACAATTCAAAAGAACTCCTTGCTCAACACAGTCAGTTCTCAAGATGACTGATTTCTGGGACTCTTCATTAATTGTCTTTTCCCCAGAACACTAATCTGTGCAATTTACTTGACTTGCAATAAAAAATAAATTCAAAGGAAAATTTAAGCATCTTAATTGCTGCTTATTAGCAAAGTACCACCTTTCCTCTATCACATTCAAAACAGGTTCTAGAGGTTTGGGGCTAAATTCCGTGCACAAGCTACAGCATTCAAGATAATGCAATTACAAAATTAAAATGAAAGTCAAGCATTAAATAGCAATTCACCTTTAAAGAATGAGATGTTGGGTTTACACAATGAAGATTTGCTTTGAATATTTTTTTTAGCATTTCTCCCTGCAGGTGAAGAATGAGTCAGACATAGTGAAATTATACAATTTTAATTTTGATAAGCAGTTTTTTGAGATCAAAAAAGAAACATTGTGGATACATTCCACATGCTTGAATTTCCTAAAGCTTCCTCATGTGAGTCAGAATGGTATAATTCTCAGCAGAGCCCAACTATGTTGCTGAAACATTTTTTATTCTGTGTTAGAATCACAGTGAAATTAAGATTTTTCCTGAAGTTCACATCCTTCCTATGAAGTCAGGGGAATTTTACACAGAAAACTATCTAGGTTCAAGTCTTCTGTTTCCAAGAAGACCCATATATGGGATCTTCACATGATGCCTGGTGGCCAATACTTCCACATGATACTTTGGGGTCTCTTTGCTTCCATATCTCCTTTGCACTTTCCAAATAACACATAGTGGAGAAGAGAGGGAAGAGGAGAATGTTAGATGGTCCCAGAAGGCTTCCAATGTTTCTGGCAACTTCTGACTTAGGAAGTTAGTAAACAGTGACTTATGGTTTGAGCTGAAAAAAGAGATATAGGCCAGCTTTCTGTTCTGAGGAACCAAGCAAGCATTGCTGCTTCCTAACCAGAGCTGCATAAAGAGAATTAAATATCCATGGGTCAAATATCACACTGGGAATATGGCTACGGTCTAGAATGAAAGGCAACATTTTTCTCAAAGAAAAACATCATCACATATTTTGACTGTTGTTCCTTATTTATCAGAAGTAGTTATATGTTATGATGTAAAACCATAAAATATTTGCTTTCCTTTTCAATTGCCAATTTTTTTCCATCAGTACTCAGTGTTTTAAATTTTTTTCCCTCTTTTTCTTAACCTTTTTACTCCAATGGGATTGTCATGTCTTGGTGCATCAACTGAGATCTGCTCTTACTACACAGCTGAGCTTTAATTCAGGTGGAAGTATTATAGAATTCTTCAATTTAAATCAGCATTTCTACCCTGGCATTTTCAAAATGCAATATCTACTTCTCTTTGCTTCTTCTTGAATTAAACAGACATCCTGAGTGGTTACAAAATTGGTCCAATTTTGTCATTAAAACAGACAAATGTTTTGAGAGAGGACATATGGAGGTCTAACAGCTCTGAGCACCATTTCTTCCGTTCCCTAGACTGGCTTCCTCTGTGGCATGCTTGAGCAATACAGCAGATGAGAATCAGTTTGGAGCTGTGAAGCCATCGCTACACTGAAAGCCAACAGCCTGGTTTGAGGGTCCTGAATAAATGGGACAGCAGGTGTTGCTGAAATAAGAAGGCTGTCATGAGAGCCCTTAGAGATCCATCAAGATGGCATCAAGACTGCAAAATCGCTTAATCTAAGTCAGTGACACTGAGTTATGAGCGTAGCGCAAACTGTTGTTACTGAGCAAAATTAGCAGGCATAAAATTGAAATACATTTGCTTAAAGATACTTGAGCAAGGGACCAGATCACATTAATAGAGACACTATTAAATAGTGTATTAAGACCTCATTGATAAAGACATAGAAGAGAAACAGCCAGAAAAATATCTAGCTCCAGATAAATAGAAGATCTTAAAGACCCTATATGGAGGTAATCAAATCTTACAGATTTGTATGCGGGCATTGTGGTTCATCATATTCAGGGACAATAAAATGTGGTGAAACTCCATTCTCTTCCAGAGACTCACATTTCCTTTTACCAGGTCTGAATTTGGTTCACAGTGTCTTATAACAAAGAGTCAATAAAAGATTGTACAGTGTGTATGTGTGCCTCTGTAACAGCTACATTGTCCTTGGTGGTTCTGGTGGAAACCTGAAGACCACAGCACTTGCTCTGTTGGTTGGCATTAGCATGCTTAGAAAGCTCATCTGGCCTTGCAGCTGGAGATTTTAGGACCTCTTTAGGAGACCTCCTAAGTGGGTGGGAAGAAATTTGTCCTTAAGCCTCAACTCAAGGTGCTTCTTGTGCAGCAATGAAGATATTTTTTTCTGATTATTCATCTAAAAAAATCCCAAGAAGTATCTGAGGAAGAAAAAATTCCCATTTTTTATGAGAACCTTGCCTTGCTGTCCACTGAATTGCTCTCTATTACCCCCTTGTTTGAACTGGATGTGTGTAAGAAAGCATAAAGCAGAAGTGGACCAAACTGGAGACACATCAAGTTCAGTATCCTGCAGCCAACTCTGGATGTTTATGGAAAATGACAGGAACAGGGCAAGACTACACTCTTTTCCCAAGTTCTTTCTGACAAGATCCAGGCTAATTTATGCCTACTCAGCACTAAAAGGTGGTGGGTCTCCTCAATTATATGAACTTTACCATAGAATAACCCATACTGACACTATCGAAATCTGGGATGAAGGCAACACTTCAGGACATTATATTCTCAGCTCTTGCATGTGCCTTCCTGAAGATGACTGAAATTTAATTGTACCTGAGGTACAAAATTGCCTTTCTGAAAGCTCTTAACAATTACAATTTTTGTTGAGAAAAGTTAGTCAATGAAAGAAAAGAAAAAGAAAAAAGTAAATAGAGAACAGAAAGAAAAAATAAAGCCCTAGCTATTCCCACCAGTAGAAAATTTCTGAAACATTATTAAAATGTCAGTATTTTAATATTAGTGTGCCATTCTGACAGCATGCCTAGATACTATGTTGACTATAACCCATAAAGGTAAGACATCAGGATAGAACATTAATAATGAATGACCCAAAAAAGCAACAATACCTGTATGTTATACAAAAAATATAAACTGTCATTAAGAAAACCACCCCTAGACTGAAAACTTGTTCAGCAATTTATGGGTTATAATTACACAGATTACCTCATTACATATTCTAACACCACCTGCAATTAAATTAATCCCTCTAAAGTAATTCCATAGAAATAAATAAAACCAAGTGTTAGCTCAGATACACAAGTTATGTCTTACTGTGGTGTTCTTCTGGTTGCTCCTTTTGCTTTGGAAAAGAAGGGGCTGAAACATCCTAGTCTGACAGCACTAATAATTTACTTTTGCTCATCTGTACTGTTTATCAAGGATTGCAACCTGTTCCCCAGGAGTTTACGATTTTGCATCTGCTACTGCTGTTGGCAACAGCCACTTGTTCGGCCTAGAGGCAAATACCCTGGAGGACTCATTTCCTTGAGCAATTACCACCTTGGATATTGCATCTGTAGTGACAGTTTCTTGGTTTATCTGATCCAAGTAAAACAGGTAGTTTGAAGGGAAGGAGTTTGTTATGGTTTGGATTAGAACAGAATTAATTCTGTTCAGTAACTGTATTTTCTAAAAGATATTCCACCACCACATACATAATACCGTTATTAGTTTTCCCCACACACACCTTGCCTGGACTGTCCCTTTAAGGAACCTGAGATTCCTGAATCAAGGACACTGCAAACCCCCACCCCCCC